>RSEF01000005.1:55076797-55117980 GCA_003993805.1 Himantopus leucocephalus
TAAAGATTTTTTCCTTCTGCCTCCATCTTCTCTTGCAACAAACCAGCTCTCTGGATGGCCCACACTACAGAAATACTGCACTGCAATAGCTCTTACATACAACTGAAGTTGGAGAGATGCTACCGTGGTGCTGGCTGGAAGAAAATAGGTCTTGTCAACTGTTCTCTGATGACAGTGTGTCACATGAATCATCGCCATCCCAGCCAGAGCGCACTATTAGTGTCAAGGAGAACAATAAAGAAGATAAGGAGCGCACAAAAGCACGTGCAGCCCACTTTAATTACTCCCATCACTAACAAGTCAATGAATCGAAGCATGAAAGTGAATGTGTGCAAAAAGATGTAAAGCTGAAGAAAGGACCCTTATTCCCTGACAGAGAGGGAGAAGGCTTGTATCAGCAGATCAAAGCTTCCAAAGCAGTCAGAAAAGTTAAGCTTGAAGCTGTGCTGGCCACACTGCGCCCTTGGGTGACTTTGGATAAAGTCAATCTCCCTTCTGCAAAATAGGGATGGCACCTCCTTTCCTGAGCCATTGCCCATCTGGATTTGGTGTTTTTCAAAATTTTCCTGATAGGTGACCATGCTCCTTTCAGTGCAGAGGAGCTCCCACCTCTAGGCAGGAATCCCTGAAATGTGAATAACAATTATCTGCACAAACTGCACTCCTCTGCATTAAACGTAGAGGCAATGAGGCAAGAGGCTCTGTAGTGAGCTTAAGACTACTAGATGTACTCTCTGGGACCAGGACATCCCTGTGAGGAGATTGAAAGTGTCCTATTTCATGCCCTTTCTCCAAAACGATCATCAATGCTGTTCAAAAGTACTCCTCTTTCTATTCCTCCCTCTTTTCTCCACTTCAATGGGCCTGTGACATTACAGCAAACTGGCTGAGAATGAGACCATCCAGGCAGTTTTTAACCAAACCATGCAATTAGGGTCTTTCCCTTCTCACTCTGCCAGCCGGGGATACTCACCGTCATGCTCTGTTAATGCCCTCTGCTCTGGAGCAAAAGTATCAGCTCAGACCTTGATTCAGGCCCTCCACGCCTGGGAAGGAAGGACTGTTTCACAACCTGATTCAGAGCCTCCTGATGCTCAGGAGAAGGGCTCATTCCAGTCCTGATTCACACTGTTGTGCTCTGATTCAAACCCTCCTGGCCCAGCAGGGAAGTGGGACCATGACTCAGATGTCCAGGTTCAGAGCAGGGTGACTCAGGACCCCCGCAGACCCCAGCTGGGATGGCTTCTCCAAAAACACCTCCGCTCCTCTACTACCTACTGGGGGCACGCTACTGCCTGGGATCAGCTGTTCCAAGACGTACTTTGGACCAGATTAATACAAAGAAGCTGTATGTTCAGAGAACAGTAGTGCACCAGGATATTCAGGCTGAAGTTGCCCCATGGGTAAATAGATGCTAATCCACCTCTGGTGATCGCTGCACTTTCAACCTGTTGCAAGAACCTGCCCAACACGGCCCCTCCTTCTGACACAGTGCCAGGTCTTGTTCTGCAGACGCCGCTGGATTGATGCCCTTTGCGTCCTGCCTTGAAGAATTCAATGAGCTTTTTCGGCATCAGCAGCTCAGGGCTGCTGGGTTTTGTACCTCGTGCTTACACTTATGGGACCTGACAGTGGCCCTTTAATTCTTAATCCTTCTGAGAAGCAGACTGTGTGTTCCTTCCAACTCGGATCAGTCTGGACCTCATTAGCTCTTCTCACCCGGGTGTGCCTAGAGGAGGTGTCAGACACACAGACCCAGGCAAAATTGCAGTCCTTGTTACTGCAATCAAGGCCCGTGAATTTTACACTAAATTGGAACTGAACTCCTTGGTAAAGCCCCTGTGACTTCCTCAGAATTTCTGATTTCCCTTGATATATTTCCCTTCTTTGCCTTCCAGATTTCCATTTATGTCCAGCATGGCGGTTAGGGTGGGCCACAGGATGCGAACTGCTGATGCAGGCCATCTGCAGGCCCTCACTCTCAGTAGTGGTGGGTGTTGACTAGCCCCACATCTTCAAGGACAGGTATTTGGATGTGCATACACAGGGGAGGCTGGAAGCTTTAGAAAATCTTCACTGACATCCATTAATGAACAGTGAGAAGAGCAGTCAAAAGCTGCTAGAGAATCCAGAGCAGGATCAATAATGTTATCTTGTGAAAAGGACAGTCCTCAGCTGGTGCTTTTGGTAGGCACCGTCATTGGGTGAGGTCTGAACAGGTCAGCTTTCAGGTGGGCTCAAGACATCAAACATGTCCCATTGGATCCCAGTGTCCTCCCCAGGAACAGAGACACATTGGCCATTGGTATGTGCTTAGATGGGGTTGGATCACCCTTCCTTTGGTATCTCAGATCTGCAAACCATGCTTAATTTCCCCAATTTCTTGGTGAAGGATTAAGTTAACATCATTTTGAGGAGAGGAGAGGAGAGGAGAGGAGAGGAGAGGAGAGGAGCTCTCCCCTGCAGAAAGATTTGCAATTCATAGCTACTTTGCATAAAAAATTAGCTGGGGGTATGGTGGGCTGTGAACTTTGGCAGCTGATTTGGGACTATTGGGACCAGCCTGGTACCAACAAGCACCATGGCTGCAGTTCGGGCTTGTGGAAGCTGTTAGCTCTAGGTTCTCTAAAAGGACTGATACTGATCAAAATCAAACACATAAAAATGTCACTAAATATAGCGGCATTTGAACCCTCCCCACAGGCCTGGGAGTCAGAAACCAAAGAAGGAGAGCGGGATGTCTCCAGCTCCAGCTGCCTCTGGGTGTTGGCAGAGGGCAAGAGTGAGGGGCTCAGCTCTCCATCTTGAAGCCTTCACACCACTGAAGGTCCAACCTCCCGCAAGGAGAATTGTGGCTTCTGAAGCCCAGTTCATAGCAGACCCCAAGATGTGGTGAGACCAGTAAGCACTCTTCACGTGGAATTTTATACAAAGAAATGCAGAGTTTTCTTACGCTCTTTAAGTTTGCTTCCGCAGAGTAGTTTCTCGTTCAGAAAAGGAAAAAATGCCTGGCACGCCTGAGAGCTGCCCGAGCACTCATCATGGAAAGAGGCAGAGCTTTTCCTGGGCACCGCAGCCCTGCGATTGTTTGCATTACTAAAAAAAGGGATCATAACTTATCTTAACCCTGAGATCCCCGGCGTTTTCCGCAGTGCGTGTCAGACCAGTGGCAGGGAGCTGAGGCTGAGGGCTCGGCATGGTGACTGCTGGCCAAGTGGGAGCAACGCGCTCACTGTTACACAATGCGGACGGCAGCGTCCCCAGCTCCAGAAAAGTACAATCCCAACTCCATGGGCAACAGAAAACAGGCAGGGCTATTTGTTGAGGAGGGAGCAGGATTTGGGGTGGGCTTCTCGAAGGGACAGGTATGGACTGCAGCACAACTCACACTGAAAAGCCCGGCACCAGCATCACTTCTTAAAAATCTGCCTTTATTAAGATTTGAGAAATGTTTCATTGTTATGTGCTGGTTTTGTCTTGGCCCTGTTATGCCAAGCATGGCAGGGTCGGAGAGGAGGGGGAAAGATGTGTTAAGGACTTAAAAGTATCTCAGGGAAACTGTATTTCCCTTATGTTGCATATACTGTGGGATTTCAAAACCCACCAGAGTCTAGGAGACTTAGCTCCAGCCTCCCAACAGTTAATGCAAAACAAACTGTAGCGTGGTTAAGTAATTCTTTTTTACATGATGCAGCTGCAATTTGTCCTTCATTGTCATTAAAACTAAAGAAGCTGGAAGTAAATTGTTTTAGTGAAATCAGGACAGAGCTAAGTGACCAACAATCCTGCTGCTATGTCGGCCCTGAATGTATTTTTTTTTCCAGAGACTGATGCAGGCTGAGATATTTGCATTTACTCGCTCGCTCTCACATGATCAACGTTGTTTCACTCCCCCAGTTCTCATCGCGAGAGGTGTATTAGCAGATAAGTAATCTATGCAGTTATATTACCATTTTCCTCGATGAAGAGCAGCACGCACACTGCGACGAATCGCTAGCACAGCCGGAGTACAGACATCCACACCTCCCGGCTGCAGCGACAGCAGAGGTAACAGCCTGGCTCTGCAATATTAGCTCTCCTCCCAGTTACGTTCAGCACCCTTGGGTGACCTTGCTAACATTTCAAGCAATGCACGCTGTTTATCTGAGCAACGTGTAAGCCAAATGTAAGCCTGCATATGGTAGGCTGAGCCTCACGCTGCTTGAGTGAGAGTTATGTATTTCCATGTTTCCCTTTTTCTACTAAAATATTTCCTGGACCCTTTTTCAATGGGGTCAAAACTGGTAGGTTGGGTAGAACCGAGATAAGTACAGTCAATCTGAACACAGTCAAACAAATGACCGGTCATGCAGTTTACGCTGAATTAGTAACCTGGGCCTCAGTTGATTTACATGAGTGTAGCTCCACTGGTTTCACTGCTCTCTGCCTGTTCATGTGAACTTTCTTTGTGGCCCATGCGCTCAAGCCCATTTTGTTGAAAGGACGCACCTCTCCATCACCACTGCACCAGCACCCTGCCCTGTTCCCAACCTCACCTGGAGTACAAGCCTGCTGATGCCAAGGGGCTTTGCACGCCTCAGAGGCCTGCTGGCATTGAAGTCATTCCCAAGATCTTTCTTTTAAATTAAGAAATCACAAGGAAGTACTTTCATCAGAGAAATGATGGTTTTATATTATCCGCTGCCCATCTCTGGAAGGTGAAGGTACAAGAAAAATGCTGTTTGTGAAATAAATAACGATGTCACCATAGACTTTAGCTGAAAGAGGTTCAGACTTTTGTTCCTGAATCAGAGAAATCCCAGCTTAGTTATTAAAGTCATGGTCATCTTCCTTTACTTCTGATTTTTTTGGTCCAATATATGCACAAGTTTCCAGCCCGCACCCTTGCCTGACCTTTACCCAATGACCTTTCTTAGACCCGGCTATGCGGTACCCTGCTGTCAGGCATCTCCTTCCTTCACCAGCTGCATGGGAGCTGATTTACTTGCCCTTTAAAAAAATCATCTTCCTTTAGACAGTTCTTCTTCTAATTACCCAAACCTTTGTTTCCTTTCCACTGTCTGATAAGTGCTATTTATATCCACAGCTGCTGAAGTATCTCCTTCCCAATAGCAGGTGAAGAAGATTCCTATCACAGCACATGCTCTAAAGATCCTAATCTGTTTTCTAAAGTCATTCGATGCTACCTGTCTTTCGCCTTGTGGAAACTGCCTCTCTGTATTTTGGCGGCATGCAAAAAATGACAAGAATGGCCCTGGGAGGAGGGAAAAGCAATGAAAATTAAAGGAAAGCACTGGGACAATACGGCTAAGCTGACTGCAGAGCTGAAAATGGTGGTCCCACCTCCCCCCTTCTACAATGAAGCACTGGGGCTTCTCCAGCTTTGTAGAGGAACCAGCCAGCTATCCTCCTTTTCCTTGTGGGATGCGTTTTCTGATTGTTCATCTCTTTGAACCTCCTTGCCCTGCTGGCACAAGAGGAAAAGTATCAAGGAGGAAGCAGCAAGGGGAGAAGATGGTGGAAGAAACACCCCTTCCAGCAACAGCGATCCCATACATCACTAGAAGTATGCTCTGGTTTGGAGATCTCTGTCGAGGGCTAGTTAATTTCATGGAGTTATAAATCTGCACCAAATTCAGAGGAGACATGTGGAATGGTCATACAGGAGGTCAGTTGCTTCTGGCCTTGCAGCCTGTGCTGCAAACCTCACCCTGTGCTGCAAACAAACCTCAGGCCATGCAACAAACCGCACATGGACCCATTCCACACAGTTACATCCAAGCAAACATTCCCACAGTCAGCAACACCTGCGCTGCAAAGCCCAGAGTCAGATTTTCAGCTTCTTCCCTGCATTATCAAGAGAACCAAACCTTCGTTGCACCTTGCGATTTTGAGCTCTGCCATTTGTTTGTCCTACCACAGAGCAGAATTCGCACCTGAACTCAAATGGGCTTGGTTCCCTTTTGTGTCAGTCAGGCTTCAAAGCAAATGTGGTTAAAATTGAAGCTTGTGTTAAAACTGACCCTCATATCAGCAATTTCACTGCAATTATTGCGAACCTTTTCCATTTAACCTGGCACAACAGAGCCTTCAGGCTCAGCTGCGTGACCAGTAATTAAAATTAAAAAGTCCATCCTAGGCAAATTAAGAGCAATGCTATTGAACTGGCTGAGAAAGTAGTGTAAGCCCAACTCTGTATCTTAAGGGATGGTTTTTGCCACATGGAAATTTGCCTACCAAAGGGCAGAGGCTCTGGTGAGGGCGTTGAACCTCCCCACTGCACTATATACCACGCAACACAACTGTTATGGACTCAAGTCTCATAGGTACCTCAGCAAGATGCATCCAAGAGAGCCATTGCAGGATTCAGCCTTCAAAATCCATGCTAATTGTATGAACGTACTAAAGAGTGAACCAATGTGCAGTGTTCAGTCCTCAGTCTTTAGAAGTTTTGCAATTGCTCGTTGTGCTGAAGGAGGAATGAACCAACTGCAGCTCCATCCGGAGAGAGGTCAGTAAGCTGCACGCCAGCAAATTGCTGATCTGATGATGGTCTCTGCTGGCTTCAGCTTTATCAGACTCATTCCAGGCACCAATGTGCTACAGCAATTAGTTTTAATTCAAGCGCCGGCACCTTGTGCTCAAGTTCAATGTACTGGCCTCTCATGTGAGACTGACAAGATGTATCACTGCTGCGAGACCTATCTTAGAAACACTCTGCTGCCAAATATTTCAAAGGGCTGTTGATGCTAAAGAGATGCTCTGAGTTACTTGCACCAGAGGCAGCTTGGTGGACCCACTGTAACATACATGGGGGCAACCTCCAAAATAATTCTGAAAAGTGCAGAACATGTAATGATGCATCACGTGAAAGAGGGGCAAAATCTCCATATAAAAGCAGTTACAAAGTTCTCCACGGAGAGCAAAGGGGAGGAAGTCAAAACAGAGCCATGAGAAGAAGAGAAGAATGTTCCTGTAAGAAATGAAGAAAAAGTCTTCAGAGTGAGATGACCCATCAGAAGCAGACTGACCCCTGGAAGGGAGCTGAAATGGCACAGTGCAAGCATTGAATAGACCATGATATGACCATGTGTATCTGGAGTCCGAGGGCAAAAATGCCAGTTTTGTGCAAACACCTCTGCCAGGACACATTTATGGTGTTTTCCACCCACCCTGCCAGGCCAGCATGCCAGTCCCTGGGCACCACTGACTGACACCAGTTAGGCAGCCGCTGTAAAACGCTGTGCCCTGGGAATGCTGTACACAGGTAAGCCCTCACGTGTGCATTGGTGATGAGGAAATATCTAGTGATATTTTATGCATTATTGGAACCTAATAACCTCTACTCACAAAAGTCACTCTGATTTTGGACCTCTCTGCCTCAGAAAATCAAGCCTAACACACACGAAAATCTCCCAAGGAACCACCTGGTAAAAAAACCCAGTCCTTGTCACAGCTCTTTGCTTGGGGTCCTGGGAATAGGGGTGCCGAGATCCACCAGCTGCATTCCCCACAAAGCACCACACGGGCCAGCAAGTGGGACACAACAGCAAAGGTCCCTCCGTGCCATGGGCTGACAAGGGCAAGGGTGAGCAAATGCCCTTTGCATTCACCAGGATCTGCCGCCTCCCTCGGTGCAATGTCAGGGACGTTATTCCCAAATACTCTGTAAACAGAGGTGTGTTCGCTGCAGCGTGTTCCCAATCGGGCTGGTCGGAGCTGCCCTGGAAGGGCAGAGGGAGTGGAGCACCCGCCTTTCGTGTGCTGCAAGACGTGTGCTGGTGGACTGGCGCCAGCGGCAGCCACACCGCAGGGTTAGAGGATCTTTGCCGTTCCTGGGTCCACGTTCCCCGGGTGGGGCTGCAAGGGGTCCCTGTCTGCCCCTGCATCCCCCATCCACACCCACNCTGCATCCCCCATCCACACCCATGTTTATCCGTGGGCGCAGGGGGGCTCCCCCTGCAAGGTGCTCTCAGCTCCTGTGGGCCAGTGCTGGCCCCCACCAACCCCGTGCATCCCCTTCCTCCTCAAAACACCCCTCCAATTTCACCAAAACCAGCCTGACCTCATTTGCAGTAGCCTCCCCAAAGTTGGCACACACAGAGACCTCCGGCCGTGCCAAAGAGGCTCTGGCTGTGCCCAGCCAAGGAGGTTCACCTCCCCCTCTGCATCAGCCCAGCGCTGGGTACAAGAAATCCCATCTGCCCTGTCCCTTCCCAGGACGGATTTGCATATTGGGTCAAGCGAGTGTTTCCAGCCGCTTGATTTCCAGGGGATAATATTATTCATGAAGCTATTTGCAGCCCCCAAATCCTTGGCTGCTGTTTGTTTGCTTCTTTCTCACTCCCTCTTCCCTGCTTTTTACTCCCCCTTGGCTGTTTGTCTGTTTAAAAAAAAAAAAAAAAGTTTCCCTTGGCTGTACTTTCAGTAGGACATTTCAAAGTCAGGCTGAGATGGGTATTAAATGAGGATAGATGCCAGGTTCCTTTTTGCTACATCCAAAACTACCAGAATAGCACCGAAAGCTGTAAATTAGGTCAGCTTTGCACAAGAGCTTCCCGAGCCTTTGCTGGGAGCGACGCTGCACAGCCTCCGGGTGACGATCGCTTTAAACGGATCTGGTGCAGCTTGTCTTGGGGGACTGGTGTGATGCAGTGAGACCTCTCCCAGGGCTGCCCCCTCCCCTATATAGACATGATTTGGGACCCAGAGCTGCTCCTCTGAGGGTGCACAGTCAGGGGGAACCACAGGAACCCCGCAGCACCCCAAGGCTGGGGCCTGCGAGCCGAAGGAGGTAGGGAGTGTGAATATGGGGCAGGGTCCCAGCCCGCAGAGGAGAGAGGCTGCACACAGGGCAAGATGGGCTGCAGCGGCGGCAGCATCTCTTGGGTGAACAGCAACAGGCTGAGCAGCAACGCTGAGGGCTGAGATTGCCTGGGGGAGCTTCCCGTCAAGTCCCGCTCAGCTTCCAGCACGTCGCTGCAGAGGCTCAAAAACGCCTTTTCAGATGCAACCGGTGAACCAGGAGGATTTCTGGTGCCGAGATGATGCATTCTGCGCCTGCGGGCAGAAGGACACGCAGCCGCCTGCATGTGCTCTCTTGTCAGTTAAGCCATCTCCACCTTGGTACGCCATTTGCAAGGTGAAGCCGGTTCCTTGTTCCCTGCAGTGGAAGATTATCTCCCTGGTTTTGGAAACGTGGAAGCAAGAAAGCACGGATACGGGCAGGGGATATTTTGAGAGAAATTCCTGTGGAAGAAAATTAATGGTCTCGTATGACTTTCCTGACTTTGCAAAGCACTTGCTGGTGAACACAGGGAAGAGCTAAGAGCAGAGCAGAAATACATGCTCCTTCCTGAGAACACTCACCTGGCTTCCTCCGACCTACAGCTGAGGGACGTCCTGTTTTAGGGGTGAGGCCTGTGTGTTTAGTAGCCCTGGGCATATTTGCCTTCAGTGAGTTTGTCTACTTGCTTCTTGAACCTGTGTAACCTTGGGGCGACATGTCCCACCCTTCACATGTGTGTTTGAGGACACACAGGCCATCTTCTCTCTGCTCACTCGGATTTTGGAGTCCTGCCCCATCCCATGCAGCACCCTCAGTGCTGGCTCTTTGCCCCGGGGCAGGACCGTTTCCTGGGCTGGGGACAGGTACACCGGGAGGAGAGAAGGAAGGAGGAACGGGTCCAAGTCCTCAGCCATTAATGGAAATGCAGGAGCACAAGGAATGTAATTAGCGTCTTGGCATGGTGCTTGGGAAAGCCAGAGAGGCACGTCAGAGAGAGGAGGAGAAAGGGATCAGAGGATAAGCCAGAGAGCAGAGATCACGAAAACAGAAAGCAAAACACAGGGCCAACATTGCAAGGCCCCTAAAGGACAAAGGTCTCCTGGCTTGGGTAGCTCCACTGTGCCTCTCCTGGTGGCTTCAGACACCTGTGGAGCCTCTGGGGATGTAGAGGACAAAGCTTATGGTGTGAAAGGCTTCTTCAAGGACCTCCAATCCTTTCCAAACCCTTTCTACCCTGTACGCCACTTCTGCAGTTTCCATGGAGATGTCAATGCGAGAGCGAGTGGAGGGCCACGTGTCCTGGGTGGGAAGGGAGGGTCTGGAAAGATCAGTCTCACTTTCTCGCACCTATTACAAGTCTAAGCAAGTATATAGATACAGATTAGCTAGGAAAATCTTCTCACTGCCCTGATGCTTGCAGGAAGCACAGTGGAGGTTCACAGGTGGTGTCCCTTTGAGATCTTTGTGTGCCGGAGGAAGGCAAGAGGCAATGGAGAGCGAGGGGGATGGAGAGCTCTTTACCACCTCCAGCTGAGCTCCCCAGTGGCAACATGGTCGGTCCAAAACAATAAGAAAATAACCACTTTCTACCTCAAATGGCAACAGCAGACCTTCAGCAAAGCCTTGAGTTTGCTTAAATTGCAGGAGTGAGCTGCAGCTTGGCTCACCACGGCCACCTGTCCCCACTCCCTCCCGGATGGCGCAGCCATCCTCCCCGCAGCACAACCATCGCAGCCCAGGACGGGGCGGTGGGGTGACAGTCTGCAAACAGGGAGGAGGGAAGGCTTGGACCTCACTGCTGAGTGTTTATTTGCAAGATGCTGTTGTGTTTGGATAGAGCTCCGGGCAGGATGTGTCTGCAGTAAACACAGGAAAAGGGCTGACGCTGGAGTCGAGTGGAAGGGCTGGCAATAGTTTCCAGTTTTAATTAAAATGGCCCCTCTTGGGGTAGCATGTGATTCCCGAAATGATGGTTGATGAAGGCAGGCAGGTTGCTGAGGGCTCCCTCTTCAGGGTGCTGTGGAGGTGCCTTGGTCATTTGAGTTTCTTTTCTAGAAATGGCCCAAGCAGACACCAGATACATCTGGGACAATATGTGCATGGATGTAAACACTGAAACATCTCCTCATAATCTTCTTTAACCTCAAAATTAAGCATGTGTTTGAGACAGAAACAAAACCTACATTGTGCCGTGTCAGTTGTGCACAAGGCCTCCCCATTGCAAGTGCTGCTTCTCGGCCAGGGAGTATGAGGGATATTAAAGAAACTCCAAGTTGCCGTGTCTGGCTCTGTAATTTCACAATTCCCATGCTCAAAATGTCTGAAGGCCTGGAAATGGATTTTCCATAGAGCACTGCCCCCTGCTGTGGGCTCACCATTCCCACACATTGCACTCCTCACAAACCCTCCTGGTAGGAATAATCTGCAAAGTAATGGCGGTCTCATGAAATTCTGGGCCATCTGCTGCTTTTTTGCCTGCTCGGTATCCTGCAGGTCTCCCACAGAGCAGAGGCTTCCTCAAAATGTGAGGAAGAAGAAATACCAACAGAACAAAAGGGAGGAACAAGGGGCAAAGGAATTAAGTCAATGTATCTCTTTACCTCAATGAAATCCCTGACTGATACCTGAGATCTGGGGGCATCTGGGTCTGCAGCAGCTGCAGCCCAGGCCTTTGACACCGGGGCTTACCCCGCCATGGAGACACGTTGTGTGACTAACGCAGCAGGTGGGGACGGATGGGACCAGTTGAGCACAGTTGTTGGTGCCACTGGGGCAAGCCCATTTGTACATGAAGGGCTTGAGCGATTTTACTGCTCAACAGCGATGGAGGAAATACACATCTCTAAAGCATCGCTCGGCTCAGGGCTAATAAGATGTGTTGGGTCGAACCCACAGCCATGATGCTTGGGGAGTTACGGTCCTGCACAGCAGTGGGAGAGGCCCCCCAGGAAAGGACAGGCTGCTCATGGGGAGCAGTGCTGTAGGAGATGGGTCCAACTAAATGCTGCTATCAGCACTCTCGCGAAATTTTCCCAACCATTCAGGACATAAAAATGCACCCCAATGACGTTATATTTGCAACAACCAAGCCCTCCCATGTGGCTATCTCGCTTGCTGGCGCCGAGCAAGTTTATTTGGCACAATAATGTGATTTTCACAACATGATTCTTCTCTCAGCGTTGCCAAGGCTAATGTTTGAAGTCTTCTCTACAATTTAGCCATGCTCAGGGTAAGTCTGCTAACACAAAAATCTGATTTCTGGTAACTCGATCTGTCGTTGAGTGAGTGGTCTGCCTGCAGCTGTGCTGCTGGACTGCCTTGTTTTTACGGTGGATAATGTATTTCAAAGGTGCCCTCACATCCCATGGAGGTGATGCTGTTCTTCGCATTTCTAGTAGATGAACGCAGTAGCTAAAGACCCAGCCGTTCACCTGCTGAAGTCCATCACAGCTTTGTCCTTGTCTTCAGGAGAAGCTGGTAGCAACTTTCAGTTAAAGAAGGAAGAGAAAAGGTAGAAGAAAGAAGCAAAATCCTGTTAGCATCCAAGCTGCAGGAGGAAAAGCTGCAATTTTTGGAAACAGAGGACACAGAAGACAGGAAGTTTTGTAAACTGCATGCATTCTAGGTTAAATGAGCTTAGTGTGCATTTACTCCTAATAAACCATGAAATATCTTGGCAAAAGTCTACTCTACAGTAGATTGGAAAGTATTATATGGTAGGTTATAAAATGACTAGTCGGAGAATACCTTGATTGGCAGATAAGAAGAGGTGGCTGCTGTAGTGCGATTCACAAAACGAAGCCCTGAGGCACTCCTACCTGCAAAACAGCAATTCCACCCACACCGCAAAGACATGGCTGCAAGCGAAGGGAAGAGAGAGCAGGGTTTCTCCCGCGGTTGTAATTAGGTCCTTGGGGTAGCAGAGATGGAGGTGGCTCTGGGAGGGGTGTTTTTAGCCAGGAAGCAAGCTTTTTTCATTGACATTTATACTGGGAAAACCTGTTGGCATGGGTAAACCACCAAAGACTATAAGAACCATCGTGGCATTCCCTGTTGGTTTTGGACACACAAGGTTTGATTCTGCAACCTGGCTTCTTATTCCCCATGTCAGCAACTCCCAGCAAAAGGTAGAAAATTTATCTTTACAGTGACGTCTGTGGCTGAGTTAGGAACTGAAATAGCAGGTACTGAGGAACATCTCTGCTGGCCTGGAAAAGTCACCAAGGCGATGCAGTGTAAGGTATATTTCTGCATCCTCCTTCCGCTTTGCAAAATCTCTCTGAGAAAGCCGAAAGAAAGGGTTTGGGACTTTTTTTTTTACCTCTTCTGCCATTTATTTTCTTGATGTGACTCACTGTTGCTATTAAATTAAATGTATCCAGGTTATAGGAGAGTGAATTTATGCAGGGATTAAAATAGGCTAACGTTATGCCATTGAAAAATTACTTAGCTTGCTACTGAATGAAAGCTCAGTGCTGACCTGCACAAGTATTTCTGCCCAGGAACAAAAACAGGTCTAAAAGACAGAAATGAAAAGACAGCTGGCAGGATGAAATGAAGAAAGAGAGAATGTCAGCTGCCTCTCCCGGGACCAGGCGTCTTTTAAATGAGCCCTGCCAGACAAAATAGAAGTCCTGTTGCTGGGGTCTAGCAAAATATTAACAAAGGCCAAATCCTGTACACCTCAAGGCTGGGGTGTATCAATGTAAGATAAAAGTGATAAGCCGGGGTGGGATGTGAATGCTCCAGCTCAGCGTTAATGCTTATGTCCCACCAGTCTCTGCCCCTCAGCATACCCAAGAGAAAGGGAACAAGTTTGCCATGGCCCTAAGACTGGCAGTCATCAATGCTGAGGGCACTCCCTGGTGCCTCCCTCGTGCTAACCCCCTGCAAAGGACCAGGGACAAGAAACTATGCCCAGTGCGTCAGGAAGATGGACAGAGGGATCCAGTATGGGTATTCTCCTCTTACTGCCGTGATGATCCGTCTCAGGTTTAAATAGGGATTCCCACTGACAAGCCACAATGTTAGCTGATGTAGGTGGACTTCACATGAGCTGAAAAGCTTATTGAAATGTCCCAAAATAAGTGAAAGATTTTTCCTTTATCATGTTGGTATGACTGAGATCTCAAAGCCAGAAGGCTTTTGGACTGCGACAGGATCCCAAACCACCTCTAGCCATAATTATTTCAATATGGCTGTTCCGACAGGACATGGGCAGTCTTTGTCCTGCCATAATTATGTTTGCCAAGGTATGTTATTTATTGATACAGCCAGGAAACAAACTATTATAGGACAGCTAGCCATATGGGTCCATACTGTGTCTGCTACACAGGACAGATTAATAACAGACCTGTACTTACTGCTGTACATGTAAGAACAAATGTTCATCCCAGTAGCTGGTAAATCCCATTTCAACCACTGTATATAGTTATATGACTACATCCCTTAGTGCATAAATTGTACCAGTATAACTGCTACATATGTTTTAGATGGGGAGAGTTACTCCATTTCTGTATAGGAGTAGCTATCCTGATACAGATGTATTTACACCAGCACATCTGTGCCACTCAGAAGGAGTTTTGCCACGTGAACTGTGTGCACAGCTCAGGGTGAGAGCTTATTCCAGTCAGCAGAAGCTATCAAAGAGGGTGCGGTCTACTGTAAGACATGCTCTTCAGCAAGACACAATGAGCACCCTTCCTCCAGCAACACAGGAGGGTGACCAAGAAGTAGAGCCAGTGTTGAAAAAAAAAGTGAGACAGGTGACCTCTAATATCAGGAGAGCTTCTTCAAAGAAATCATGTCTTCCCTCCAGTGGGGAAGGCCGAGTAGTTTACTCCTTTTTTGGTACAACAGTAGTGGGTGTAATTAAAGGCAGCCAAAATCATGGCCTGATTTGTTTGACTCATTGACAATCTGAATATCTGCCTCACATTTCGTTCGGCCACACCAGAAGCCAGCCCATTTTGCAGGGTGACACAAGGCCGGGGTATAATGGGTGAATAGCCCCCTTTCTAAGGAGCTCTTCTTTTCCCCCTGCGCCACCAGGCTCTTTCGGCATTTGNGCCCCCTTTCTAAGGAGCCCTTCTTTTCCCCCTGAGCCACCAGGCTCTTTCGGCGTTTCACACTTCTGGAGAGCTTTTCCCCCCATGGGTTTTCCATATTGCTATTTTCAGGAGATTTCAGAAGTGCAGTGCAACCTTCATCTGTTCAGCTTCTCTCTGACTGTAAAAAAGCCTCCCCGCACCACTAACCATCTAAGTGTTTAGTATTAAATTATCCATCAGAGCTCCTTCGGTAGCAGAGGGAGTTGATTGCACCGTCTTTATGGAGGATAAAAATAGCGAACGTCACAGGCGAGGGCAGCAGGGAGGGCTGAGGCAAGGCTAACGAAGGCAGCGGCACTTTCACTGAGACTGAAGTTGGTATCTTCACCTGCAGACAGCGGGGACCGGTAAAAAAGGATCTCGTTCCTGTAATCGATCGAAATGTAAACGGCAGTGTCTGAATTCGTGCTGATGACTTTCAT
Source organism: Himantopus leucocephalus (assembly GCA_003993805.1). NCBI lineage: Eukaryota > Metazoa > Chordata > Aves > Charadriiformes > Recurvirostridae > Himantopus > Himantopus leucocephalus. The sequence continues at coordinate 55,092,118 of RSEF01000005.1, forward strand.
CTGTTAGGCAGGGAACAAGACACTGGGTAACGCAGATTCCCCCGCAGCAGCCTGAAAACTCCCAGTCGCCAGCCTACAACCCCTGCCTGCTTCTTCAACTGCCTCCGGAAAACAACCCTGTTTTCCTTTCCAGTGCCAGCGCTGCTCTGAGCTCACACTCCCCAGCGTTTCAGGAGGTACAACGAGCTCCCTGGGCTCTAACAGGAGGGAAACCAGTTCCTTGCAATTTTTGCAGCTGTTAAATAAGTGGGGCACCCTCCTGCCCTGCTCCGTCAAAGCCCCGGCCCCTGGCCGCCCTCTTCCAGTTGCTCCGCTCCTAATCCAGGCCCTGACATCCTTGGTCCTTGCCCATTGGCATCATCGATGCAGTGCAGCAGCTCTCCCTCCAGACCTTGCTGAGAACTGACAAACTCACTGTTGCTTGCAGCCCCGAGGCAGGGTTGACATGCAGAGGTGGGAGTCATTTGCCGACAGCGTGTCCTGAAGCGGGGAGGAGGTGGGATTTGCCTCCTTTGGTCCACGCACCGGCGAGCCCGTGGTCACCAGCGTGTTGCATGCTGCCTTCCCCGCTCCCTGCAATGGGCTGGCCCAGGAGAGCACAGCCATCTGGCAGCTCCTACGTGTGAATGATGCCGCTAAAGAAACGAGGATTTCACATTCAGATCCTTTTTTTTGTTGTTTTTCTGCAGAAGTGCCAATCCAGCATGTGCTACACAGGCTGGGAAAATGGTTTAAGAAGTTTGCCAGGATTAATAGAGCTTTGTATCACGTCAGTGGAAAAAAAAATCAACAGGAGCTCATTTCCTTGCAAGTCCAGGTAATTTTGGGCCCAGAATTCAGCTTTTCTAAAATACAGCTAAAGGTCTGCATGGGTATAGAAAGGACCCAGTTATCAGGAGCATTTCAGGACACAGCAGAAGAATACAGTGCAGGAATTTTACCTAAGTACAGATCAAAGTGCAGCGCTGGGTAGTGAGTTTATATTCTTTATCTAGGGACGGGGTTGTGCTCTGGTAGCCGACCACAATCAGACCTGCTTTTGACTGGTATGAGGGACTGGTGGCACAAATTTCACGGACCTGAACCTACATCCTATGGTACCATAAGAGCTGAAAAAACCAGGTAGCAAATCCTTTACTCTTCCCTAGCACCTTCTAGGACACTGTCAGAAATCACGCACCCCCTCGGACACACACCTGTTTAGCAGGGACGTACCAGGGACATACCATTTATTTATCTGTGATCACTTTCTTGCAATATTAAGCTTTTATTAATCAATAACTGCATAGCTGTATCTCAGAAATGCTGATGCTCTGCTATTTCAGCCCTGTACATATAACTGATGGCAATCCTTCCCCAAAAAGCAGACAGGGAACCTAGTCCATCCCAGTCCAAGTGCTTTCTAGGAGCACTTGTGCTCTGATAGCTCAAGAAGTCTCTGAGAGCACGTCTCATATTTTCATATGCAAAGAGCTGTGGATACCATTAGAAATTAGACATAGTACTAAATTCCCAAGAACTTGCTTGGGAAGCACAGAGCCAAACCACCCCGGCAAAGTGTCAGCGCTGCAGGCCAGCTCCTGAGGCTGTGACTCATGTGAAGAGAGTTCAGTGGACCTGCATGGGTGTGAAGGAACAAAATTTGACATCTGCACTCTCAGATGGGACCCAAACAGTGAAGATCTGCCGTGTCCCCCATCCTTCCAACAGCTCAAACTTTTCCAGGGTGAGTGCTGTATGCAGAAGACCACGGGGTGGGGGGAGTGAGTGGCCACACTTAGGCTGAATTTGGTGCACAGAAACTGTGAGAATCTGCCTTCTCATTTGTATGACTAACCACAAGTTACGTATTCAGCCCTAGCAAAGTTTTTCAACTGATGGAGACACTAAGGCACGGAGGAGAAATGGTCCAAAATGATCCTGCTTTGCTAAAAGTTACATCTGCAACTTATAAAGCAAATTGCCATGGTAAATAGCTATCAGTAAGGCTGAATCATCTCCCCATCCTCTGCACATTTTCACTTTGACATTTGTTGTCCTTCTTCTTCTGTTTAATGAGCGAGTGAAATATATTTGAAACTTGTGTCAGTGCATCCTAGCAGTTGGAAAACTATTTTAAAGAAAAAATACATTTAAAATCTCAGTGTAAAGAGAACACATAGAATGATTCACCTATGCTATTGTGCATTTTATTCTGGTCTGTAGCAAAAGTAATAAATCTGAAGATCCAAAGCAACTAATACCTCGTTTTCTCTCTGCCTTTCATTGGCATCACCTCCAGTAAGCATTGATACACTAAGCTTTACTTGGGTAAATTAAGCTTTGATACTTCAGCTCTTCATATGTTGCATATGAGATACGCACTGAGGTATGAATGCATGTATATATCAATATCTTGAGATATATATATCTCAAATTCGNACTAAGCTTTACTTGGGTAAATTAAGCTTTGATACTTCAGCTCTATATATGTTGCATATGAGATATGCACTGAGGTATGAATGCATATATATATCAATATCTTGAGATATATATATCTCAAATTCGAGATATATTATTTAGGAGAAAACTTAAGTTTAATGACATCTGTAAAAAAGATGAGCATTTCACATAGATGAGTTTTGTGAAGATAGCAATGTGATGACAGATCTCTGTGTTACTGACACTCCATTGGCCCTTTTTCCAGCCCATTACTAACATCGGGAAAAATGTGTTTTTCTGAATAACCTTCATGTGTGTGCAGTCTCACCAAGATCTTCACAAGGTAAATATCAAATGCAAAGGGCTCCAGCCACTGGGTAAGGCAGACCAAGTCACTAGACTTCATATCCTCTCTGTGACTGTCCCAGTGGTACGTAGACAACACTGCTTTCTTTTCGAAGTGGCAATAAATTGTTGCAGATTCAGGGCCAAAGTTACTGCTAGTGCAAACTAGCAACTCTTCACTGACTTGAAGAACTTGTGCCGGAATATGGCAGGACAAAACTGCAAATTAGGTAAAGCCGTAAAGGGGAAAATCAAGTATGCCCAAAAATTATTTTAAGAACAATTTTAATAGAATGTGGTAACATAAATCACCTGGAAAATCCAAACAGTTGACATAGCTTTCTGCAAACAGACAGTAAAAGCAAAACAGTGAAACCTGCTTGTTTATCAGCCCCAGGGGCTGAACCTGGGAGTGCTGCGTGGAAAGCGCGGAGCAGCCCCCACACGCGTAACTGAAACCACAGTGGGACCTTAGACGTGGTGATCAGGGGCGGTTCGGAGCAACGACTTGTTTTGCAGAGAGGAGCTGTGCCATGACGCATAGAGCTGTAGGCTCAGTTATTTATGAATCCTTGGGAGATCAGTGGGGATCCTTGTCAAAAGCTGTAGAATATGTTGGAAACACAAAAAAGGATCTCTGCTAGTTACTGGAAAATGAGCTCTGCTTGTGACCCAGGGACAGCAGGACCTCACCTATGAACGCCACTACAATGCTTCCCCAAACTCCATGAGGTGATGATCAGAAATGTCACGGAGCATTGCACCGATGCTGAATTAGGGGATTAATGCCACCTACTGAATGACCTATTCTGGCGTGTAATGTAAAATGCGCAGACTGAGCTCATCGCTGCGCAGCCCTGGGGCGCCTGGCCTGCAAGAGTTCAAGAGACACCGAACCAGAGAGAGCACAGAGGCGGGCAGGGATGCTTGTGGGAGAGAAATAGGTTCCTTGTGACAACTGTCTGCCAGCAAGCAGGACAGCTGGACAGTCAGGTATATCAGCTCAAGGGGAACAAAGGTTAACACAAGCAGGAGTTAAGGAGGGGTGGGCAAGGCATGGTCTGCATCAGCTATCGCTACTATTGAAGTGCAATTTTAAACAACAGGTGGATACGAATATTAATAAACAGAGTGCATAGCTGGTGACTGCTCAGATTTAGCTGGTGCCTTTCTGTACAGCAAGCAGAAGGTGAGCCCAGCCAGTTCTAGCCTGAAGGGAGTCCTACAGGTAAGAACTTAAAGTCGTTCTCTAGTTAGCTCCAGACACAGCCAGTTGCCTGAAATAACAGAGGGATGTCAGACTCCTCCTGACACGTCCTCATCTTGCCTGAAGCTCCCGTGGCTGCCAAGTCTCGTGCTCCCAGTGACACCTCAGGCCCTCTCCTTGCACAGAAACACCCACTGCCTAATGAGGATTTGCCGATAGCAGTACTTGAAGCAACACATTTTCCATGAGCAATTTTGTTCCTTATACTCAGACCGCCCTTTTATTTACAAGGGGAAGAAGAAAGAGCGTATGCCCCACACCTCAGGGAAATGCCGTAGACAGGTCTTACATTGCTGAGTAGGGAAGTCTAATAGTTATTCCCTTAACAGAGATACTCAGCTCTTTGCAGAGATGCTCTACACTTAATTATTTTCTCGGTGCCTGAGGCATCACAGTTTTCCAGTGATATCAGCACCAGAAACATATTTATCCTAAGGTTTGTAGGGCTCTATGTTATTCTTCATAACTCACAGATATAAAATTTGTCCTCATGACCTCCTGACATTTCAAGCCAACACAAAATCAATAAAGCACACTGAATCACCAGCCAGCTTAAAAAATTAACCCAGCTGCAAGCATCATTGTAACAGCAACAGAAGAGTGCTACTATTAAACAGTCAGAAGTGTCATTTGTCCCCAACCTGGTCCATCGCTCCAGTCTTCAGAGTATTTCAGACTGATTCCTTTCCATCGTGTCACTTAAGCAACAAAGGGGAATCTTTTATAAGCTGAGAAAGGGTCGTGGTAGCAGCTGACATGATTTATGTTTAATAAAGGTCCTTTAGCGCCAGGAAAGAGGGGCCCTGCCAAATCTCAGGCGTCTCGTGAGCTGCTACTATTGTCCCCAGGGCAGGAGCACTTTTTAGGTTCCCTCTCCATCTCCGTAAACAAAAGGACAGCTGTACGCTTGGCTGGCTCTGGACGGGGCTCTTTGTGCGCGATTAGTACCCCGCGCACATCATTCATGGCTCTTGAATAAAGATGACCTCTTGCAGGATGGGATGGGGAAAAAAGCCTCTTTATTCAGCAGGGCTTGAATTAGCATAAGGACAAGGAAACCGTTCCTTGGAAGTCACAGGAAGAGCTAGATAAATAAATAAGCAAACTACAGGTTCCCTGCAGTTACTCAGTGCTCAAGAGTTGGGCCTGGGAATTGTAAAAACCAAGGGAAGTTGTCCCCACACACAGTCACTAACGCATGAGCCACCCCTCACTCTCCAGTCTGAGCTCCGTACGGCCCAGCCATACATCTGCAGCTGGGAAAATGCTTTGTCACAGAGGTTATGGTGCAAAAGGAGGAGAAACAAAGCATGCAACGTGGCCAAAGTGAACTAATTTCCATCACCTGATCCATCCACCTCTCTCGGCCAGGCAGGACGATGCTTCAGTCAGTGGCACTTGGAGTGGCAATAATATTTGCCTTCTTTCCCCAGTCCTGTGTGCTGACTGGCGGGTCAGGCAGTGAGCTATGCAAACAGACAATGACATACCGAATTTTTTCACATGCTGGGTTTCCCGGCCGATGAAAGGCAATTCAGCAGCTTATCGCCATGTATGCTGCTGCAATTAAGAGCCCTGGGAGCGGCGGCAAATGAAGCTCTCCTCCCCCAGCCCCCTCCACCTCCCATCCCTCCCCCATGCCTACAGGAACAGGCTGTCTCTCACCACCCACCACACCAGCACAATTGCAACCCTTATACTCCGTGCTGAGCTCCACCAAATTTGCTCTGACCTAGCAGCCAGGGGCACGGCAATATGTACCAGGGTGTCCTCCAGACCCAACCTTCACATCAGATTAGTTTTCAGCTGGAGTCCTGCTGTGTCGACTGTAATGGCCCTTAGTAACATGAGTTTCTCTCCTGGAAGGCTCAGCAACAGCAGAGTTAGTTTGGGCTCAAAATTAGCAGACAAGGAACAAGACACAGTTTAAAATTAAGTTAAATTCCAAAACCGTATATAATACAGCATTGCCAACTTCTTCGCTTTTATCGGTGCTCCCAGTAGTTGCTGTCCTTCTGCAGGTCTCACTTCCTGCAAATCATTCCTTCCCTGTTTTTTCCTTCTTAATGGCACCATTTTTGCTGAAAAAAAATGAAATTGTGGCCCTGGCTATAGTTGGATGCTCCAAACGGAGGAGGCTAACATTACTATTTCATGTAAACCATGCACCCACATAGAAGGACATGACACATTGAAGATTTCGGACAGTGGGTGGCCAAGGAATATCAGCGGAGTAAAGACATTTCCTGTTGTGCATTAGTCTTTGGACTTCAAATGACAGAAAATGAGCTATTCAAAAGTTATTTTCATGAAAACCACTTGCATGTTCCTCCCACTCTTGCCTTCTTCCAGTTCCCTGCCTTGCACCTCACGTGTGTCTTGTTTGTCACTGTTCATCGCTGACAGGAAAAAAAAGAATACCCTGAGTTTGACGGAGGGGTCTAAACTCACCATTTACAACAGGTATCTCTGGTATATGCGATAACTACACGTCTGCACCATTAACAGCCCTGTTGGAGTTGCAGCAAATCAATGAATGAGTCCATGCAGGCCTGAAATACAATAAAAATCTGTGAATGGAGTTGTAAGAAAGCTCAAGTGCATCAAAGAGGAAGCAGTAAAACTGAATGAAGGGACTTCTGAGAAGAGTAGCTGGTGAGAAAAGATTATTAAAAGTGCTTGTTATTTAAGAACGTTATTAATACAAGGGAACTCCTGCCATCCTGAGAGGTGCTGCCTCTCTGCTTCATTATGGAAATGCTTCCCTCAGGCCCCATCTGTCTGGTTTTCTGCTGCAGATGAAGTTGACCCAAAGGGAATTCATTACCACACGTCTCCTAGGGCAGAGCAAGCTTTGCTGCAAATCAGACAACACAGCCTGATGAATGCTGCCTGAAGAGGCTCTGACAAACACGTGGCAGACCTGACTCCACCATCAAAAAGGTTCTCATGTGACAGTTTCTTCTTAGTTCTCATGCAGCTGGACGTCCTGGCAGCAGGCAGGGGGTTTGGGAGGGTGGTATGACTCATGTAGGGTTTTTGCTGGGAACATGCTCCAACAGGACAGAAATCACAGTGTATGCTTGGATCAAGTGTGTCCTGGATGCAGACAGGACACGAGAGCTATATACAAAGCAGATGCCTCAACCGGAGAAATCAGATAAAATGCTGCAGATCTCAAATAAGGGAATATATATATTTAGCTCTCATCTTCCATTACTTTTCTGTAAGCATTCACAGATTAAGCATCCAGTACAGCTGGGAGTACTAAGGCAGGCTTCATTAGTCAGTGTTCATAGAAAAAACTGGGGCATAAAATATGAAGTACTTCGTTTAAAGGCCAACAAGGAGTCATAGACAGACCTCCTGCCTGTTTTCCAGTATTCATGACAAACAAACAAAACCCAAACAAAGAGTGGAGTTAGGCTTCGTTGGCTTGAAGCAGAAAGATAAAATCTTGGCAGTAAAAGAAAATCCCCATGTGAGGCAAAGGGGTGAGACCCCCAGCCTATAAGTAAAGCCAAGGCCCACCTGACCATCAGATCACGAATACGTGGCACCTTTTAAATGCATAAATTCATTAGACAAAATTAATAATCTCATGACTTATGTATGTCATAAATCAGGGAGATGAGAGCTGGGTAGGATCTGCTTGCCAAGCTTTGACTTTAACGTGGAGGATCAGCACAGCACCAGGATCATCTGGCAAATCCCATGCCAGGTACAGTTGAGTGGGGTCAAGTAAGCAGTTGAAGTTAGTTCCTTGCCAAAAGACTCAGTCACATAAAAACTGTCTGTAACGTTACACACCCGTATGACTCAGGGTCCTAGCATCTTCAGCTTTATTCCACAATAAAACGAAATACAAATGTGAGCTTATACAACAGAGAGGCCCTTGCAACCGTGGCCAACAGTATTTATGAGGGTCTGTCATCCTGCAGGTTATAGTGCCAGTCTAGCAGCCAGCTGACATCTTTGCACTAGTTCTTGGTTCTCCAGCTGGGATGGCTGGACCTACAGAAAGGAGATGCTCAGTGTTTCTGGGAGACTTTGCCCTGCTAAGCCCTGTGGTTCCTCTGCTGCTGTTTTCAGAGCGTGAGGGCCTGGCGGAGCAGACATGGCATGTTCCTGCAAGTTGCCAGGAGTATTCCCAGCAGAAGATGAGCTCAGTGCCTTCTCCAGGAGGATGTCAGGCGAACACCAGCTTGGCAGAGATTTGGGGAAGGCAATTCCCTCCTCTCCGAGGCACGCCTGCTCCAAGCTCTGAAGCACCATGTGCTGCGAGAGGGTTGCCCGAGGAAGGGGGCCCGTTGTCTACCCTCCAATGTGCAAATGGTTAGCCGTGTGCAGTGGTTAGTTTTTTCACATATCCATGGAGCTGACTCCCTGGTCTTCTGGAGCTTTTCCATCTTTACTAAACCCCAGTGATGGCTGAGGGATGCAGTCCTGCGGGGCACATATGTGAGGAGGGTGGGTAGGAAGGAACGCAGCAGCGTTGCAGAGGAGCAGGGCACACAGAGGAGACCCCATGGCACGAGCTGGGCAGGCAGCCCAGTAATACGGGATTTCAAGGGTTGTTTTCTGCAGCTTGGATTATGAACCTTGAGGTTTATAGTCTGTTGCAGTGGGAAAGCTGCGGTGCTTTGCCTGTCTCCTGCCGGCTTCATGTGGACTCTCTCCAGCTCCTTGAATTTCTACCCTGCTTCTCACTTAAGTCTTTGTTTCAGTGTGGGGCTTGTGAACTCACTCTGGTCTGCAGCATGAGCCATGTGAAAAGCAATTACAGAAACTTGTATTTTCTAGTTAGTTGGCATTTGTGTGTCACCGGGTGGAAAGTGATGTCTCCAGGAGGAAAGATATGTCTTCAGGAGGCCACGCATCTCCTGCACTGCCCATAGCTGCGGCACGTCCAGCATGAGAACACAGGCACACTCACACACCCAAACTATATTTTTTGGAGTATGAACAGTCCTCAAAGGTCTCAGCAAAAAAAAAAAAAAGAGTTGCCTCAAGCCTCAACGCAGGCTTTAAAGCAATGAATCCTGGTCTTTGCTGTAGTATGGCAAATTGATGTAGTGTTTACAAACATTTGCAGACGTAGCATGGTAAAACAAATGCCACCAGTCCTCCAGCAAAATGCATGATTTGTTTTCTTTTTCACGCATAAATATTTGTGCTGTTCTGCCTTTGAGAGCTGCTGAGTGAGAGCAGTGGAGCAGCCGCTCCAACCCGCTCAGCCCGGCAGCTCTGGCTGTACACGGCGCCTCCAGCTCTGTGCGAGCACAAAGATAATGCGAGTGGTCAAACTGGGACCCAGCCTGGCTCCCGCAGTGGCAAATCATCCTGTAAAAATTCAGTTTGTACAGGCTGGTATCTGTCTGAATGGGAGGAGGGTTATATTTATACTAGATAAAAGCCAACAGGACTTTTTTTTTTTTTTTGGCTAAGAAATAATAAGATAGAGTTTATAGTTCATCCCTTTGCTGTGATGGACAGAACTAGTTACAGATATATGAGGGAAATTTAACAAAAAGCTTGTAAGCATCTGCTCTGAGAATATGAGAATCCCCCAAAAGGGTCCCATTCCACCCTTCTCCCACCTCTTGTGCTGCCCTCAGTGTTGCTGAAAGTGCTGCCCGGGCAGCGGAGCCACAGGGAGGATGCCTGGTCCCTCTGCTCCATGGCATGCTGGCTTACAGCGTGGAGAGGGAACACCAGCAAGGGAGCATTTCGTTTCCTCTCCCACCCTCCCAGCACCAAAGCAGCTTACAGAGGATGGCTGGGGGAAACAGCTTGCGCAGACCATTGAACCACCAGCTGAAAAAAGTGCAGATAAATGCAAACGTGATTTCCTTCCCATCCACGCCATTAGTAAGGGGTTTTCACCGCAAGCGGATGGGGTAGGGATATAAATACATGTACAGCTCGGGGGAATCTGCTGCATCACCTCCGCTGCTGCAAGCCTCTCTGCAGGCTCCTGCTTTAGGGGCATCATTTCTCCCGTTCCCCGGGGAGCGCGGCTGCCCTTGCCAGGGTAGGATTTATGTGAGGATGTGGCTGCGGAGAGAGAAGGGCGGTTTTGGGGAGGCCTGGCATCCTGACTCCAAAAAGGCAGCAGGGGAGACAGGGCAGCAGGATACCAGCACTAAATAGCAGAAGCGCGGCAGAGCTGGTGCAGGTGAATGCAGCATCTGCAGGGAGACTCCCAGCCGCAGGCAGGGCTCAGCTCCCTTAGCCTGGGGCAGCTCCCAGAGTGTCTTAGGTTTCGTGGAAACAACAAGGAATTGGCTTCTATTTCTCCCCTAAAGCATGTTTCCACTCATCGCCGCTTCTGTATCCATGCTCCATTTGTTTGGACCGAGGGCAGGATCCCTGTCCGAGGGGTAACCACTCGTATTTCCTGGCCAGGGCAGGCTCAGCTGGGGAGGGGGTGAGACCCTGCAGGTCTCCGCTGCCCACCACGCACGCTGGTTCAGCCCTCCCTTCCCCAGACAGACCCAGGCAGCTCATCCCTCCATCTGGGAACTATCAGCAGGATTATTTAGCACACATGACGTGGTTACCTGAGGTAGCCGAGGGCCGGATCCAGTGACTCAGGAGCTCCCTCTGTTTCTAAAGCTTGCGCAGACTTTTAAGACAGAGGCACTAAGCACTACCTGTAATGTGTTTGCTGAGGGGCAGATGCTCACAGCAAACAGGGGCGCAGCTGGGGAACGCTGCCAATGGATACAATGAGCAGTTGTGAGGAAGGGGCTGGAGTCTGGCCATTAGCAGGCATGGTGGTGATTTATTTCCCCTTGCGGAAGGTGCAAGGGGGGGTGTTTGCACCCCAGGGGCCCTCCACAGCTGCGGGTGCAGCATCCCGGGATGCTGGAGCCGAATGCACCGGGCATTTCACCCAGTGTCCCCCCTCCAGAGACCTTCTTGAGGCTACCTTCACCCTGCCACCCTCTCTGTGCCCTGCAGGCGATGAGACGTGGAGCCCCTCCAAGGACAGGCAGGAGGAAAGGGGAGATGACAGGGACAGTGGCAAGAGAAAGGGGGGGCCTGTGGGCTGTGGCAGCCCTGCACCCCAGACAGGGATTGCTTGCCGTAAAGGTTGGGTCACATTTGTCAGACACAGGTGATTTTTATCTCTTTTCCTGCCTGAGCTGTGTCTAACTGCCTGCCCATATGTTGGCTCGCTGGCAGCTCTGGGCACCTGGGGTGCGGCGTGCCTGTGGTCAGATGGTGAGTGGCTTCACCCATGCGGGGACCTGGCTCCTAGCTGTGTCCGCAGGTGTTGGCTCTGCTTTCCCATCTCCCATGTCACCAGCTTTCACCACAAGCCAGCCTTGACTATGGCATTGTGCCCTACCAAGTGTCACCAGGGGACCCTACCACAGCTTACAGACCTGGCAGCATTCAGATACTGGCCTCTCCGGGATGCTTAAAATGAGCAGCGAAGCCTGCCCCGTTTTACAGAGTCCCGCTGTCCTGAGTCCCAGTCCCGCTCTCACACTTAACTGGGAGTTTGCTTTGCCTCTGTGATAGCTGCATTTCTATTTCCATGCCATGCTCCCAACCTCCCAGCCCAATGCAAATATCTGTAAAAAAGCAACCCCTGTGCAAGCATCATTTCCATGGTGTCTTATAACCCTGAATGATATTGAAATTGCCGAACCCAGGACTGCTTTGTGGTCATTATCCAGCTGCGACTTCAAGGGGGCTGAGAGGGACGCCGTGCTAAAAACCTTCCCTGCTCTCTTCTTGGGAAGAAAGGAAAGAGAACAACCAGCGCTGATTAAAAGCATTTATTTTTTTTCTAAAGCGGTCTCCACATGCAAAGATTTGGTTCAAGGAGCATTAAAATCACTGCTGTCAGTTCAGAAAGAAGGGGCTGAAGGAAATCTGGGCCATTGGCATTGTGTGAGGGTTGCTATGGCAATCCCCGCAGAAAGGCGGCTTAATAGGCTTTCTTCCCAGGAAACTCAAAACTGCAGCTCGCAGGCTGCAAAGCGGCGCGTGCAAAAATATTTTCATGAATAGCATCTCTGTGGAAAATTTTGTTGGCTGTTTATATCCTCCCTTCGGAAGCTGGGTGGCAAGGAAGGTGTTTGAAGATCACCTAGTGGTGGCTGGTGACATAAAGAGGGTATAGGTGACGTTGCGTAGGGACCCATGGGTAGCAGCAGCAATGCAAAGGGAATGGCAAATTTCTCCGCACAAGGCAGGCGTTGTGAGCAACTTAAAGACACACACTGTGATGATCAGTCTTCGCGCACCGAGAGATGCTTTAGTAAACAGACAGGACCAACAAGCCGTTTGCCCCGAATTCTGTGACTCCGCACAACGTTATTCCTGAACACAGCAAAATGCAAAATGATGCTGTCTCGCAGCTCTTCCCTGTATTATTTACCATATTAAAAAAATAATGACATTAGCTAAAATATTCATGAACGTTAGTTGATCACACTCTGCTTTTTTCAGCGGAAGCTTCAGAGAATACCAGTGATTCAGGGCTTACCTGAAAAAAACCTTAAATATCGTGGATTAGGGAAACATATTTTATCTTAATAGAAAGAAAGAAAGACCAGGGATTAAAACATGAGACTGCGAGAGAGGATATCTCTGAGCTCTGGCAGACCTCCATTTCATGACGTCTGGCAAGTCACACAAATCCCTCTGTGCTTCTGCTCCTCCGTACCACCTGTAAACTGATAATATTACAAGCAATTATTTACTTTCCTGGGTACTACAAGATTTAATTTTTTTCGTATTCTTGATTGCATGTTAGTAATATAATATATAATATATAATAAAGAACTGACTGTCAAATATGTACACATGCATCTTACTGGGAAAAATAAAAACTGCTCACCAGGCTGGCTTATGACAAGAGATTTTCCTTTTTCTTCAGTGGTAGATGCTTTGTGCTTTGGAGCAGAGAGATCTGAGTATCTCTGCTAAAGCCGGGAACTTCCACTTTATCAGAGCATGTAGCACAGAGCTAACCCACAAGTCTTAAAAGGTCATGACTTAGGTTTAACCTGCCGTACTTTTTGCTATCATTCTATTTTCCTCTTCATCTGCAATTCTACCGCTGCTCTCTCTTGATGCAGGGATAATTGGTGCATTGGTTGAATCAAACCTGCACTTATTATAAAAGACAGCTGTGTGGCTGGGAAGAAAAAAATTAAACCAGAATTACATTATACTTAAAAATGAGATGAAACCATAGAAAAAATGACTTGGGATGAGTCAGGATAGGAAAACAATAGATAAGGGTCCAAATGCTCCGCTCCCTGCTGAGTTTGTGGCTGTCTGGCAGAATTATGCCATTTCCCCATGTTACGTAAAGAGATTACTGCCCTCACAACATTAAGAGGAGAGTCTGAGCTCCTAATTTTTAGATTCAAAGTCAGGCTCATGTTATGAAACTGAAATGGGAAAAGTGTGAAGACCTTGGCGTCTGTGCCTTTTTTTTGTAGGCTCATCTCAGTCATAGGGAAGTTGTAAAGACCAGTTTCAATGAAGGGGGAAAATGGTGTGCACACCTTTTACTTCTCTCCATTGACAGAGACAAGTCAGCTGTAGGAAATCCCAGACAAGCTATAGCAATCCTCCCTCTGTCACTAGTGGACTGCGGTGCCAAGAATGTAACGACACATTAATTTCTAATGGTTGGGAAAAATTATGTATAGAGGAGCAAAACGAGTCCCCTGAGGTGCCACAGCACATCACAAGCAAGCCTGTGAAGGTTTCTTGAACTTGTTCTTGAGCTTCAACACCAAACTTCTTTCTTGATTATATAACTTAACTAGATTTTGTCATACTAAAACTTCAGAAGTTAGTCTGTTCTTTAACATAGGAGATAATGACAAGATGATATGAAGGCAGAGCTACAGCTGCTACCCAGGTGTGCAGTGGGAAAACTCCTACTGACCACCTAATCCTGTTCTTGGTAGTGAATGACTACGGGGCAGTGCCCTTCGTATATCCTTCAAGCCCTTTTGAGTAGTTAATACACAAAAGGCAACGGCTGCTTGATTTTCAGGAGCCAGGCAGTGTGCATCATTATATCAAAGTTTTGTGCTTTGGAGCCACAGCTGGAGGAGAGACTGTAGATCTTTAGGGATCTCAAGCAGGTTTCTAAATTGAAAGCTACAGTGAATCCAATTTTAAAAATGCAATTTACATGTGCTTATAACTCATCTGCGTAAGCTGCAGTTGTTTCACTGCTATTTTTGGCAAGCTCAAACTTCAACAAGTCCTTTTCTTCACACTTTCAAAATGACTCATTTGCATTTCTCATTTTCTCACCTTTGTTTCCCTGAAGCCCTGAATGTCAGAGGATCAAAGGATTATCTGGGTTACCCGGCGGCGCGGGTGCCTGAAGACTACGCTGGGACCTTGCTTCCCCGAGCCTCTAAGAGGTCTTGTATTTGGAGCTGAAGCACAACTGTATTATCTGAATAACCAGGGCTTCCTGGCATTCAGAAAACCTATTCTTACAGCAGATACGAGGACTTAATCCACTCAGTTTTGCTCCCTGAAGATTCAACCAAAGTTTATCCAGTGCTGGCTTGTCTGAAGGCATTCAGAAATTGCCACAAAACCTCCTTTGGAGCAGCAGCTAAAGCGGTGGGGTGATTACAATGGATGAGCTCATGCTTTTCCTTGTAACAAGCACGGCTTTGTTCAGGGCTCTGGGGATGGGAGCCGTGAATGGCAGGGAATACACCGACTATCAGGGTCAGATGATGCAGGAGTAAGAACTTAAATTGTTTTCAGTGGTGGGTTGGTTAGAAAGGTTAAAAAATAGGTTTTACAAGTATGCTGGGCAGGAGGGGAGAGTTTTGTGCAAAAATCGTTCAGCACTGCTCTCTTCTGCGGGTGAGTAGTATTTGCCCATGCAGTAAAGAGCCCCGTCTCTCTCCCATTGATGCCAGTTACGGAATTCTGGCTTCAAGAAGCAGAACAGTATTTTATAGTCTGCAGTGCTGTTCTGCAGTGGTAACCACGAGTCCTTTAATTTCACCCTTCAATTGCCATAACTACAATTTTTCCAATAGAAGCAGTAATGTAGAACCAACACACTATTAATAAACTACTGCTTGTATATCAAAGTAGAAGACATTCTACTGAAAAAAAAACCAACCAAAGAACTAACCAGAAAGGCATTTTAAATATTATGTTTTATCTAGATATGTAATCCTAAAAAAAAAAAGATCTCAAGTGAAATTCTTCCGAAGCAAAACCTCATGCAGAACAATAACGGAGACTGCAAATACAGTTAAATTGCTGAAAAGGTTAAGAAGGGATTTATGTGAAAAAAATGGAGACCATTAATTCAGGTTCCTATTTTGAGATCAGCTTGATGGTAGGAGATTAAGACAAAGACAGAAACAAATTCAGAACAGATGCCAAGATATGCTAGTTTACTACAGGGAACAAATAGTGGAATTATTCCGCTTCAGCAAAAATGTTAAGCCACATAATAAATATTTAGATAAAGAAACATTAAGAAAACATGGAGTTGCTGTACTTCTTTTACTAGGACTCCCCTGTTTTAAAACAATGCAGTAAATATAGCTAGATGATTAATTTTGCAGAAATAAAGAAAGGGTGTTAACCTGAAATGAATCACAGCTCACGAAGTTTGTGTCATATTATTGAATTAAAGGAATTTCCTCCAGCCCAGGAACATTTTGAGTGACATCCCTGCAAACAGCGTGCTCAGAGTGCCACCTGATGGCTAAGCCTTGCTTTTTTCTCAACCTTCAAAAGCCTTCAAAATCTATAGGGGCTGCCCATGATCTCATCACTGTTTTCCTAAGCTATGAGAAACATCTTCTGCTTAAATTACAGATGCTCAGGAAGGAGTATCTTTGGTGTTATATTCTTACCATCTATTGTCGGTTAGATAGATTGGCCTACAGTGAATCTTCATTTCATTGGGTGCATTTGGGGCACAGTCTGTGGTCTCAGGGGGTCAGGGGAGTGAGTCAAGTCAGGGGGACACCACACCACCCGGGGAGGACAGGCCTGGTAGATCATCCACAGCTCCAGGTCATTCTTCAGAGACCAGAGGCCTGTGGATTTCAAAAGACACCTCTGCGTTTTGTGCATTAAATAAAGCCACTTCTGGTAAGTGCTTCATTCTGCCTTCTAAAATTCCCCCAGATTTGGAAATGAATATGACTCCTTCTGGGAGCGTATGCTGGATGAGGCAGGTAACATCCACTGAGCTGCAGCCCAGCTCTGACCCCTCTTTATTGATGCTGCAGAGAAGACATGAGATTTTTGCCTGATCTCTGCCAAGACAGCAAAAGCAGCCTCTTCCTTCAGCACTCCGTAGGAGTCAGACACAATCGCGTCCTTGAACGTTTCATCCGCATTGGTGGAAACGGGGCCATGTTCCCACCTTCCCTTTCACTGGTCTGCAGGTTATGACAGAGGGGAAGAAGAGCATTTGCTCTTCCCCACTGAGGACAGCAGCTGTGAACTTGCTTTCTGGGAAGGGGATGTCCAGGTCACCTTCCAGACAGGGGGACAATTCCAAATGACTCCTACAGGAACAGGATCTCATTCTGTTTGATACGCAATTTTCATGTAGAGGGGCTCCACTTTGCCACCTGCATTGGCTTGTACCTGCTAAGAAGTAATGCAGCCTGAGGTTTGGCTTTCTAGCTAGAATAGGTGATCACAGAACAGCAGCAGAGGCTGTTCAAGCTGCTAGAATATAAGATACTTACTGGTTTGTGATCCTACATATCTCTGGTTCTCAAGAGAAACTGTAGGCAATGCTTACATACACCGAGTCATGGTTTTATCTTTCCCAGAAGGAACCAAGAAAGAAGCTCACCATTATTTTTTAAATAACTACATTTAGTCTTTAAAACAGTGTCTCTCATTCCTCTGCTAGGGCATGAAGCTGATAAGAATTCAGAGTAAGTATTAATTATGGTACTCTTTGGAGGAAACCAACATCAAGCACAATCTCACTTTATTTAAGGATCCTCAGGGATAAAACACAAATCCCTCTAGAATCTCATGCTCTCTTATGAAAACTAGAAGCAGCAGCATTCTTACAAGCCAGGTGCATCAGAGGAAGATAGTTATGGAAGCTGATATATATGAAAACAGTATTTCACTATGACAGTGGTGAGACACTGGAGCGGAGGCCCAGAAACAGGTGAACTCTCCATCCCTGGAGATATTGAAAACTCAACTGGAAAATGTCTTGAGCAACTTACCTAACTTCAAAGTCAGGCCTGTTTTGAGCAGGAGGTTGGATTAGATGACCTCCAGGGATCCCTTCCAACCTAGATTATTCCCTGATTCCATGATGCAGGCAAGATTTTGTGTCCTTTCATGGATAAGAAAACATCATCTCACCTTTCCACTCTGACCAGCAGTCAATGATCATTATTTAACATCGCCTCTCCACGGGAAGGTTGCACCAACCTGGAGCTAATGAGTTGCTGAATCACCCAGCAGTCATGTCAGGCCAAGTCCTGAAGCATCACCCCTTAAGAAGCTCCTCTAGCTGAGGTTGACCAGCATAAGTGTGTGTCGTCCCACATTACAGTAAACTCCCAGAGACCATTACCTTTAAGCAAATGCAGCATTTCAAATACAGCTGACAAAACAAAGTTTGGGGACCATATAGCACACCCTTTCCTTTTGAAAAATCCTGATTAAGTGTAGGCACAGTTCTTACTCATCACAGCTTTTCTGCAAAACCTTCCTCCGACCTGTACATCAGAGTTGATCCCTTCTTCATCATCCAAAAGCAAAGCTTCTGCATTTAATGGCAGCTGCCAGTTCGTCCACCTGGGCCAAGCTGCAGCTCTTGTTGAGCCTATAGGGACCTTTCCTCTGCCCAAACAGCACTTTGTTTCACTTGTTTCCTTAAAGTCCCTTTGAGATGGACAAAATATGAATTTCCAGGAGATCTCTTCCCTCCATTCTCTTACAGAAAATACTCTTAAGGTTTTCTTCAGGTCAATGTTACATTTACTATCAAAGCTGTTTCTGCTTTGTCATTGCATCCTATGGATGCATGGTCCCATGAATACAATTATATCTGCACAGTGGATCTCTGCTGCGTGTTTTGACCAGTTTTGACTGGAAAATTCCTTACCTAACACCTTTTTCTGCTCAATTTTCACTGTAAATTTGCCTGCTTTTACAGCTACTCAGAGTCAACTGCTATGCGCTGTAGAGCCTTTCGTGGTCTGAAAACCTTGGAGACAGCCTGTGAAGGGGCACTGAGACATGCCTGAAAGGACACTCAATATCCCCTTATGGATGATGGTTAACCTCACGGATTTCAGTGTGATGGTGCAAGAGGGAGTGAGCAACCAGTCCGCAGCACACAGCCCGTGGCCCGGCACGTGCTGAAGGCAGGGCAGGCTGGACCGCTCCCCGACTCTGCTGCTGCCAGGGTACCCCCTCAGCAAGACCCCCGAGGACCAGGATAGATCAGGACTAACAGCATCTGCTGCCTACCCTCCTGACCCTGCTTAAATTATTCTTACGCTGCCAGACATGATTCACAGACTCTGAAAACCAGAGGGACCGTTGCAGTGCTCTGGTGTGACTCCTGCGTAGCTCAAGCCAGTCTCTGCCACTAACCCCTGCAGCAGGGGGAATTATTTTTCCCTTATTATGTGAACATGTATCTGCTGGGACTCAAGCTCGTGACGTGCCGTGTCACGCAGAGTTACCAACAAGGGAAATAAATGGGCTGTGTGTCACGCTCAGAGATTAATTAAATGGCTATTGAGTAGCCCAGTTTTCTCAGCTAGCAAAAATCTTCAGGAGGTACTGGGACACATCAGCCTCCAGCAATGTGTCATAGTATCACTGGTCACCATCCTCCCTCACTGAGGTCACCAAAACATTTGGCAATGCAGCGGAGCTTTCAGATCACCTCTGAGAAGAGCGTGACCAGCAAAGCCACCAGCTGACACCTTGTTCTTCTTTGCAAACTTTGAGGTTTTAATAGGGCTCTGGAGGAAAGGAAGGGAGGAGCTGAGCCCGTCGTGGTGTGCCCTGGCATTCCTGGAGGCAAGTTCACTCAGACACAGACTCGCTGAGGGCTTGTGTTTATTGACACCCTCTCCTCATCAAAGCACCATCGGAAACAAACCTGCCAGCTGAAACACCATGTCCTTCATGCAAGCCAAAGCAAGTACCAGCCATGTGAGGACTGACTTTATAACTGACATCAGTTCTTTCCATTAGCTCACGCAAACAGCCGCGAGGCGTCTCTGAAAGTCACAGCCCTGGCTTCAGTGGAAGTGAAACAGAAATGGGGGGAGGTGGACACAGGGGCTGTTGGTGGCAGAGGTGGCCTGCAAAGGCAAGCGCTGGCTGCAGGGGTATTAATGTAACTGCAGAACAAGTTCATAAATTATTTCAGCAATCCCCCTGCTAATCCTCAATTCTGAAAAATCTGTGGATGAGCTGATAACCTGTACAAAGTGTACAAGGGCAGGAGGCACAGACAGTTTGTGTTCTGCGTTTGTGAGGCATGGACAGAGTTTGTACTTCAAGCATCCCAAGGGCCCCATGGAGCTCCCCGGCTGTCATTCCACCAGCACAGAGTTGAAGTCACCCAGTGCGGAGGACACAGCCCCTCCATTCGAGGCTGCCAGGGGCACAGGTAACCCCCGGAGCAGCTCTCCTCGCCCAGCCCCAGTCTGGCTGAAAGGGCTGTGGGAGGAGGTGGAAATGTTGCAGGGGACAAAGGCAGGTGGCTGAGGGGACCAGAGTTACAGAGGGGTGGTGGCTTGCTTGGGTGTGAGTCTCATGGACCTAAATACCTTGATTAAACACTACTGAAAAGCGTCTGTCATGTCTGCCACTGATTTTGCTGTTTAATTCAAGACTCCTGAGCAATTCCAGGGAATTGTCTGAAAATCAGAGGGGATGTTTGACTAGTTGCGTGCAGTATTATGGAATGGCTGCAGACCTTTATCTTAGGGCCTTAGGAGATAGAAAGCTCTTAGGGTGGAAATACAGTGGATAAAAAGTGGAATTAAACTGAAGGACTTAAGTGTGGACTGCCTCACGTGAGGCACAGTGCAGAAAATGCCAGCAGCAGGATTCGGGGAACGTATTGGTGCCACTCAGGGCATAAGGGAAGACTTTTAATTTGCACAGAGCTGGTGTTTCTGAGTTCCCTTGTAATTGCAGAGAACAACAGGAAAGGAAGTCTGCCAGGACTGCCTCTGTGGATAACGCAGCCTCAAGGCAGCCAGGGCCCTGGTGTCCGAGGTCACTGGGTAGCCCCAGTCTCCCGGAGCATCCTCCACCTCCCGCAGGCTGAAGGGTAACGGGGCCACACCACATCGGCTCGCACCCATCACTTCCCCTGCTTGTACCATGGTTTCCGCCTCAGAAAAGAGAGGTGATAGCAGTGCCTTCTTGGCAAAATGCTTTGAGATCCATGAATGCAGAAGTGCAAGTGAAAGCTAGCAGCTACTTACAGCTACGGCTGCCACCGCTGCTGTCCTTGGGACGGGAGGCAGGGCTGTGAGAATTAGCCTGCTGGTTTGTTAGCAGTTGAATTTGCAAAGAATAATTAAATATATGTAAAGCAGAAGTCAGGCACCAATTTTCTTTAGCTTATTCCTCAAAATAATCACACAAAAATTTAAATGCTTTGAGATTTCAGCCATGGGGAAAAATCCAGGAAGTCTATTTTTCCTGCCCAACCTCATCTGATGGCACACTAGAGGGAGAAGGCAAAGATTAGGCATTCTACCCTGACATTCGCCAGGTTTTTTCTGTTTCATCTAGATCCCATTTATTCACACAAACGATGGTCTGCTCTCTCTCCATTCATCCCGTCTCCCTCACCTGGCACTCAAACGTGCAAATACACAGCTTGCACAATGAATAGTCCCATTGCTCAGAGAAGGAAAACCCAGAGCAGAAAGACCGTGACATTGGAGAGGGCATTTGTGGAAACAAGTGGACTGGTGGTTATCTGCCAGACTACGACCGCCCACTTCCAGGCTGCTTTCAGCATCTAACACCAGAGCTCTAAAAAGCTCCATGGCTACACAGGGAATTTGGGTTTCCCTCTTGAGCACTGAGCCACAACCACACTGATGCCCGCAGCAGGAGCGTGATTGCCTCCCTCTCTCCTCACAGGTGGGGTGACCCTGTTAAACCACCTTCTACCACCTCATGTTGTTTTGCAGACGGAGGGCTGTCAGGCCTGGCTGTCACTTGTCCTGCCTGGTCCCCCAGGCAGATCAGCATTGGCAGAGAGGTGGAAAATCACTGCCTTCCCTCTTTGCTTTTATTCAGGGAGGTTAAAAAAAAAAAATGCTTTCTGGCAAAATTTGTGGAGTTAACTACAAGAGATCAATAGCTGCTAGATTTGTATATAGTTTGAGACTACTCAGCACAAGGATAACAGCTGCTTTTTCCTTCTGAGAAAGGTCTAAAAAGAAACTCACTCAGCTATTCAGCCAGGTGCTTTTTATCAAATGAAAAGTCATTTGCTTCACAAGGAAATGCTCCTAAATTGGCATTCACCTCATCAAGAGGGTACCAGGTACCTGCACTGCATGCCGCAAAGGTCAGAAGAAAAATCCAGCCCTCATGCATTAAATACCGGTGGGCACTGGTGGGGTAAAGAATTATCAAATGCATTATCAACAAGGGGAAATGAACGTTGAACAATGTTGTATGTGGGTACATGTGTGACGGCAGTACAGCCTCTGCTGTAAGCCCTGTACAACCCTATTTTTATCACTCTTCTCTGACCCAAATACAGCAAACACAACACCCTGGAGCTGTCACCACACAGCAGGGCTGGTTCTTGAAACAACGTCCCTGTTAAAGCATCTGCACCCCTCACACCTACCAGCTTATATTCAGCATATCCGGAGAAAGCGGGCAGTTTTCCAGCCTCCTGTGAAGGAGAGACAAGATTCACTTTCCTCAGTGCCCTGGGCACCAGTAGCTGTGTGCAGCCAGGTCGGTGTCACAGAGGGCTGAGGCAAGGCTCGGGCTCTCCGCGGGGCAGCGGGGACACGGTGGAGACCAGGGACACCTCCGTGGGAATTTTAACTGATGCACTTCAGTTGGTTNGGCTCTCCGCGGGGCAGTGGGGACACGGTGGAGACCAGGGACACCTCCATGGGAATTTTAACTGATGCACTTCAGTAGGTCGGTGTGACATGGCCCAAACTCACAGAGACAGACTGGAGACTGTAGTAGGTAAAACAACCAGGAATGAATTAATGCACAGATAAAACACTTGCTGAGGAAATATGAGAGACACTTGGAGAAAGAGTGAGAAAATTGTTTATTGAGGAATAGCATTGCCACATCCACGAAATGTACCCACGTGCCTGAAGACAGGGACCCCAAGGAAACCCTGCACAAACCGTTCCGGGGAAGTCTGCCATGTAAACACAAACCTACCCAGGAAGGACATGGTTTTGAAGCTAATGGACAAAGCTGACACAAGGACAGATGGTTACAAACCAGTCATCAGCAGTCTTTGGTGGGACACTGCAAGGCCACAGCTAGCTGGGAGGTTTGAAAACAGGGTGGTGGGAGCAAAAATAATGAATTTCAGGAGGAGGCTTGCTGAGTTTGAGGAGGGGATTTGCATGAAGTGGTGTTTGCAATAGCCAGGGTCCGCAGGCAGTGACCCACAAAGTGCCAGCTGGCACGGCACTGCTGCGTGCTCGCTCTGCTCCCTGCAAGGGCACAAGATGGTGCCTACCCTGTGGCTACCTGGTGTGCCTGGGCACGAGGCCGTGCAACACTCCGGATGGTTTCGTGCGCAGGGGCTGCACTCACATCTGGCGGCTGTGGAGCTGTTTGCCGGCGATAGAGCGGCAGAGGAGCTGGAAGGGTGCCCTGGGTGTGGCCCACCGCCTATCGCAGGGACTGAGGGCCTGGAGTTGCCTTCATTTGCTGAACCTACTATAAAAACAAGATGGAAAGCAATACTTGGAAGTGCTGACCTTCTCCATGTGCTAAGCCAGCAGGAGCGGAAGAGCAAAACCCCCGGGTCAGCACATTGGACTTCACAAGTGCACATCAAGCAGAACCTCAAAATCAAATTTTTCACCAAGACTTTCTGTGGTCCACTGATGTTCTGGCCGTGGTTGTATTTATTTTTTGTTGTTTTTGAAAGGTAAACCTTCGATTGTTCTATCATCAGAATGGGGTGTTCTCAGCTGGTAAGAGCTGGCTTAGGTTGGATCTTCAGGTCCTATCAACCCTGAGGTAAAAGCTCACAGTCCCAAGCAGTGTTTGTTCTTCTGAGCAAGTTGTAATGCCGTTCGCATCTTGCCTTTCATGCTGTCTCCCGTGCATGGGTTTGCACATACAAATGACTTTGCTGGCTGAAGTCACAGGGTTTGCATTTCTGCAGCCAGAAGCAACTGAGAGACAAAGAAAAAAGCTGGCTAAGCGTTAGTCTCATTAAATTTTTTGAAGGGAACTCTATTAACCTAAACCTTCTCTTGCTCACTGAGCTTCTTAATTCTTCTCCTACCATTTACATTTGTGAAGGGCTTTTAAAAACACCTTACATACCAGCATTTATGTTGATGAGTTGTTTTTAAGAAATCTACTCAGTCTGAAAAAATGCAGATACATTCCTCTATTTCCATTTTATGGGTTTATTTTTGCAAAATCACAATCTTTTCTTCACTGGGCACTCAATGAGAGCAGCTGCAGTGTCCTGTCTGAGCGGTTTATCAGACACCTCACAGCCTCACATCTTCAGGAATTTAACACCAGCAGCTGAAGACGTATCAGCACCCTATAAACATCTGCCAGTGCTTTCTTGGTACTGTGAGCAGGCAGGTTGTCCTCTCCCTCCACACAGGCCAGGCCACTTGAAGTGAGGAGGGGGCTGAAGATTTTGCAAGATGAATCCCTGATAGCTCTGGAGAACCAAGTGTTGGGAGATGAAAGTCAGAGCTGAGTTCTCTAGCTGAGTGATAGAGCTGAACCCTGCTCCCTGCAAAACCACAGGCAGTAATCTCTCTGACTTCCTTGCTTAAAAGCAGCACTGCCAAAATGCCATTCAACTATGTTTATTTTATTTGTTCTACTAGCAGTTTTGTAAAAAGGTGAAGCCAATAAAGGCGTAAAAGCCCTGCTGCTTTCAGTTAGAAAAGTTATATTAGTCAGGTTAGTGATAAAAGCCCTCATGAAAGCTGAGGAACTGCGTTTCCTATTCTGCACCCCATGACAATACAGCAGCCGCTAAGTACTGCACCTTATTTTGGGAAGTGTGTCATGCAGTCCAGTTATAGATAGAAAACAGCAGATTAGGTGGTGCCCTGTTTCTTTCAAGACCTTCATGATATTTAGGAGACCAGGTACAATTCTGGTGCCCAAGCGCAGGAACATGTCAGACAAAATGGGTAAGTAGAGAAGAAATGGAATTTCTCACACTCTGCAAGGCAGCAGCCGTGCACAGCGGAGAGCGAGGGTGTGGAGCAGCATACAGGCCAGAAAGCTGGTACCGTTCCTCCCCCTTCCTTCCGAAATGAAACCTGCTTCCATCAAACTGCAATAACACCACAACTAAGGGAGCACGTGGCTTCATCCTTCAAAGCAGAATCATCCTGCTGAGATAAAAAAGTCATAGCAAGTATCAAATCAGAAAGAAAATCAAGGAGCGGCACAAGACACTGCTGGGTGTTGCCAAAGATGTTTATTCCACCCACAAGGAGGAGGAGAGATGAGATAATTTGCAGCAGAGTGTGATCTACTGCCTTGAAGGAAAGAACAATGGTCCACGAAGACAATAGACACTCCCAACACACCCAGCAGCTCATACAATGGCTGGAAGTATCTAAGTGCCTGTTGCAGAGAAATGAAGTGTTTAACCCTTTGACACGAGGAAGGGGTTAGCTGTCATCCATACCAGTTGCACAAAAGGCTGGGGTTGCCTTGTACTCATGCGTTAGCTGGTTTCTCCAGGTGGGCCGATGGTCTTGTATTCCGACAGGAGGTGGGGACCCACGGGGAAAGAGTTTCTCACTAAAGGGTGACTTCTTCTGAGGGAGATGCTGAGTTTAAGTTAAGGTTGGCAATCACAAGTAGGGATTGTGGCGCGGGTGTTTCTACGAGAGGGTGCGTATCTCACAGAAAGGCCTCGGAGAGAGCAATATGTACATTTAAAATTCATATTAAAAACAGTCAGTGATCTTCAAGCTGCTTTACTCCTGGGGAAGGTTGCTCTGCTGTTGGTTGTAGTGGCTTACCTGGATTTAAACATGGGGTAATGGAAACTAGCTGTAAGCTGCCGAGGGAAGCCGCTCCAGAGCTGGCCTGACCCGCAGCTGGGCAGAAGGCAATAACTTAGAGGAGAGGAGTGAATGGAGGCAAGTCCACGCTCAGGGTGGCAGGTGAAGTTCACAGTCCTGAGGGATATGGGTCAGGTGAAGAGTAAAGTTAGGACCCTGAATCTTAGGAAAGCAGAATTCCAGCTCTTCAAGGATTTAGTCAATAGGACCCCCTGGGGAACTGCCCTCAGGGACAAGGGAGCAGAACAGAGCTGGCAGATCTTTAAGGACACTTTCCATAGAGCGCAAGACCTCTCAGTCCCCAGGACTGAGGCCTTCAGGCAAGGAAGGCAAGAGACCAGCATGGATGAGTCGAGACCTGCTGGTCAAACTAAAGGGAAAGAAGGAAATGCACAGGCAGTGGAAGCAGGGACAGGTATCCTGGGAAGAGTACAAGGACACTGCCCAGTTGTGTAGGGATGGGATCAGGAAGACCAAGGCACAGCTGGACCTGAACTTGGCAAGGGACGCAAAGAATAATAATAAGGGCTTCTACAGGTA
>RSEF01000005.1:55118080-55128306 GCA_003993805.1 Himantopus leucocephalus
CACATTGCTGGCTCATGTTGAGCTTCTCATCCACCAACACCCCGAAGTTGCACTCCTCAGGGCTGCTCCCAATCCATCCTCCGCCCAGCCTGTATTTGTGCATGGGATTACCCTGGCTCACGTGTAGGACTATTCAGCAGCTGACCTTGCTGAATAGCTCTCTGAATTTGTAGGAAGGCAGCCTTATGAGCTGAGGTCATGAGCAGATTTCCCATGGTTTATCCTTGTGCTGACTCAATCCCTTATTGTTTTCTATCACCAACTCTTCAGTGAACTAACTGCTTACCAAAACCTGTCTAAACCATTGTGATCTTTGATTATTATCATCCTTGATTATTTGGACTCACTGATTGGGGCCCTGACCCCAACCTGCTTACTGAGTTCCTGGCTTAACCTCAGACCTGCCTTATCACAAGACTTGTCTGGCAATCTGGGCTCCTGGTGGACCCTGGATATTGTCACTGGACCTGCTCTGCCCTGCTGTCACGCTGGCTCCCAGTGCTCCATCCCATTCTCCATCCTGTCCCTCAACTCCTTCCATCAGTTGAGTAAATCAGCAGTAGTATTTTTTAGTCACTTTGTTGGCCGTTCTTCTACCCTCTCATGTTTTCTTATCTGTGGTTACAACCTCCTAATTTCTTCTTTTCTGGTACCAGGTATGAACCTCATAACAGTCCTTCCAGCTGTCTTCTATCTTAATTTAAACAGTTTCTTCACAATTACCAGAGCCTTGGTCCCAGACATCCATGACACAGGAGCTCATGTGGCATATATGTATTTTTTCAGGACCTCCAGGCCTGACCAAATGAGTAAAATTGATCTTTGCCAGAGGTATCAACTAACAAATGCATCCTGAACATAAACTGTGAGGTTTCCACCAGGACAGAGCAAGAACTCAGACATTGGTGAAATGGTGGAAACAGTGTCCACAGAAGAATTAGTAACTTGGGAAGCAACTTGTGCTTGGGAAGAACAAGATGGACCGGAAACAGAAATGAAGACATTTGCCACAAAACTGAATTAAAGGTTTATAATGAAAGACAGAGACAAAATACATCAGAAACCAGATAGCTCTGTAGAAATGAGAGACAATAAACTGGCTTCTGCTCTGAAAACAGGGATGCTGAGAAATGTTCCAAAACACTGAATTGGATTGAAGCCGTTCTGAGGCTTCCCAAAGCAGCCACTGGCTTTACTGCATTTCAGTAATCTTTTCTTTCTTTTTTTTTTTTAAATATTATTTGCCCTCATTGCTGTAAACTTATTTAATCCTTGCAGGGAGCCACCTTACAACTTGTATTCTGCAGACTTCCAAGGATCCCTGGCATACTTGTAGAAGGTCCCAAAAGGCAACCGCTGTCAGTAGATTTTAATTTGCCATATGTATTTTTTTGAGTTTAGAATTTGAAGAAGGTTGGAGAAGTTTTTAGACTTCCTTTGAAACAACGCATCAGACAATGTTCCTGGACTGACTCCTACTTCAGGTTGGACGTTTTAGTGTTAGATACATTCAGAACCAGAAAAACTCCTGAAAAAAATTGAAAAAGACTACTAAGAATTTTCTTTGGATTCAGAGAGCAGAGATTTTTAAAGGAGCTCAGCCTGTTTGGGTGTATTTGCTTGTTAGCCAAGCAAAACAGGAGCTGAGAGGCAATTCAGCTGTGGCCTATAAATATATTCTAGACTATACACGAGTGGAGAAGAAAAGCTTCCCATGAATGTGTTTATGCTGGAAATTAGAAGGTTACTCTCCTCACAGCAATGATGCTTTGGAACAACATTTCACTGGAGGAATGAGGCAAAGCCATTTTTAGATGCAGCTTGATTAGCTGCAAGGATGATCCCGCGGTTGTCTGTGACAAGGAATGGCAGAGCGCCTGAGTCCATGGATGGGCTCCTTTGCAAAAAAATGTGTCCTTACTTTTCACAGGGGGAACTTTGGGATGCTGAGTATTCTGGAAAACCTGGCTTTTACTAGATGTCTGAAAGGGAGCAGAGGCCATTCATTAATATCCATAGACGGCAGAGCACTTCAAACCTCCTTTTCATGTGGTGTTAACATGAGGCACCTGGAAGGTGAGAAGTAGGCTCCAGATTGATTTGCTTAAAACAATGTTATGAAGAATTTTCTCAGAAAAAATCCTAAGAAATTCAGCATAAACAATTCACAAATATCTTACTCAGACTTGCTACCAGTGATTATACTATCCCTTCCAATTAACAGTTTGTTATGGGATACATCCTTCATGTTGCACAGTCTTCTGCAAGCCACGCTGATATTCCAAGTGCACGCCAAGAGTTGCCATGACCAGACATTTCAGAGAGAATGACAGTAATTATGGCATCCCTAGAGATGGGTGGCACCACCTTGCCCAAGGGCACACGGAGGCTAAGCCCCGTCACCTGGAGGTTGTACCGTGCCTGGGAGGTGCACTTAGGGTGGAAAACAATGTTGAACTGTAGGGTGTAGACTGCAACAAGGCAAAAAGGAGCTGAGCTTTGCTTTGCTTTGCTTTGCTTGCTTTTCTTATATCATAAAACTAAAAGAAGTCGGTTAAAAAACAGCCTGACAACTTCTTTTCCTCCAGCCTTTCTTGTCTCTCTGCTTCTTTGGGTTTTTTTATTTGACTTATAGCCATCTCGGTGTTTGTGATCACAGATTTGGTTTTGGGTATCTGTTCAGGAGTTGATACAATTGGGGAGCTAAATAAGACAGGACCTTATTAAGGACATTGCACTGCATCGTTGTGTTTCTTCCCGCATGAGATGCTTTTGATTAGCTGCCTGAAATACAGGTTTCACGAGGAACTGTGGCGCAGAAGTTTGTCTGGCAAAACAAAATGAGGAGAAATGGCCCAATTAAGAAACTCATTGTATTTTTCCATTTCTAATGGCAAACTCTGCTACAACCTACGTCCCGTAGGAAGGGTTTGCAGACTTAGAAAGGCTCCCCATTATTTTTGAACTGACAAGCAGTGCAACTCATGCATTCATCTCTGTTTGGCAGTCCCCAGAACCAACTGCTGCAGAGAGAAAGGATAAGCGTTGTGCGAAGCCTTCAACAAAACACACCTCATCCTCAGCTTCTTCAGTTAATGACCAGCTTTCAGCTGACATGGACATGCCTACTAACATAACTGAAAGCATTATGTACATTATCGTTCCACGTAGCAAAACAGAATGATATCCAGACCAGTCAACAACTAGTATGTGCCCCACTGTGGCTCAGCAAAAGCTTTAAATTTCTCAGTTTGATCTAGAACAAAAATGCTGACAGTATTTCGGGGAATATTCCCCCAAGAATCCACTTTCTCAATGAAAGCTCATAAGGAACAGGGGAACAGGCACAGAGCTTGCTCAAAACATCAGCTCTGAACATTTGGTCGTGTCTCTGCTAGCAGTTTCCTCCAGCAGGAATGTTTTCCAGGATCCTGCCATTTAAATGTCTCCTGCTGGCAGCCAGCTTAAACCCCCAGGCCTTTGATCCATGAGTTCAGTGCTGAAGTCCTTCTGCTCCTTCAGGTTCTCAGCGGAGAATTCTCCAAAGGAGAGGATACGCCTATGTGGCAATAAAACACAGTTTTTCCAGTTAAACCATTTCGGGCACCAAAATCTGCCTGTCCCAAACACACACACAAAAATTCTCAGCAAGGCAAATTCTCTCCTTTGACGGGTAAACAGCTGATCAAGACAAACAGGCCAGCAGCTAGATGAGCAACACCTAGGGCCGCTGCCCAGGCGATTCACTGGCCTTTGAAGAACATATTTCCTTCAAATAAGCTATACTGTTAAAAGGGAGAGAAAGCAGATACAGTGAACTTCTTGCCTATAGAAATATTCAACCTTTATGAGCATTCTTATCCGATGTTTTCTGGGTAAGACTTTTCCAGATTGTGTATTGTACTTCCACATGACCACTTGTGCTTTTTATTGCATGAACACTTCCTGTGTAAGACAAAAGAGCAACTGAAAGCAACTGTTTTATTTTCCGTATATGATTCATTTGTGTTGACTTCATCGTATCCCACTACTGAAGCAGGAAATTCCTACTTGTCTGTAGGATTTGATAGTGCCACCTTCTCTCCTTCTTTCTCCTCCAGAAATTTAACGATGCAGAAGGTTGATCTAACGACTTACTGCTACTGAAAATCTTAACATTTGCTCCCTAACCCATGGCTGCATGACCCACCCATTTATTTTGCAGTAGCTCTGGCCCCCATGAAGCTTTTCTACAAGCCAATTTGACTCACTAAACCCACGGAAAATTCCCTCCTCCATTTTTAAGTTTGTTTTCTCCAATTTTATTGGATTAAATCAGCTCATAGGAGTTGGCCAAGCAGCAGAAACTGCACAAAGCCAGCAGCTTTCTGGGCAGAAATAGAATTTCTGATTTCCATCAGCAGTGAGCCGATAACTTGGCTCACTGCATCTTGAGAAAACATACTGAGCCATCAGAACAATCATGTGAACATGCCTCATCTACACAGTTTAAAACCAGATTATCTTAACTCCTACTGAAGGTTCTTTAATCCACATTGACTTTGCACATGAAGACGCTTTACACCATCAGTTTTGCAAGCTCATCTGTTAAGGCAGCATCCTTCAACAAAAAAGGGGCAAGATCTTAAAACAGCCACAAGCATTTTTGCAGCGATCATCCAACTGAAGCCCCGGAGTATGCAAAGCTATCGCTGAAGAAAGAATGCAAGCACCAACTGATGCAATGATTGCAACGCAAGGCTGAATGCAGAGAAAACCAAAAGGCACCAGATTTAGCAAGCAAAGGTAGGAGTGGTTTCCACGCACAGAACTTTATTGTCATAAATACAGCAGTGAAAAAAGCAAACTTTTAAAGGAGGAAAAAAGAGCGCTTTATGTCTATATGTTTAATAAAAACACTTTCTCTAAGACAAAAATAATTTACATTCTGATAACTCACATTCAAAAATAAATAGAGAAAGGCAGCAGGGCATAACATTCAAATGAATACCTAGTAAAATGTAGGAACGTGTTTTTATTAATAATCAAGAATATAACACTGCAATATTTAACCTTAAATTTGTATATACAAACGCCATATCCCACACAGCAATAAATCAAGACATATAGACCATAAGGAGCACATACACAAATTTCTGTTAAACTGAAAAAGTACGAATCATACTTAACAAAAATCTCCAAACTGGTAACACGGAAAGACCCCTTTGAGTGGTAAACAACAAAAATAAACACTGAAATAACTAAAGAAAACTAGTTTAAAAAGAAATACAATTAACAAATAGGAATAAAGATGTAGAATTACCTCTCCCCCAAATAGCGAATCATTTATTTTGCTCTAAGGTAGATTACACAGCACACAGAAAAGTTACGATATTTCAGTATAGTACTAAAATGCAGGCTTTTGCAATTTGGTCCATTTACATTTTGTTGATTATTTTAGCCTGCCATATTGGAAAGAACAGATGTGTATCCCTCAATCTTTGGATATAAAAAAGAGAGAAATTACATTCTTCATCACAAAAGCAAGATTTTGAGAAATCTGTGCATTATTTTTTTGGTTAAGCATATTTAGTTTACTACTTTCATTCATGCAAAAACTGTGAATTAATCCCATTCCAGATGAGGATTTTACCATAAAATTTAAATAGTCGATTTATTAGATTAGAGAACACTGGGAAAAAGCTTAATCCACTTAATATCTTGCTACTGAACTCTACTCAGCTAGTCAAAATTACACTAACCTTACACATTTGCCTCCTCAGAGAAGCAGGCGTAACAATTCATTCAGAAAAGCTAAAAGACATACAGATTTAAAATAGAACAGATCTGAAAACTATACTTACTCAGTTTTACATAAGAGGTTCAAACATTTATAAAGCTACATGTAACCTCCACAGAACATGAATACTAAATTGTTAAACAAACTACAAGTAACCACTGCAGACCTGAAAGTAATACTAAAGAAAAATGAATATCATTACGCTATCAAATTCTCGTATTTCCTAAAAATATAAGTGCAAATCAGAAGTTGCAGTTCAAATGTGTAGAAAGCTTGAAATGAGTAAAATAATTCAGGTGTATAACTTTATTAATATTCTGTGTTAGCCACAATATATAAATATAGATTGGAATTTTAACTAGGGGAAAGTATCTTTTTGAGGTAAGGAGAGACAAATTGAATGGGGTTGTACCCCTGAAGGAGCAGAGAATCCTCCAACAAACATTCTGTCATTGCCAAATTGTGCCTTAGGCACTGTACTCAATTGAAAAAAATAGATCTTTTTTGGCAAGCAAATCTGCAAAGCAATCATCTGTACAATCACAAACAAAATATATTCACACTCTGAAGCTACACAGCCCTTCCTCATCTCAAAGCATGTTATGGAGCAAACATCTTCCCTCCTTCTTGTATCAATAGGCACAGAAGACCTGCCCAGAGTCCCCCATCTCTACATCAATGCATTCATTTTTAATCAGAATCTGTATTTCCCAAATTTGATACTCATTCTCAGGACTCTATACAACAATTGACACCTATTGTATTATGTTAATTTGACATATATTATAGAATTATATGTATGTGAGAAATCCAGTTTGCAAAGATTACAAATGTACCAAGCTGCCAGTAAACAGTTCCTATATCTACATATGACGGTGCAAGTTAGTGGTGTCATAAAGGCACTTGTCTCTCACAGACAGTATTGTCTTCTCTAATCAGTCAAAAATAGATCTAAAAATATTTATTTTAACATCCAAAATGGTTTTTACTCCTTAAAGTGGTGCAAATCATCATCTACAGAACAATAATTCATTAATTCAACATGAAAGAGCTAAGTGCAAAGTATCCATAATTAAATATATCTTTATAATTAATTCATTTTAATGCCATGCTCTCAAAAAAATGCCAAAAAACATGCTATAGTAGAAATGTGATTGGCACTAGCAGCCACAAATAAAAAGGTAGGTGCATACAATAGTACAAGCAAGCTTATTTGTGAAGTTACTAAAATAATTAAGCGATGAGTTGCAAGGAGAGACATTTGCCACAAGACTTTTCCAAGACATGCCTGAAGCCACACCTGACCAGTATGAAATATGCATTCTAATAATGCATAATGCATAATGCATTTACATCATCAGGGACATCTTTAGAGCTAGCTACCCAATTTTACAAAAATAATTCCAAAATGCTCGTTTACTTCAAAGCAAATTCTGTTTCTGTTTTCACCGAATCTGAAACGACAAGTCAAAACCAGACCTAACAGCAGAGTTTAAAACGACACCTAAGCAGCCACTCAATAAAGTTCAGTGCAGTTTTCAAGGGTTTATGGATGGCAGTGTGAAATCCTCGGAAACCCATTTATCTGGTCAATATACAGATGTTCCTCTCCAAGCCTTAGTACCTTAAAGCGGTACTTTGAAAGAGTTTCCACCAACAGAAGACCTGTTTTTGCAAATCAGATGGCTCAGACATTACAAAAAATAGACATAATTGGCTTGTAAATACTAATTTGCAGTTGGCATTATAGTGAAATCTAAACACCCAGGAAGGTGTGATGGATGGAATAAATCAAGTGAAAAGCCAGCAGGTTTTCTTGCACTTTATACTTTCTGTTGTAACAGCACAATAAGAGCATATCCAGACTTCTGTGAAGTTGCTGGATGGAGCCTCAAGCTTGAGTACTAATTTTCATGTCCAGTCTTCTTTAAATATTTTTGCCCATACTGCACGATAAGGAAGTTTCTGCATCTTTGAAAAATCTGCATTCACTGAACATTGCACAAGGTTATTAAAACAAAAACAGAAAAAAAAAGCGCCATTTGATCAAGTATTAAGCTATTCCTTCAGAGAATCACACTTCTCTTTGCTTATAGCAAAGACCAGAATTGCTGATGGTGTACTGACAGTTGCCATGGCAAGTGGGTGACTGCGTGGGATAGCAGACATATAGCCAAGTCAACTGCTTATGCAACCTCCGTGATTTAAGCAAGCACAGAACACCCTGCTTTTATTATGTGCTGCCAATGAGCTGCATAAAGTGCCAAAGGAAAAAACGTTCTTCTAGGTTAGGCCATGGTTGTTTCAGTATTCCCATTCATCTGTTTTCATGTCCAGATAGTAAAGAATATTCTGCGCGAGCTTTACTGCTTGCTTTCTGGCAGCCTTACACCGCTCATCACCTTGTGGATCAACAGCATCAAGTGCTAGAAGTTGTTTCGTAAGAAGTTCTTCCAATCTCATGTAATTTTTATCTGTTCTGTTTCCATCAAATGAAATCACCTCCTGCTGAATTTGAGACAAGTTTCCAAGGACAGTCCAAACTGCTTTATGAGACTGATGTTCGGCAGCAGTTTGCTCAGGATACATTTGCCTTTTTTCAAGTGCTTCCTTCAAATCAATATACGTTATAAGAGTTTGAACTTCTATTACTGCTCTTCTCCTGGCTTCTCTAATACAGGGATTCTTTCCTGGGCTCACCTCATCTAAGTGGGCAATTAATCCCTGCAATTCTGCTTTGGATCCCAAATACAAATCAGAAGCGTTCTCTGTTTTTAAAAGTAAAGAATTAACTTCCTTCATTTTCTTGCGGATCTCTTCTATTTTTAGAATGGATTGATTTTGTGCCAAATCATAAGCGTGAGTAGAATTTGCTTCTTCTTCCAAGTCCAGGTATTTCTGCAATTTATTGATCTCTTCCACTACTTCCTTTCTGTAATTTCTTATTTCTGTGCGACCACAGACATCTAAAGCATCCAAATCAGCAATGAGGCCTGTAAGCACACAGGATAGGTGCCTGCAGGTATCATTACTACTCACTCCCATTAGAAGTGCAATAAGAGTTCCTCTTGCTTTGTTCACATCACACATTACAGAGTTAATTTTGGAGACAGAAGGATGTGCATCATTAGAGAGTGGCAGCGACAGCTGTTGCTTTACACAGCTTTCTATAATCTCCTGAACAGCACATACTTTTGTCAGAGTGCGGTATCTTGCTTTGCGTAAAGAAACTTTCCCTCCAGTTTTCACCTGGGTAAGCCTCAATACAATGTCCTGAATACCTTCTTCAAATTCGTCACTTATACAGTTACCTCCTTTGTAAAAGGGTGTAATCTCGCGTTCCACAAGTGATTGTGCCTCCTTGAATATAGCCTCTATTTCCAGTCTGCGCGGATGGTTTGCATTTTGTTCCAGTTCCTTCAGCAGCCTCTCCGTTTCCTGAGCAGCTCGCTTTCTGGCTTGCTGAATATCCCCCTTTCCTTCGGTGTCTACAGAATCTATTTCAAAAAGCTGTTTAGTAAGACTTCTTTCTAATTTCTTGTAATCTCGATCGGTAGACAGACCACTGAAGACAACCACTTGCTGTTCAATCTCTTTGACTTCTTTCTGTATTTCATGCAACCGTTTTATGGATGGGTGTTGGTTACCCATATCCATTCTCTTCTTTCGTCCAGTTTCAGATGAACTAGAAGGGAAGTAAGAATGAAACTTGCGATTAATAAAGTGCTACGCAAGCANAACGAAACTTGTGATTAATAAAGTGCTACGCAAGCACTTCATTATGCCAGATGTAACAACTTTCATGACATTCCAAAGCCCTTCAGCGTTACAGCTATTTTAAAGATCGCTAGCAATAGNTAAGAATGAAACTTGCGATTAATAAAGTGCTACGCAAGCACTTCATTATGCCGCATGTAACAACTTTCATGACATCCTGAAGCCCTTCAGCGTTACAGCTATTTTAAAGATCGCTAGCAATAGAAATAAGCCACTTGGACGGTATTTCATAGCTGTCCCGCTACTGTTGCACACCCCTTTCCCCCTCGGGCTGCGGGGGCGATGCTTTAGTTACCCACACCACCAGCTCTCAGCGTCTACCCACCGCCTCCAGCCCTGCCTTCCCCACCTGCTCTGCTGCTGAAGGCACCGCAAGCACAAACCGGTCACCCGCAGCCCCGGGGAAAAAACAGCGGCTAAACCCGACGGCCCTCTGGGCCCCACAGCCCCAGGCCAGGGCTGCCATCCCCCCGCACCGCCCCACAGCCGGCGCTCCCCCCTCAGCGCCCGCCACCCCCGGCCGCCCCCTCCAGGCCCCGCCACGGCAGCGCCTCCCCCCCCCGGCGACAGGGCCCGACGAAGCGGGGACAGGACACAAGACCCCGGGGGGGGCGCGGAGGCACCTGAGGAGAGGCTCGTCCCCCCCCCCCCCCCCCCCCCCCCCCCCCCA
>RSEF01000005.1:55128316-55142945 GCA_003993805.1 Himantopus leucocephalus
CCCCCCCGCGGCAAACCCCCTCCGCACCCCGGCCCGCCCCGGCCACCTCACCCGCCGGCCGCCCCGGACAAGGGAACCGCTGCCCGGCCCGGCGCTGCGCCACGGGCCGAGCGGCGGCAGCGAACGGCAGGAGCCGGGCCCCGCCCCGCAGCCCGGCCGCGGCGGCGGCGGCGGCGACGGAGGCGGGAACGGCGCGGCCGAGGGACACGGCCCCTTCCCCGGCACCGCCCCCAAGCGCAGCGCCGCGCCGCGGGCGGCCTCGGCTTTGCGACACCGCCGTAAAGCGCCGGTTGCCGGCAGCAGGCGAGCGATGGCGGCGGTCAGAGTGCTGCGAGCCGGCGGCTGCCGCCACCGCCGCCTTCTCTCCTCCTCAGCCGGCGGCGGCCGCCACACGGCTGAGCGCGGGGAGCGGCAGGAGAGCGCGGTAAATGCCGGGGGAAGCGTGGGGAGGGGCGGCAGCTCCTGCGTCCCGGAGCCGGCCTGCCGCGGGGGAGGCCTCGGGGTCTCCCGCCCCCGCGGAGCCCTGAGGGGGGAGCGGGGGAGGCTGCCCCCGCGGTGACTCTCAGCGTCGCTGGGCGGGTGCGTCCCGATAAAAGCCAGTCTTTCCCGCCGCCTCTCGTTGTCGCTGTGTTTTCCAACGCCCCCAATGTTTGTAAATACCCGGCGGGCCCTCCCCGGCGGCGCGGATGGGGCGCCGAGGCACAAGGGGCGGTCAAACGCTTGTACGAACGGAGCGGTAAGTTACGGGCTGTTGGAGCCAGTTCTTCCTAAACCCGGCCTGAAAAGCTGCAGGCTTGTGTATGTTCACAAGGGTGCACAAAGAAAGCAGCGCTTAGGAAGACCTACGTACTTGCCAGTTCTTGCTATCAAGTATTTTAATAAGGTGGAATAGCAGTGATACAAAAAGGGGGGGGGGGGAAGTTGCTTTTTCTTAAAAAAGAAAAAAATCATGATTCATGTCTGTAGGAAAAGAGTCAAATATACTCTGTAGTACATTTCTAAATAAAAGTAAATTTTAAGTGTATCGAATCGTTTTTGGTCAGGGTAAATGAACGTGCATAATTTCTGAACTTACTATGCTTATATGTTTTAAGGTTGCGTGAAGTTTTGGAATTTATTTCAAATCGGGATGCTCCTCAAAAACCCTGCTAAAGCGGTCGTAATGAATTCTGCCTGTATTTTTAAGGCCCTGGGTTTCAGCCCCCCCGCGCACTCCCGTAACGACTGGATCGGCCCCCCCGACAAGCACTCCAACCTGCGGCCGGTCATCTTCTATGTGCCCCCCGAGGAGTCGTCCCTGGAGCGGCGGCTGCGGGAGGCGCGGCAGGAGGCCCAGGCCTGTGACCAGCGCTTCTGGGCGCGGCACAACCGTGCCTTCTGCCAGGTGAGCCCGCCGCCACACCCAGTGCCGCTCGGCGCCCGCCTACCCACCCGAAATTGGGGGGGTTTGGTCTCCGTGAGGTAGGGTTCTGTTCTGCCCGCCGTTACCAGCTGGTAGTTGATACCGTTGCTTTTAATATGCTTGGTGTCTTTGTGGAAATTACTTTTTTGTCATTCGTCTTCTTAAGATGATGTACAAAACTAAAGAGCCTGCGTATTCTGTTGCTGTTTGGTGGCATATGATGAAATTTGCCTTTTTCCTTTCTTGCACTGAAAATATAAAGTTGTAGCCACTCTTCATGCAAGACCTGTCTGTGACAAGAGCGGCTGTTGAAAATGATTCTGCAGCTCTTTTTGCTCCGTCATAAGTGAGAGAAATGAGGTGTAATCACCAAGGGTAAATGAAGGACATGCCCTGTTTCACTGGCAGTGTATCCCATCAAGGCTAAAAGTGGGGACTTTTCAGTCATAGTGTGTCTTCTTTCCTGATTGCAGCATTGGTTAAGACACTGAATTTTGTTGGAAAACGGTTCAGTAATTCGGTATCACTTGTGATGGATCACCGTATCCTCCCAAAACTTGTGAAAATCTCGGAGAAAAAATGAAGTTTGTTTTTCAATTTCATAGAACTGCTTTTTAAGTTTGAAAAACTTACGTACAAATAATTATTCTGTTTTCATCTAAGTAATTTCAATTTTTTAAGGCTGCATGTTTTTCTCTGCGCTCAAATTCACAGTTATACAATACAGCACATCTTCATAGTTTGTCTTATAAACTGAAGGTTAGGATGCTGTCAAACAATAAAGTTCAGCTGTAAATTTACTCCACAAATGAGTTTCATATGTTTCAGTAGAACACTTGCATGAATTAATTGATGCATGCAGGTAGCAGGATCTAAGTGACAAAGCTACCAGTTTAACTAACTCTCTGGATTCAGGAAAAGGTTTTGTTGACATTTCCAAGTATAATGAATACTGCTTGTTATTTCAGAAGTTATTAAGCACTACACTGCTATGTGATCAAAAACAATAGTTAACTTCAAGGACTGAGTACATCAGATTCTAATGTGGAAAAACGTGTTTTAGGAAAAAGAAGAATTTATTTATTCAAGACTGAAAGCCAAGGGTCTGGAAAGGAGAGATGAAACAGGTTAGTGAGATCTTTGTTTATAGTTTAGCATGCATTCTGAATCCCGTTTGACTTTGAATTTTATTAGTTTGTGCTCTTTGTGTTCTGTCACAAGTAAATCTTGAGGGTAGGATTTAGAAGTGTTTTCAGGAGCATGATAAAAAAAGAGGGGAGGAGGTCTGCAGAGATGTATGTGTGGGGGTCAGATCATCTGTTGCTCTGTTATTCCCCCAATTCCTTCCCCACAGCTGGAGGGAATGCACAGAAATCCTAGCCAAGCAATATAATCATTCCGTAGTCTACAGGGGAAGGGGCTCTTTCTTTTCACAGCTCCTAACCCAGTGAGCTAGCCGAGCTAAACGTATATAGAGCTAAACATACAGAGCATTTGCCTCAAGTGCATGTTATGGTTGGGTGGATAAATTCACACTCTTTGGCTTCAGGTCCACAGCGTATACAATGAATGCAATATTTTCCCTTGAGGGAGAATAAGACAGCTTCTGAGGAGCCAGCAGCTGCTGTCTGCCTGTCTTTGCCTGAGCACAGTTGCTGTAAAATAGTTGCCTCTAATTCATTATGTGAAACTGAAAACAAGATGCCTTCATAATAACAGTGAATTGGCCATTGAAGTATGAGGTTGAATGTTTTGTTCATAGAATAATGCTCTGTTTCAGTTTAGTAAAGCATCTGCTCTGATGTTCTGTATGTCACAGACCATTATTTTTCTCTTCTGTTTGTATCTTGGTGATCAGTGTGTGGTTGAGAAGTAATTTTAAGTTCTATGTTGTTTAGAAAAGACTTCTTTATATTGCCGTTTTGTGTATGGTTTGGTTTTATACCCTAGAAATAAAAGGAAAAATAGTAAGCATGTACATCCTTTAGAAATAAAATTATATTGGCTGCATGTGTTGATTAACTCTGTTCTATAATACAGCTGTGTGTGTATAAAAATAAGAGTACTAACAATATACATGAACAGTTGGAACAAAACTTACTTTTTTATATAAGTGAATGTACAATCAGTTCTGCTGATACCAGTATGAAGAAACAAATTAACTGTAGGTGTTAAGTAGGCAGCCTTCAAATAGTCTTAGAGTAAGTTTACCCCATAGTGTGTTAATCCATTGTAATATATTAGATTTGTAAATAACGACAAATAGAACTGATCAATAATTTACATTTCGGTGATCAGTCTCGGGAGCTTTAAAACGTATTTTGGAACAGTGACAAGTTGAATATCACAATTCTATCTCCCTCATAATATCCATGTTCCCTGGGACATTAAAGTTTGACCCTCAACTTAGAAGCATTGAAAACACCAGAAGGGTTGTATAGGAATTATCTGGTATAGTTGAGAATATTTGCTGGTTCTCAAGATTCTACATCTGTGCTGTAGCCACAGGTTTCCTTTCACATTCTGTGGAGAGAATCCGTCTCCTCTTATATTGTGCTTATGAGTGGAATATTCAAAGTCAGCTTTTGTACTTGCTTCTTCACAAAATAATCGTCTACTATATTGTTAATAAAACTGACAGAACATATACTCTTTTATATAAGTTACTTGAAATTTATCAACAGCAACAGGAAAAAATTTATATTTGAATGCCATGTCAGTCATAGATAGTGTTCTTTCTGTATCTATTGACTTCAGGGGGGAAATTTAAATTACTAAGTGCTCTTCCTGGTGCTGTTTAGACTTCAGCCCCGTAAGAGATTAATTTTACTCAAAGGATGTGTACTCCGAGATCTATGAACTTTTTCACAGTGGTCCACTTGTTCACTAAATAATCAAAGACCTGATAAACATAATCACTTTAACAAGTAATAAGGTCTTAAGAGTTATGCCAGCTTCAAGATGAGGAATATTTTTAATCTGCTGGGCTCCCTAGGTAAGTTTTAAAAAGTTGGAAGATAAAAGCATATAAGCATATTAACTTGTTTAGGGTTACACAGGAAGCTTGTAGGAGCAAGGAGTCAGACCTAGCTGTCCTGCATCTGAACCCAGTGTTTTAATCCAAAGAATTATCTTGACATTATTATGCCAAAACTTATTTTCAGGTCAAAAAGCAACACTGAATGCAGAAGAAATGGCTGACTTTTACAAGGACTTTCTGAGTAAAAATTTTAGAAAGCATATGCAGTATAACAGGTATGTAGAAGGTATTTATGTTGGCTATTATACAGTACAGTCTAAGTGAAAGGTTTAAGATCAGATGTAGAATTTCAACTTTTTTCCCCCATAATTGATAAAACAGCACCTAAAACTATCATTTTAGAAAATGATTTTTTATAATGCTATTACTAGCATTCGACAGAAATTTGTGTTATCATTTTGAGTTCTTGTGCTGCTTATTGTTGATTTAGTGGAGAGATGAATCTCGAGTCTGAGATTGAGACAAGATCAGGCACTCAGTTTTTTCTCTTATGGCATGGGTCTTTTCATGCTGCTAAGTGAAACTGATAAATATGCAAATGGAGCCAGTTCTGTTAAATATCTTTATCAGTGATCCAGACAAAGGGCTTGAGTGCACCCTCAGTAAAGATTGCAGATGACACCAAGCTGGGTGGGAGTGTTGATCTGCCTGAGGGTAGGATGGCTCTACAGAGGGATCTGGACAGGCTGGATCGACGGGCTGAGGCCGGTGGTGTGAGGTTCAACAAGGCTGCAGGCTTGGGGAAGAATGGCCAGAAAGCTGCCTGGCAGAAAAAGACCTGGGGGTGCCAGCTGAATATGAGCCAGCAGTATGCCCAGGTGGCCAAGAAGGCCAAGGGCATCCTGGCCTGCATCAGGAATAGTGTGGCCAGCAGGACTAGGGAAGTGGCTGTCCCCCTGTACTTGGCACTGGTGAGGCCCCATCTCGAATACTGTGTTCAGTTTTGGTCCCCTCCTGACAAGAAAGACATTGAGGTGCTGGAGGGTGTCCAGAGAAGGGCAACAAAGCTGGTGAGGGGTCTGGAGAGCAAGTCTTATGAGGAGCAGCTGAGGGAACTGGGGCTGTTTAGCCTGGAGAAAAGGAGGCTGAGGGGAGACCTTATCACTCTCTACAACTACCTGAAAGGAGGTCGTAGCGAGGTGGGGGTCCATCTCTTCTCCCAAGTAACAAGTAATAGGATGAGGAAACAGCCTCAAGTTGTGCCAGGAGAGCTTTAGGTTGGATATTAGGAAAAATCTCTTCACCAAAAGAGTTGTCAAGCATTGGAACAGGCCGCCCAGGGAGGTATTTGAGTCACCATCCATGGAGGTATTTAAAAGACATGTAGATGTGGCATTTAGGGACATAGTTGGGGGTGGGCTTGGCTGTGCTAGGTTAATGGTTGGACTCGATCATCTTAAAGGTCTTTTCCAACCTAAACCTTTCTATGATTCTATGAATAAAACAGTTGAAATTTCTATACAACGGATTCCAGTCGACTGTTAAATAAGGACTAGTAAATGTGATTCATCTCAAAGGAAAATTGTTTAATGAGTAATATTTAGTATTCTTGTTTTTATTATTTTGCAAGCATATAGTAAACATGAAAGTGATTAGCCTTGAGTGGGTGGGGGTTTTGCGTGGCAAAGCCTAAAACGATCGCCTGAACTTATCCTGTGTAGAACCTCAGCTACAACTGGGTAAGATCAGATCCACTGTGCCTCTTCATGGCATCTACTGCATTGTTTCAGTGTTACTGTTTGTACAACAACTTGATAAACTGGATTGGGGATCTGAAACAACTGAAAAACAACTTGCAAACGCACATTACCCTGCAAGTAGCTGCACACAATTGGTAGAGGGCTAGAAATGAGGAAGGAATGGGAAGCTGGAGGAGGATAGCACTTAATCCAGTTACAGTAGCATTGCCCACTGAATATGAAACCACAACTTCAGTTTCTTTTCTGTACTGTATTGAGAGATTATTGGGCTCAAAGGTGTCAAGTGTTACTGGGTTCCTAATGGTGTAGTGCCAGTGAGAATTCTACCATTGCTATTGCATTTATCACAAACTGCAGTTTAGGGTTCTCTGTATGTATTGTGCATATACCATAACATACTATACTGTAAGAACAATTTTACTGTAACAAATATTTAAAACAAATACGCACATCTTGTCCTGCCCATGGGTGAGGAGGGCTGGGGGGGGGGAAGGAACCTCACCAAAAACCAAAGCAACAGCATGAAAAGAGAGAAAGTAAAACATTATTTTAATAATTTTTAATTTGGATTGCTGTTCAAATTGCCTGTAACTGATGAGTGAGAAAGCGAATAGTTTATCTTAGAACTGGTCACCAGATGCCACTGTTGTAGCGAGCTCGGGATAGCGTCCTGTCTTCACGGTAAGAGAGTTCAGGCTTTGTGCTTAAATGTGACCTTCCTTGTTGCTGCCTTGTAAAATCAGGTAGTGTCAGCTGCATCGTTGTAGTTTCAAAGTGGAACTGCACAGCCCTGAAAGCAGTGGAGCTTTTTACAGGCATGCTGATTTTGAGGGGTCATATTTATAAAAGTCTGTTTATGCATTCAGCTGTATGTTCTTTTGCAGTGTTGCCAGCTGGCCTGAAAACTGTGGCTGCTGAAGTGTTGCAACTTCTAAAATTTACTTAAAATTGAAGCAATGACTGTGCATAGACACCATGAATA
Organism: Himantopus leucocephalus; assembly: GCA_003993805.1. NCBI lineage: Eukaryota > Metazoa > Chordata > Aves > Charadriiformes > Recurvirostridae > Himantopus > Himantopus leucocephalus. Next base: position 55,135,441 of record RSEF01000005.1, read on the forward strand.
TTTAGTTCAGGGTACTTAGACTGGAAATACAGCCTAGTTTAGGAAAAAAATTTCGAGAAGGATATAGGAAATGAGACATGAAAGGGGAAAGGAAACAGTTGCAATGTTAGTGTGATATTTTGATTTAATACGACATTTGAGGGGGTAGCTCAGTGCTGCTTGTCAGCATGATTTGGCTACTATCCTTACTGAGAGGTTAGTATCTCAGGTTTATGTTAGATCTGTATGTGCAAGGTTTCCCACAGAGATCTCAAGAGAACACCTACATCCCAGTGCTTAATATTCCCTGCTAGTTCTACGATAAGCATATTCTGTTGCTTCTTGTGCAGCATTTTACAAAATGGGGGAGGGTTACTTGTTAGAAACTAGAAATAAATGATATTACTTTGTTTGTAACAGGGGCAAGAATTTGAAGCTGGTTCTCAGAGGTTAAAAAGGACTGATATAGATAGGATAGCCTGTATCTTGAATTGGTTCCAGAAGCCATGCATGCTTCATAAAAACTATTTAAAGAGATAAAGACTAACTTTGGCAATATTAAAGACATCATCTTTAAAAGGTACTGCATTAGAAACATAGTTTCCTGTATTGGGTTATACAATTAGTCTTTGAAGCATGTTTTTAATTTGTTTTTTCCCACCCTTATAGGTGACCAACTGTGCCCTTTCCAACACACGCACCTTCATACATGCACAAATAAATGTTGCCCATAGCACAGCACTGGCAGGAAATTCTTCTAGGTAGCTTGATGATCAGCTTTACTTCTGAAACATGAGAAATGGTTGCAATTATTTTATCTTGCCTGATTTCAAATACAATTCATCATAAAGCTACCCATCCCTTAATTTTTTTACAGTTAAGCTCTCAGTGGTTGTAGCCCTAAAGTCCACGTGTAATCTGCTTGTGGATGTGGATATTCACATAGACCTTTTCACAGGTTATTTAACTCTAATTAGGCAGGAAAAGTGTTGCCACAAAGAATGGAAAATGCAGGTTATCACTGAATTGTCATTTGTCAATGCCAAAGGATATTTTAATATAATTGTGTACCTGTTTTTTCCTGTTCTTGTTCTGTGTGCTGATGATTTTCCTGGCTTCGGATTCCTAGAGATTGGTATAAACGTAACTTTACTATCACATTCCTCATGGGACAAGTAGCACTGGCGAGAGCTCTGAGGTGGCTTCGTTGGAAAAAGAAAAATGTTGGAAATTAATCCCAGCTCCATGAAGAATGCAACACTAGCTGGGCCTGCTGTAAACTTGTTGTTTATAGTGATATTCAGAATCTGAATGAATAATGTAATAATTGCCTGAATCTGTTTGTTAAACTATGTAAATAAAAGTTGCCATTGGTCTTAATTTATAATCACTATGTAGATTTCCTTTACCTTTTATTCCAAGAATATCTAAAATACTTCCCAACCAAAACAGAACTGAGAAAACTATCAAAAGCTGTTCCTTGTTTACATTAAATGGAATGGATCACAACTGTCATGTTTTTGCCACAGAGTCATAGCTCCTAAAGAACATGTGATTCAGTATGCTGTACCTGAACTCAGGTCAGAGGATGATGTCTCCACCAACCATATTAGTATATAAAGACAAAAAAGCCTAATTTTGTAGCAGTTGTCAGTCTGGGGCAGTGGCTATCCATAAGTAATACAACATAGCTGAAAGATCAAGTATGATTTGCGAGTATATATACAATCAATTTAGAATAATCCTCTTTTCAGTGTGATTACCTCTATTTTGAATAAAGATTTAAGATATGATTTCATATAAAAGACTAATGCAATAGGATCTTCTTCGATAATTTTGTTTTAATTAAAAGAAATATGCCCCCCTTGGACAAGAGTTCCTCTAACCTATGATTGGTAAAGATTTTAGTTGTTGAGCAATAAAACAGATGCATTGCCAGTCACTTAATCTTGGTAGAAAAGGAAACCAATACTTGGCTGTATGGAGGAGAACATTGTTACTACTAATTCACTCTGCTTTCTACTCATTCATTTCTTTCCAAAAATGTGCCATTCTCACCAGTTTCTCTGAGGCACTCAAAACAACTCACCTGAGCGGGATTTTTCTGGCTTCAAGGTATGTAACATCAATCAGAAGGAGGTTGCTCTAAGTGAAGTCTTAAAATGTTACGCCTTGTATCTGTAATTTAAAAGAAGTTCCATTCTTCGGAATGTTCTCCCTGTCCATTTATACAGTTAAATGATTTTTTTTGATACAGTACCTACTAAAAGGATTCTGTTGAAAAGAATGTATGTTGTCAAATGAAGCATGTTTTCCTAAAGCTATGCTGTAGGGAAGGTTCTGCTTTTGGAAATGTCAGCTCAGTAGCCATTGACCTGTTTTTTGTATCTAAATATGACATGATTTATTCACAGGCTTTTTCAGCTGGAGCAAAAAGAGGTTTGTCGGTATCAACTGTAGTAATTCCTTTGCAAGATGAAATAAATATTAATGATACAGTAGCAGATCGCACTGTTTCATACAATGATGATATCACTGGGGCTAAAACAGTCACTGAATTGTGGTTTTAACTGTTGTGTTATTAGTATAGGAAAACAGTTGTTATTATTAGCGTTTGCTGAGGTGATAACCAGCACTTCTAGGAAAATATTTGTGGATGTTATTTACTGCATCCCTACTGCAAAAGGTATATATTTATTAAAAAGTTGCAAAATTCCATGTTTCTTTAGGAAAACGTTTTTGAAATAGACTACTGTGGGTATGTAATATAATTCTTCGGGGCTTTACAGTAAATCATATAAATCACATCTTACGGTGTATAAGCTTTGACAACAATGTGAATGCACACTTTAATAAACAGTTATAGTGTAAAAGAATGATTGGGTAATATAAGAAGGTACCGCTGAAAGGCAGAGACCAGAACCCCAATGGACTGGTGGTTGATAGCCGTATGTTCTGACAGCCTATGCATAAGATCCCCGAGGTAGTTTCACATCTGCTTTAAGTGGGTAAAGGTCAATCAAAAGAAGGATTTTCATCTTCTGAGCAGCTCACTTCTATTAACACAGACATTTTTGTGTCTGCCTGCTGAACCAGATCAGGAAATTGATTCACTGCTAGAACTAATCCAAGGGAAAAAAGTGTTAGATGTCAGTTGAATTAATATGCCTCATCATGCAGATATAAGCGTTCTACTGTTGGCATAGGGGAGATCTGGGAATTCAGATGGAAGGTTTGGATTGCGCTTCAGTCAATTCACAGTTAAAACTGTTTTCTGAAAGTGTATTTTGATGTTGGCCGCCAAAAACAATACAGTCGGCATATGATGGATCATACCAGGATTCTGGTCTGACCTGCTTGTAGGTTAAGTTCATGCCTTTATGGCATTGTCTTCATTAAGATTCTGTGTGGTGTGCTGGGTCCCTTCATCTAAAGCCTATTGAAGGAGTGAGGTATTTATCTATTAGGTAAGTGTCGAGCTCCGATTTAGAATATCTAATAAAACCACTGTGAAAAGATGTTATTAAAAATAATCCATCTGAAATTTTAAGTCTCATTACCAAAGCCACATACATCTACTGAGATAATTACATTTTCTGAACAGCCAAAAGCCGTATCGTTTTTGCCAGTGTTGCATTACTTTTGGTATTTTTTTCTTGACTCAGAGCAGTTGTAATAATGCCAGCTGCTTTCAGATATTATTGATCATAAATCCTTTATACATCAAAGGAAGAATAAGGAGCTGCCACAGACTACTAAAAATAAATTTTTTATGTATCCAAAGGCCTGCTGCAGTTACTGAAGCTAGTGAAATAGATCAAAGAGTGACTTTTCCGGGCACAATTTCTGAGTATAGGAAAAACACAGGGGAGTGTTCTTATCATTTAGGTATTTAGCTAATCCTGTCAGAAGGAGCCAGCAGTATTTGATATTTAGTAGTGTCAGCATGTGCCTTTTTAATCTGTCTTCCCAGTAAGTGCATAATAAAGCAACAGTATGTTGGTAATATTCAAATAATTTTAGATGGTTTGTATTGACTTGGGATGGTTATGTTCTGATAATCTCGGGGCGGGGGGGTTGCTGTTCACTAAATTTCTCTACTGGAGCATTAATTTCAATAGAATATAAAAGGAGTAAGAGGAAGTGTCAAATGGGGATTGAGAGGCAGACCAACTAAACATTGTTTTGAAGTGATTGTAGCATCTTTGTATATGCATCTTAAAAAAATGCATTTCGCAATTTCATTAGGAGTTACCAAAGTAATGGTAGCAACTATAGCTTCTATAGCTTCTTCAATGGTAGCTTCTATATTTAACTGAAAATTCTTGGTGATAAAATTAGAATTTAGTTCAGAATTCAGATTTGTTATTTAGAAGCTGACCCTTCCTGGCCCCATTTTAGGGGGACTGTTCTGCTTGCAATTTTTAACTTCCATTATCACTAAGCAAAATTGGTATCCTACAGGACAATCAGATTTAGCCAAACAAGAACTTAATTTACATCCTGTGCAGAGCCCACAGGCCAGTCTTTTGCATAAAGACTGAGAGATTGAATTGCTTTCAGGAAAGGATAATATATGCTTGAAACTGTAATATGCTTGAATAACATTTTCATATTAAAAGTTACATCCACTGATTGCTGTAAACTGATTCACAGAATAATAACCCCCTAATTAATTTATTTCTTAGGAGTTTATTTCTTAAGAAGAGTTTATAAGTACATGGAATGTAATCATCTTGAAATACAGACTCATTAATATTCATTATTATATAAATCACTTTGTGCCTTGCCTTTGCATTCATTACTGGATTAAGATTTACCCAAGTATTGTGAGATTTAGTTGATTGATATATACAAATAGCAAATGCTGTGGAAATGCAAAAGGAGTACCTTTGGCTAGAAATGGTAAAGGTGTGATCTTACTTAGGAGAAATGTTATTATAGTACTACCTACAGTCAAAATCAGTTTTAGAAGCCACGTAAATGCTCTGAAGTCACGGTCCCTGTTTCATACAGCTGCTTGTGTTTTACTAGTTCAAACCAGATACCCGTTTACTTGAATTTCTTACATTTTGCAGGCAAAGGCACGGTGATTTTGCTTTCTGGCGTATGCAGGTTCTCATCCATAGGGGTGGCCCCAGGTGTGTTGCGGCCAGGGCCTGAGGTGGCAGGAGGCAGCAAGAATGACTGTATGCATCTCCCGAGTGCCAGGAGGCAATTAGCACTCAGCCTAATCTGGAGCAGCCCTGAAGCTACTTTGATGGACCATGACTGGCATGAATTTCCAGCAGCCCCCATGCCACTCAAGAACTGCTGGTGTTCAGCAGTACTCTGTTCACACCGCTGCCTCCAAAGAACCCACTGATATGATTCAGCTGCAGAATTGGCTGTGATAACTTTCATCCGCTGAGCCAAAACACATTAACAGGCAAAATGCAAGTTTCAGAATCATAAGAAATTCAGGTCTGATTTCATAAGAAATTCATATCTGGTTGTTACAGAACTTCACGTTGACAAATTTTAGCTCCATCTTTGTAATAAATCCCTGCCATGAAAATTTTTTCATATGATCAGTGTGCAGCACTGTACATGGGTTCCAGAAAACTTAGATATTTTCATTTCTAGAATTATATGAATAATTAGAAGTCTAGATTCTTGGGGAGGGGGTGTTTTGCAAAACAGATTATGTAGTCAAGGCTATATTAGAAGGCAAAATCCATGAATTGCAAATTTCAAAAGAGATTAATTGACTGCCTTGATTGCTTTCCAAGTGATTTTATTATTTTGGAGTGTCATATAGAGAATGGATGGTATGATACAGCATAAATATTCTGTAGTAAGCCAAGTCAAGACAGTTCTGACCTAACTATAAATAGGTAGAAAACTCTTATTTGTCCAAAATTGTATGAGACTGAAAGACAAAATGGAAACTAAATTCCAGTTTATATGTAAAAAAAAGTCTTCCGTATTTACCCATTTTCTTCTCACATTTACCAAAATAATATTTCACTTTCAATGTCATGTCTGGAAAACCTCCAGTTTCCTCAGGTCTCATGAAAAATTCCACCATGAACACCAGAACAAAATACTAAGCTGATGTATGAGTAAATAGCCACAGGTGCTAATTTGTGTCAAAGGAGAATTCAGGCTCACTTCAAAGAAAAATTCAGCTCTGCCATACGATACTATAGAGTGATTTTAATTGACAAGAGATGCTCAAAATTAATTCAATTGCTATGCTCCTCTGCTGCTTCTTCCCTGGTGGTGCTTTTGCTTTTTGGAAAAGAGGGGTCTGTTCTGTGTGACACCTGGAGACGTGCTGCCATGGTGAACAGTTACCACGGTACCACAGCCATAAATCTGATTGCCGTAGGATGGAGTGAAATAGGCTGATGCTGGGAGAATGTGGCTGAAGAGTTGCCACTGGACAGGGCTTGTTTCCATTTTAGGAAGATTTTTCTCAGGCTTTTGAATCATGAGGTTCCCACTTTCTTTAAAAGCAGCAAAGCAGTTTATTACTTACTGTCTTGAATTTATAATTTATAGGTATTATCTAACAGCCACTTAGCACTCAGTGTTCAATTTCATATGCAACAATGTCATTTCAACTTTTAGTTCTATTATATGTTTACATGTAAATTAGAAAAGCAATCTCACTTACTTACAGTATGAACTTTGGTTTTGGGGCACTACCCAACAGAGTTCACAACCAAAAATTCAAAGAGAAAGAAGGTAAGTTAAATTAATGAGAATGCCGGTAACGCAGCATTCCAGCCTCCTTTGGTTGTAAAATGAGTGGGATGGGAAATGACAAATGTGTGAACCTTCCTTTAAAGATATTTAGAGTGCTTTCTGCATTGCTGCATGATAAACCTGGCAGTAACATTTTTATGGTTATGTAGTTAATTATAAGGATATGGGGCATATTAAATTGCTGCCCACAACGGAACCATTTACTGGGTAGACTTCTGGTCAGTGTTATACACTGATGAAGGAAGATGCTATTACTCATCAGCCTGTTCTGTGTGAGTCATGACAGTTTTCAAACATATGGTGATGGTGTACTTTGTGGCCCTTCAGCATGTAATAACAAGTGTAACACTGTGTAGGCAGCACATTTCACTTTCATGGCTAATTTATATATATGAGTTGTTCCCAGCTTTTTCCTAGTGTTTATTGAGGCATGTTTCAGTTCCTGTTTACGGTTAGATTATTTTCAATATGTAGGGTTTGATAAACTATGTAAAACTGCACTATATATATCTTTGAAGCAACTTCAATGTATTTCAGCTTTCATTGAAACATAATTATTATTTTAAATGTTAAGGAATAATTTTATCTTAGAATACACAGATTCAAAGTCTAATGTACTGCATATGGCATGTTTCAGCACTTCCCCAGAACTTCCCCAGGAGACTGTTGTTAACTGATGTGATGGAATGAACTGTAACCAAAACACCTCAAACAGTCCAGGTGTTTTAGGTGATGCTGGTGTTGTGGAGAACTGTGGTGGCACAGATTTTTTT
>RSEF01000005.1:55143045-55155945 GCA_003993805.1 Himantopus leucocephalus
GACAGACAAGCCTATAGGGATAAAACACACCATCCATCCTGTAGGAGTGAATTATACATCATTTCACTAATGTTTTAAGACTTGATAGCAGTGATGTACATATCTTCTTTTCTTCTGTATCATTGTGAAGATACGGAAGAAATGAAGAGGGTGTCCATGGCGTGTCTTTGAACTTAATGCCTTTCAGTGGATTTCTCTGTGAACTGGCAAGAAGATGTTTCATTAAAGCAGATAAAAGGTAGAGTTACAACAGAAAAGATAGGAGTTGCAACATCTGAAACTGAAGCATAAACTTCACAGTACATACTTGCCGTGGGAAGAGGGAGGCAGCAAGGAGTGAGAATTCATATCCAAACCCCTGGGAATAAGATCATCTCTCCTTATCCTGCATCTGCTCTATTTCCCAGGAGATGGGATGAGCAACAAAATACCTAGCACAGGCAGTTCTGTTTCCTATTGATTTCTAGAGTGACTCTGCCCTTCTCAGCCCCGCGTCCTGTGTACCATCCATCTAGCCACAGGCTTATTCACAGAAGCCATTTTCTGTAGAGGCATAATTGGTCATTGGCACAGAAACTACAGAGACAGTTGTCACACAGCAGAAACATTTCCATTTCCCTTTCCCTTAGGGCAAACTGTATTACCATTATTTCCCCAATCCAGTGCAGCTGAGTACTGCCTCGGTTTGAATACCCTCTTAACCGAGGCAAACTCCAACAATGAAAAGTGGATGTAAAATGGCCTCCCATAAAAAATAAGAAATTCCAATCAACCTGGGATGCCAACTGAATTTGGTGTGATTCCATATAGAGTTTTAGTTGAGAAGGAGAGAAACACATTTAACAGAAGAACTGAAAGGGGAATAAGGGTTTGGCAATTACTGCGGCATGTGCAGAAAAGGAATACATCAAGTTAAAGGGAGGTTACTGATAAATCAGACTTCGGAACAATCATTTTCAATAGTGACCACGGCACAAACAATTGCAGCACATTAGGCTCAAGAAAGATGAAGCAAATGGGAGCAGCGAAGGGCAAGTTGAATAATCAAGGAGATGTAGAATCTCTCTTAAAGAGATTAAGAGTTCGGTTTGTTTAGCCAAGCAAATTGATCGTCAGGAGGGGAGAAAGGAGGAGTGCAGAATCTCCTAGACAGGTGAGTGGAGGAAGGACCAGCTAAGAGGGTTACCTAGGGAAGAATCTTCTTTCTCTACAATAATTTAACCAAACATATAAAACAGAAGTGTTACATCTGAGGACCTCCTTAGAAATGCAAACACGTACAGCAATGCGACTAATCGCTAGCAAGGGAAAAGAGCTGGAAAGAAATGACACAATTTGGCACAATATCTGTATCGTATATTACCCTTGAGGCTGAATGCTGGAGGAGTGAGGTTCTTGGGCCGGAAGGGCAAGATGCCTGCTTGGTTTTCAATAGAGTTTGATAATTGCTTTTAGAAAAAGACCAGATGAGATGGCTATCTGTAATGCCTTTTAGACTTTTGAGACTTAGTTGTCTTTCATCAGTAGGTGCAAATTTCTACTCGGAAAAGGTCACATACAGGCATACACTGGCGTTATCATTTCTTGTGATTAGCATATGCATGAGCTTTAATAAAAGGCAGCATCTGAAAAATCACAACTTCCTTATTTTATACATGTATGTAGGAATCTTACTTAGAATAAAGAGAATGCATCTTTTGCATCTCCACGAGGAAGCAGCAGTTTCCCTGGTGCCGAGACAAGTTTATGTCCCAGTCTGTGCCTCTGCCGAATGTTGGTTGGAAAAAGGAAGGCCTTTCTTACGCTTTCAAAGATTCGCTTCTCACAAAAAGAAAAGTCTCATACTGGTTAATGAAATTATCCCAGATTTACACTGATATGTGACTGAAATTAAAATCACAGCCCTCGCAGGTGGTTTTTTTAAGGGAAAAAGCACTTTTCATAATGAAACTCTGGAGAATTTCATGAGAAAAAGGTACCGAAGTGTCTCCTTCACCATGGAAAAAACCCTACAGTCACTACCAAGATTATCAAGGTAAGAGTCTCACCTAATCTAATTGCAAGTAATCTGGCAGCAAAGCCTGATGAGTTAGCAAATATCCATAAAGGAATGCTGACACACCATATAGGTAACAAACGTCTGGTGTTCAAAGAAAGGGAAGGGGGTAATGTAAGTAGTACATTATACAGGCACTTAGAAATCAGTGGAGGCAATCCTTTTGTTTTCTGCTTTTAGCTAAGTGTTCCTGGGTTGGAACACAGACTATCAAAGATTTAGTGTTTGGAAGAGTCTGCTTGTTGTGTTTGTGGAATAAACTTTCTTCCTATCAATACTGGGCCTTACCCAACAGAAAGGGAGCCCAGTCATAGTTGGCAAGTAAAGATATGGGAGGGTGAAGTACTGTATCACACACTCAATGTTCTTACTCTAGTAGTGGCCAAGATTGTGATATTCCACCAACAGAGTGGGGTTTTTTTTATTTCCTCAGAAGGATTTAATACACTTCTGCAATGGTTCAGTGACTGAGGTAGGTGAATACAGAAATAAATGTAACTTCCTGTGACTCATATGCAGTGATTAATAATTCTCACAACCTTGAATGAGCAACTGAAACCCCAAGAGAGAATAAATTCACTGAAAAGTGAGAGTACAGAGGAAGGAAAGGAGGGGTGTAAATGGAACACTATCCTTCTTTGTGTATAAGCACTAAAAGTCATGCAGAGCGAATGTGGAGAAGAGAGTCTTTCCAAGCTAGAAAGGTGCTGGTAGTCAACTATCAGCTGACTACAAAACATGGAAGCAAGTAAGGAAGAAAGTTGCTTCATCATTCAATGAAATGAGAGGTATGGCAGAAGCAGAGAAGGAACAGAAATTGCTGGTTGAGCAGAGTTAAGTATGTACTGGCAATGAACATTCCCTTGTGGAGGTGGGAACATACTCTGTGAATGCAGGGAGTAAAGAGACGAGTCTAATAATCATCATAAGCTCTCCTCTGCAAACCCTTAATCTGTTGGGAATTTTGATGCTTAAAAGTAGGATCTTGGAAAATACTGACAGTGTCTCTAAATTCGTATAGCATAGAGTATTATAGTTTGTCAAATGGTGCAACTCTTAGCTCCTCGATCACTTATTACTTTGAAGATCACAGTGGAAACTGGAATATATAAATATAGCTGTGTTGCTGAAATGGTCTAGTATTTTCCTTTATGTTTACATTAATATTGACAATTCTCTAATAGTTTCTAGCTTTCAAGTGGTTACTTTAACTGTATTACCTGAGGTTTTTAAGTCTGTTTTTCATAATAGAACTGTTTTAAAGCTAATTTACTGGGCTTCTTAAAACCTTCCAGTATCTTTTGGGCTTTAATAATAGCACTGCTCTGTAATAGCTGGGAGATGAAAAGAATTCTGGTTAGCAAAATGTTGATGTCCAGCCCAAGCATCCTGCTCTGTTTAGAAAAAGTAACAGAAATTAACTAATGAAATGGCCTGTTAAGAGTTGAATTAACACTGTGTGCTTTATTTCTTTGTTATTCCTCTGTGGGTAGAAAACGGCAGGGAAAATGACACTGGCTTTCATTTATTACGGCTTTCTAGAAATCCTTGTGACTCTGAAAACGGAGAATTCACTTGCATGTAAATAAAGCTTATTGACTTGGGAAGCAGGATCACGATCAGTGTTTATTTTACTTAGTACTTTAATGCCATGCCCAACAGTGGGTTCCTGATGGTATGTTCAGGCATCTTGACTATGACAATGAGTCATGTCAAACAAAATACAGTCCTTTTACTCCAAAGTGCCTGAACTCCCTGATAACAAGGTAGCTCTGCGTGCAGTAATTGCACACACACACAAAGGAGTTAGGCTAAAACTGTGCCTGGGACTGCATACTTGACACTTTTGACTCTTGAGCTCTGATTTTTATGTTTCCTCTTTTCCATAAAGACATTCTTGTAGGAAATACAAACTAAAAACATATGCAACTGTCAAGTGATTGTGATGAAAAGCCAGACAGGTTGCTGAACCTGGCCTTTCAATATTTATTATTGCCAGGATGCTTTTAAACAGCACTTTAGCAGCAGCTGAAATTATTCCAATGTAGTGCTTTATTGCAGCCCATATTTATAACATGAAGTCATAGATTTTATAGACTGTTGGATTAGATTTAAAAAACCTTTGTCTCTTTTGGAGGAAGGATCCTCTAAGCCAGGAGGATAAATTTTTTTGGTAACAACGGTAAAATAAAACAACCCACACTTCTTAAATGAAGTGAACCTGAATTTCTTTATAGAGGCTTGCTCTATTTGTGGATGTCAGTCAAACTGAATCCTAGTTTGCTGTGTTTGCTCACACTGTTGCACCTCAAAACGTAAGAGCTTTGTGCTGCATTAGTTGAACTGTTTGCTGTTTTCTCTCCCACTGTGAATTACAAACCTCCCTCCGTCTGCTGGGGGAGGAGGGAAATGGGTACGTTGAAAATAAAGAATTGTAAACGATGTGTTTTGGGGTTTTGTTTTAATAGCCACTCAGATGTCTGCAGAAAACCACGGTGACCTTGTTGGTGGCAGACAAAGAATAGTCTAGAGACAGTATGACTAGATCACTTCAGCCTAAAAGCTGAGCATACAGCATAACTAGTTCCCTAAGAGAAGATGGAAACGTGGGCAGTAAATAGTTTTTACTGCTAGATGAACTTGGATAATTCTTATGTAGATGGGACAGGAAAAACAAGATCCAAATGGAGAGGAGCCCTTACGATATTTCAAGTCAGGTAGAAGCTTGAGGAAGGAGCACGCTCACCAAGTCTCTTCGGTGCCTATCTTCTGCTGTGTGCCATAAACAGAGGGGAGTAACACTGCACTTTAGTTCCACCGAGCTAATCAACCTTCCTGCAGGAGGAAGCTTATAGTGTGTGCTGCTTATATGGGAAATTGCCAGCATGCATAGACTTGATTAGCCAGCGTATTATGAATCAGGGTCATAGCTGGAGTAGTTGCTTTGTTCAGAGATGCTCAGATCCCTCGGGTAAGCAGCTAATTGCAGGAAATCTTTTAAAGCAAATGTGTGATAGGAAGAAAGCAATGAATATTGTTTAGTCAAAAGACAGGAGTGGTTCCTTTGAATCAGTTCTCTTGCATAATTATGTAATTAGGGCATGTTCTATTTTTAATTAAATCTCTTGCATATTCATGAAAATACTCTGAACCTGTGGACCCATTGGCATGATTCTTACTTTTAAAATGTAGTTTGTATAAAGGAATGCCCTTCGATCTTTTTTTCTTCCCTTTCACATTACTGTGCAAACACATATTTCACATTATCATACGTAGTTAGCCTGTATTGCCTGTTAAAACTAAAATACCGTGGTAAACCATTAATACAAAATTGCCAAAGAAATGTTTTAATTGGAGATGAAGAACACAAGAAGCTGCTGCTCTGAAATACTAGTATCACAATTGTTTTTTGTTGGACAGCTTGACCTGCGTAAGTTATCAATCAGTGAGTGGTATTCACAACATACACTCCAGTTCCCTCAGCTTTTCCAATCAAACAATGACTCTGTATTTGCAGTCTGCAGACAATCCACGTTCCCCTAAACTTTGTTTTGTTTCTTGTGGGCTTCTGTGGCTCTTCCTGTTCTGCCTCACTAACAACAGTATTAGCTTTGATTCCTCTTCCATCTTCCTGCTTCTTCTTGGGAGTCTTGCTTTCTCACCCGACTCTTGTTCTCACATCTGCCATTTTGTAGACTTGCTCAATGTTGTATGTGAGGGCAAACAGATGTAAGCTCTGCTTTCCTTGTGTATTTTAGATATTGGCGTTTAGGTGAGGCTGCATACTTTGATTTACCACTATACCTCCACGTTTCCATTAGCTTATGATTTATACCCTATACATGCTGCAGGAGTTACACAGGCAGTTGGACTAGATGATTGTTGCAGGTCCCTTCAAACTGAACTATTCTATTCCATTGTATATGGAGCTCAGACAGTAATGCACCGTAATATTCTGCCCAGACACTGATAACTCATAAAGTTAGGCTGTCACTGTTCCCTGATGATTTTCAATGTACACTTCTGCTTTGCTGTATTTAACTGTTTTTTCATCTCAGACCTCAATTCCTTCCATCTTTCATTCCTGGGCTTAACTTCTACCTAATGGAACATAAAGCAACATGGAGAAAATACTGTGACCGTTCCTTCTTCTTTAGCAAGAGTGGGAATGAAATTGGAAGCTGCAAAGGCTCTTGTGACGAGTGCCACCGCGTTCTTGTGGAAGTCTCACTTTTTACATGCAAACCTGCAGAAGAGTAGGGATCTTTCACTCAGTTCAATGTAGAACAAAGACAGGGGCGTTCAAATATATTAGCAGCACATAACTAGCCCTGAGTGGGGACACACACACACAATCTTCACCACAGAATTTGTGCTTCAGCCTCAGTCTCCCCCGTGTAACTCGCACCACCAGCCGGCTGCAGGCCGCGGAGCTCTTCATGTCCCTTTGCCCCAGCGGTGCCCAACTGCCACAGCAGCATCAGCTTCAGGAGGCCCACCCTCAGCCAGCTTTGCAGCAACAAAACCCATAAACTTCCTTCCAGGACACTCAGAACCACCCACAGGAAAAGCGCGGGCGCTGCTGCCCGGCTCTGGAGCACAACCACCCCCGCGTCCCCGGCGGGTGTCCAGGGGGGCGTTAGGCTTTCGCTCTCCGCTGACACACGCCTCAGGCAGACGAGGCCTCAGCGAGCTTTAGCGCGGCCCCCGCCCGCCTCCCCCGCGGGTGTCACTGTGGGGCCTCGCACCTGAGGGCCTTCATCAGCGCCCCTCCTCCCCCTCCCGGCCGCCACCCCTGACCCCCCCCTCCCCGCCCCCCGCCCGACCGCGGCGGCGACAGGCGGGTGTCGCGCTGAGGGGGGGGCCGTTGCGCTCGCGCTCCCCTCGCGCCTGGTCACCTTCTCCCGCTCCCCTCCGAGGGGCAGGGATGACGTCATGGCTGGGGCGGGGGGGCACGCGGTGGGAAAGAAGGGCGCGCGGGGGCCTGTGGGAGAAGAGGGGGGAGCCGCCATGTTGGGCGGGGCGGCGGGCGGGAGAGGAGGGAGGGGAGCGCGGGGCGGGCGCAAGGGCGGCGGCAGCCGGGGCGGCGGCGGCGGCGGTGGCTGCCTGCAGCTGTCAGCGCCCGCTCCTCTGGGGCCGGGCCGTGCGCCGACCACCGCGCCTGTCAGCTCGGGCCTGCCAGCGCCTCGGGGGAGGCGCTGAGGGTATCGTGGTGCGGACCCGCTTCCTTCCTTCCCTCTCTTCGGTCCTCCCCAGCCCCCCAAAAAACCCTTTTCCTTCCTCCCTTCCGCCCGCCCATCGCTGACATCCTCCTCCGGTCGCCTCCTCCTTCCCCCCCCCCCCCCCCCCCCCCCCGCGCCCCCCCCCCCCCCCCCCCCGCNNCCCCCCCCCCCCCCCCCCGCCCCGGGCTGCGCGGCCCCCGCCGCTTCTGGCAGCGCTGCGCACATCGCCCGAGCCTGCAGCACCGAGCGGTGAGCGAGGGGAGCTGCCCGCGCCCCGGGGGGCGGCGAGGGGCGGGCGGGGCGGTGTTGGGGGGTGGTGGTGGTGGTGGTGGTGGTGGTGGCGGTGAACGTTGTTTAATTTTTTTTTTACCTTTTTTTTATCCGCCGTTACGCAAACAACAAAAGGCTGTGCGGGCCGGCCGGTCCCTGCGCAGCGGCGCTGACAGCCGGCTCCTTCGGAGGGGTGGGGTGGCTTGGGTTTTTTCTGGGGGGGGTGTTGTTTTTCGGTGTTTCGAGTAAAGCTGTGTCAGTCGCAGTCACCGCTCGGCTGCGGGAGGGAGGAGCCCCCCCCCCATCTCCATCCCCGGCGGGGGTGGGGATCGCCTCGGCTTTGTCCCCTTGTCCCCTCCCGGCTCCCCTCGGTGCTGCGGCGGGGCCGGGCGCCGCCCAGGGAGGGGGCCCGGGCAGAGGCGGGTGAGGGCGGCTGCCGGCCCCCGCCATCACCCTCCTCGGCGGTCAGCTCGGCTCCGGGGGGCTGCGGCGCCTCGGTTTTACTTCACGGAGTTAGCTTAGGGGGGGTAATTCTGTTGCTAGTTGGGGAAAGCGGAGGCGGGGGCAGCTCTGTCTTGGGTCTTGTAAATAGTGACCGGATTTGTGCATTGTAGGTCACCTACTATGCTGTAGTCGGAGGCGATCCGTAGACTTAGGTCTTGGCCAGATTTCTACGCTTCTAAAATAAGGAAAACGTTGATTAGGAGCGCGTTATTCTGGCAAAATGACGTGAATGCATTGCTGACTTAATTGATAACCGTGTCTTTAGGGCAGAGATTAATTAGAAAGACACTTTAAAATCTTAGTCATTCTGGCTTCACGGTTCTAATATTTTTAGGCAACAAGATGCCTGATTTATAGATATGCATGGCACTTGTCTGTAATCACGAGAAGGAACTTCTTGACTCCTTATTGAATTCTGTGTTCTAAGCATATTGAAGCATATTTTAATGACCGAAGCAGCATCACCTGGTGTAATGCTATCGCCTGGCTTTTTGAAGGCTACTAAATCAATGGTGGTGCTCTTACTCTTTTTCTCGGCCCCCCCCCCCCCANTGTATATGATGTAAATGTAGCAGCAGTGCTCAAGTACTGCTCATGGGATCAGAATACAGAATCAGAAAATAAAAACAGCTAGAAAAAAGTGGAAGATGTTTTTTGTAGTTTGCTTGGAACAGCAAAATGGTGAGCAAATATCACTTGTGGTATAAAATACTTTCACAGTTATACATAAAAATACATAAAATGAAGACTATTAAAATGTAATTTTAGTGTTGTTGCAACGGGCAGCAGGTTTAGTAACAATTGCTCTGGGAAGTAGTTGTCTCTTTCACTTCCACTTTTGTATTTGCGCTTTACTTAAATAGGAGACTTATGCCCAAAGGGTGTGCAATGGAAGCTAAAAAGGAACCTTCGAGATTTAAACAGCTTAGCATTTTAATTAAAAAAAAATCAACAACACCCAAACAAACAAAGACCCCAACAAAACTAAAACCAACACCTTTTTCAATGCACAGTTGATTTCAAACTCTTGGAAAATAGCTTTATTTTAATTGATTATGAATTCCAGAGCTTCAGCGAAACACGATAGAGGATATTACAACCCTAGGATTATAGATACAATTGAAAGTAACATATTCAGCATTTACTGGCAGCAGAGAGAAAGCTGATCCATCTGGTGACTCTGAGCAGAAGACCTTGTATTGTGTAAGTCGCTTGCACAATTATTTTTGTGAACACACGGTTTAAGAGGACATTTTTGTGCAATTAAAACAGATATGGAGAACTTGAGCAGTTCCATTGAGATACGCATTTTATATAATGTATAACCATGTGGGTAGATACAGGCAATTTAAATTGGCAGTTCCTGAAACTCGCACAACAATGCAGTATCACTTCTGCATCATGTTGCAGTTAAAGTTTGGCAACCTCTCTGTTTCTGAAGGATGATGATGGAACTGGACAATTCCAGTAATCAGAAATTCTAACTGCAATTCGAGCTTAGATTCCTTTCACTTTCTAATCAAAGAAAACATGCTATCATATGTAATTAAAAAAGAGAATAAAGTTACATCTTGTGAAATAGCCTCATTTACTGTTTGTCAAATTACTATGATATGCTGACAGTGCCTTATTAATGGAAACTGGTTTTTAAAAAAGCCTGTGTTTGACAAAAGAGGAATTGCTTACAAAATTGAAATAAGTTTGCAGGAGCCCAGAATACAATCTTCTAAATGTTTTTGGCATACAAGAATCAAAATGATACACACACTTAAGGCATATAAGAGCAATTGCTGCTTCGTCTGTTTATTGAGAACTAACCGTGGTAACGTCAGAAAACCCTCACTTGTGTGCTACTCTTGGGCAGTATACATATCTCTCTGTATATCTATGTATGTGTATCTATTTGTGTATACACACATACCTACATATGTCCCTTATTTAATTGGGAGTTTGGGGAAATATTGTAGCCTCATATTCAGTTCTGAGTCCATTTAACGCAGCTTCTGTTTCTCTTGAGACTTGGGCTTGTGCAGTTACTCTTTCATCTCTTCCTCTGGCTTCTCTGGCAGACATGCAATGGGATTTATTCTGGGATTAATAGCATATCTTCAGATGCGTAGCTCACGATTATTTTAAAACTTAATTCAGTGTACAAATACTTGTTAAAATAATGTTTTTATAAGAGGTGTGGAAAATAAGAGAATTTGGGTAATTCATAAATCAGCAAAATATACTTCTGTATTTAATGTTGAAGAGCATAGTAGCAGATAGTGATGGGGACAAGCACGCTAGATCTGTTTAAATAAACACGTCTTGTAGTCTGTCTGCCTCCAGGGTGTTGTTCAGTATGATGTAAAAATGGACCAATTCCATCATCGTTGCAATGAAGTGGCTGGTCACAGGCTTTTCTCTTAATCCAGCCTCTATAGTACATTGTGTTTCCAAAGTATTTTTAAATTGTTTTATGCTAACATCATGTTTACCTTCACCAAAGTTTAGAAAAATGTTTCTTTTCAATGTTAACTCTCATTTTCCTTAAAACAAAATCATGACACATATAATGTCTGATAGATACTTTGTGGTAACCAAGTACCAGTCAAAGACAGATTGTTCATTCTAAAAAGAAACATTTTTAACTTCAAAATAGAACTGATTATAATAGTTATATCCTGAGTCACAGTCGGCTTCAGGTATTTTTGAGGTATTAAGGCTTTCCCAGTAATTTCTTTAGTGAAACATTTTCTTTTCTGAAGGCAGGCTGTAGAAATAAGTGTGGTTCCTTTGAAAAATGATTTCATCAATAAACGCCTGACCAGAAAAAAGGTGCACTTATGCTGGCTTAGATTTGCTGAGATGCTTTTGTTGCCTTCATTTTACGGGATTTAAATTGGGCGCTTTCTTAGAGGATCAGAGCCAGAATTACAGGTCCTTTCAGTGATAGAGGAATTATTTCCATAGGGTTCTGTGTGAGGTGCTTTGCAGGCACCTGGCATAAGATGACACTATACTTGTTTTTTTTTGTGCTAGGTAGTTAATATATTTAATAATGAGAAGCCATAGCGAATAGGCAAGCTTGAGGACTGAGGATGTATGTTTCTAGTACCCATAATATATTTGGGAATGCGAAAAAAAGAGTTGTCAGAGGACAAACACTAAAGCACAGTTAACACTAGATATGCTAATTTCTTATAATGTTTAAAGAAAATTAATCTCTGATAGTTGTCAGTTTCTTCAGATTCAGTCAGCTAAGAAAACAGATGCAAGTAATAGCTGTCTGTTGATTTAATCACTGTTTCTTAGAATCCAGCTTATCTCCCATGGACTCTACTATTTAACTCTTTTTAGTGCGAGCAGAAACAGTCTTTACTCTGGAAGCTGTGTTTTGACATGTATGTAGAATTAAATTAAATTTATTTTGTCAAAGAATTATTGTTGGTCATCTCTCTTGCTCCAAATTAGGAAGTGTGGGATTGTGTCATCTTCTATTGCATATATGCTTTCCCTCTGTTGTCTGCTTAAATGTACAGATTTTTTACATGGTTTCTCAATATCAAGTCGTGCTTACAGGTGAAAGCAGTAATATATTTTTTGCAGGTAGACTTAAAAGTGAGCCGTTTCCTATTTTGGTTCTTTTGTAAATATCTGCCATAAAACCCATTTGTTGTATTAAGATTGTGTTTCTGGGATTATGTCAGAACTACAGCTAATTTTATTAAAATTTAAAGTGAATAGAGCAGAGGGTGTAACCGGTCTAGTCAGTAGTAGTGCCTTACATATCAGTAGGGTTGGGGTAGTGGCGAAGTATACTCTACTTACTGTGTGATGTGCCAAAGAAAACCATTAGAAAAGTTAACGTTGCACTAATTAACATTCAGAAGGTCAAGAAATGTCTGACATAAAGCTGAACTTTTTGGTCCTACTTAAGTTGTGTCTAAAAATCAGTCTTTTTAAAGGACAATACTTAATTCTTAGTAATTTGCGTTAGGTACAAACACTGATGTTATATTCATAAACTGCTTCTTATACTGTGCTGCTATGCCTTTTGGCAGCATATTACTACTAATATTTTATAGTTGTCAAATATTGTGCTTTGTCTGAAGACACTGCAAGTAGTTAAATATTAGCAGCACATTGCAAGTAATCTTAATTTTTTGTTATTTGTTGTGTGTGCCATTCCACAGCGTAGAGGGTGGCAGTTTTAAACTTTTTAAAGGATTGCAGTATCAGCATTCCTACAATATATCTTGAATTTGCTCCTTCCAGCTGACAGTAGATGAATGATTTGCAAAGCATGTCATACAGATTAAGGACTACCAGGGGAGGGGAGGAGGGGGATTCTGTGTTGGAGGTGGTTTTGCCTTTTTTTTTTTTTTTTNTTGAGTGCTTTTATGGATACTCCTCTGTCAAACAATGTTAGACTGAATAGGGTAGGAAAGCCACAGTTGTATCTTTCTCTTCCAGCTTGAGCAGCTTCCATTTCAGAGAGATTGCAGTTACTCCCTCATCCGTCTTGTCTTCGCCATGAGTGGATTTTACTGTACCCTCCTCACCTTTAACATTTTCATTTGTCCATGTTTGTAAAGTGGATGTTGGGGGCAGGGTGGGGTACTGGTGGATGAAAAGCTGGACATAAGCTGACAGTGCGTGCTCACAGCCCAGAAGGCCAACCGTATCCTGGGCCGCATCAAAAGCGGTGAGGCCAGCAGGTTGAGGGAGAGGATTCTGCCCCTCCACTCCGCTCTTGTGAGACCCCATCTGGAGTACTGCGTTCAGCTCTGGGGCCCCCAACATAAGAAGGACGTGGACGGGTCCAGAAGAGGGCCACGAAGATGATCAGAGGGCTGGAGC
>RSEF01000005.1:55155955-55167539 GCA_003993805.1 Himantopus leucocephalus
TAGTTAGATAAGAAGAAGGAGAGGCATCCAAAGATACTAATGCTGTTCAGGCCAAAACTTGAATTCATACCTATAAAGGCAGCTTTGCTTTAGATGAATTTATTAGGCCTGGGTTTTTTCTCATATTTTGAGTATTGAGTTATCTGAGACTAAATTCCCATCTTATAAACACCATGTAGCATTACAGAAACTTCTTATACTCTTCGGCTACCTTACATAACTCTTTTTCTGTATTCATGTTTTTCCCCAGGTTACTTTACCAGTTTATCTGAACTTCACTCGTGCTGATCTGATTTTCACTGTTGACTTCGAAATAGCTACCAAGGAAGACCCCCGTAGCTTCTATGAACGCGGTGTCGCAGTTCTGTGCACTGAGTGAAAAGCTTTGCTTTGACTGTAGTAATTGTCAGTCTTCTCTGTAGTATTCACCTGTACTTTGTAACCTGGTTAGGTTGTCAGATGGATTTGTGTCAAGTTGACTAGAAAGAAAGGGGGCAGTGCATTGGAAAGCTGACAGGCTAGATTTCCTCGAAGGAGAATTGGATGAGATTTTTAGATGGTTATTGGTAGATGTGATATTGATGGATCATGTTATATGAAATAAAATCTGTAGAAATACTTTTGAGACTCTCTGGAAATATAATTCCTACAGTGTTTTCTTTGGTCTGGAAAAACTGTCTGTGATCTTCTCAGAGAATACCAACTTACTAGTTGGTATTCAAGCATATTGTTGACCTTCACACTTCTTGCTGTCTGCCCTCTCCATACTGCTCTGTATAGTTAATCGCTGCAGGTTAAACTGTCCTGGCTGCTTTTATTACTTTATTCTTATAAAGAATGAATCCCAGACCAGTGCATCGTGTAATCTGTCTGCTGCTTGTAGTTCTCATAACCAGAGATGGGAACTACATGCATCATACAAGATCAGTTTTAACCATTGTTCTGTTTCAGCTCCCAAGAGTTGCTTTCCTTTCCATCACCAGAATATTAGTATCTGGAATTCATACTATCATTCCCTCCAGGATCATTTCAAATACAGTATGGAGTGAGGAAGCAGACCTCCTCCTGCTAGCAGTGTGCTCTAGATGCCAGTTGCGGAGTGAAGTATTAGCTTAATTACGTCCAAGTTCTGGCTGTTAGCAGCTCAGCTGAACATGCGCATTTCTTTCAGCAACTACTTTTTGTACATAGCTCACGCAACACTTCAGCTGTGGTACCAGTGTATAGCTACTATAAAAATCTTCAGTTAAACCAGTTCTACCTATTAGCAAGTATTAATGATGAGATCAAGAAAGTCTCAAACATGCTTCAAGTAGCTAGAGCTTCCCAAACTGGTCAGCTCTTTATATGTTAACTTCTGCATTAGGCCTGAATTAACAAAAGGTACATTTTTTTGGTTCAGAAGTTAATCCACGGTTGGATTCTCAGACTCTGAATGTCTGAGTAGACACTGTCCCACACGGCTAACCCTTCAATTTAGTTGTCTCCTGATTGTTCCTGTATTATTTTTTCCTAGTGGATTATTTATTTCAGTATGCTTTGTTTTAAACAACTGGTTTAAGTGAAACTCCCACTTGATCAGTTTAGCGTTCTTGACTGCAGTTCAGTTTTATTTAGCCTCGAATGAGGCGGTTGAAGACCATTCAGCAGACAGCTGGGACTTGAAAGGGTTTGACTTCCCTAACACAGGGCTGAAGGGCTCAGCTGTGTTCTATTTTTGAAGCTTTTCACAACTCTTAATTCCAGAGATCTGTGGCCTGCTTGCAGTACACACAAATCTATTAGCTGCAAGGGCCTTTTTTTGCAATTATCTTCAGTGTTTGCTGCAGTGTTCTTTGCTGCTGGGGCTGCACAGTAGCTTGTGTCTTAGGGAAAGGCCTCTGAATCTTACTGTTCTAACCAGGTTTTTTTCCAACCATCTCTATCTCCAGATTGGGGACAAGGATGAAAGTAAAGTTGCATTAATAACATAAATATGCAGCTGTTTGTTAGTGGAAGGTTGCAAGGCTAGAAGTTACAGAGTATTTTGAGTGGCTTTCCACCTTATGAAAGACACTGCAAATTAAAAGTCTCTGCCAGTCACGCAGATTGAATGCCTTCACCACTGGTTGGTACCAACATGTTTGAACCCATCACTATACTTGTACAGATAGTAGTTCCCCTTCCACACAAATGGACTACCCAGACTGTAAAGGTGATAAAAGAAATTATGTACAGGAGAGGGAGATCAGAGATACAGGTTTTGCTGACTAACTGTCTTCCCCTCCGCGTGCACCGCTTCTGCAGCTCAGAAGTACTTGTTCTGTCTAAGGAAGAAGAGTGCTTTCAGCTCATGTGTTCAACTTCACATCGTAAATTCTCACCTGGCAGATATACTGAGTCTGCGTACCCAAAACATTGTTCAAAACAGGAACAGATATGTGAATAGGACAAGTCAACTTCTCCCTGTTTGAGGGGAAAAAACCCAAAACCACACAAACAAAATCTAGACTGCCTTTAGTTGCAGACAGTTCAACTTAATGCAACACAGTTGTTTGTAGTCAAACCTGTAAGACCCCTCACCATACAGCTGCTCCCCCACTCTCCTGCTGTAGCTCAGACATGAAGAGCCAAACACTGACATGAAGCAGGTGCAAGGTAAGCTATAGCTATTGAAAACTAACAGCAATTCCCTCTTCAACAAACCTTGGTAATACATTTTTTTGAAGTTACACTGAAACTGATCAGGTACCTCCAGGTACTAGAACCAGGAGTCAAGCTGGTGCTTCGAGAGGCCCCAGGCACCAAAGTAGCACCAGCAGGGTGTGTGCACACAGTAGGGACTCTGTGGACAAACCTTGGCTGGATTTTCACTTAAATTGCCACACAAGCTTGTTTATTCGATCCCATCCTTTCAGGTGGATCTCAAAGCTTACAGTGCAGCTGCATTTGTAACAGTTTGTTTAAAGCTTATTCAGTTCAGGTACCATCTCCAAAAGAAATCTCTACCAGGTTCATTCTTAAGAACAAACAGTTTGTCCAATGGTTTAGTCATACCTCGGATTAAGTTGCACGGAATTTCTTTCTTCTTACTTTTTCACTAGCACCCTCTGGCATGGGAATCCCTCGTTTTCTTTTAATTAGGGGCTGTTTGGCCATTGTGCCATCACAGTCAGCTGCTAGTATGGGTTGTGGAACACTGTCACCTGGGCTTGCAAGGAGATCTGCAGAGCCTGAAGGGTCAATATTCATCAGTAAGGAACGGTCAGGTGTCAGCCACATGGAGGTAAATGCTTCTGTGGCTCTAGTCAGTTCAGATGATTGCAACCGGCTTCGTGGGAAATCCTTCTCTTGGCTAGCAAGTTCCAGAGGTGCTTTACAGTCATTTACTGTCTGAATTTCACTGACCTCTGTTTCTGGGCAGAGCCAGCCTGGAGGCTTGGGGAAAGACTCTCCATCTTCTGAAGTGTCAGCATCTTCCAAAGCCACTGCTTTTGGGGCACTGTTTGCCCATGGTGCAACTTTTATACTATTTAAAGAATTCAAGCTACAGTCAGAGTGAACAGATGCATCTTCTGAATCGCCATCGTAAGGATCTAAAAACTAAAATAAAGGTTTCTCTAAACAGAGTGGATGCTTATTTGTCTATAAAAAAAATAAATACAAGCAGCAACATACAATGGGCTTTAAAACCACTTACAACCTAAGTCACAGACTTACTATGGAAGTTTTTCTGTTTATCCACGCATTGCCACCTATATTTTAACTTTTGGATGCCACACTGAGAACAGGCTGCTGCAAAACAGCCAAACCTACTTGCAGTCCCCTGGAGTCCCTCGCTTTCCTGAGTCCTCCAGCAAGTGGGCTAGGCGTGACCTATTTAAGACAAGTTAACATAGGTTTGTAAAGCACCTTCTATGAATTATTGATCAAAGTAAAACCAGAGTAGGCAAAAATCCTAGAGAAGAGGGTGCCAGATTGACCCCTTGCTACAAGATAGTAAAAAATGTATCTCAGTCTAATTTCTAAAGGCCCAGTACAGTTACCTGAAAACAGAGGGACTGAGGAGAGCTATGGTAAGTCTTACTGCACTTAAAAACACTGTTATAAAGAGAACAATGAGTCATTGTACACCTTACCACCAGGGAAATAAACTAAATCCGCATTTAACTAATAGTAGACCATATGTACTGTAGAGTTTAGAGAGCGTCCCTCCCACTCAGATCCCTTGTTCTTTTACATAGGGGTGGTCTGAAATCCTTCCTTATTAGTTGGGTTACGAATTTGCTCTCCTTTGGGGAGTTCTGTAACTAATACAGCCAAACTGAGTCCTCTCAATCAGCCTCGGTACCGCTGCTGTGACACTGAGGTTTCAGGATTCTTTTCCCCATGTGACTAAACATGGACATGTCCAGGCATGGGCAAAGAACTTTCTTCATAAATTTATGCTTGAGAACTGCATCACTCTGAAATAGTGCTTATAGTCTGGTTCTATTACAAAAGAAAATAAGGAAAACTACATAGGGAGACTCCCTTTTAAAAGCAAACCACAGGTACAAAGCAATCACACCAAGGGAAAAAAAGTTTACTGCAAGGAAAGTCCTCCTTTAGAAGGATCCACTGCAGCTGCTCGGAGAACAAGCTGCGGGTCAGTGCCCGCCTGCCTTCCGTGGGGAAGGAGCAGAGTCCGGGCACAGGTGGTGCAGAGCAGGGCCTGGCAAAGCCAGACTCATCACAACAGGGACCCCAAGGCTTTAGCGGAGGAGCTGAAGTTCGAGCCCATTTGTGCCTGTGCGTTCTTCTGCTAGTTCAAAGACAGAGACGCCCCCCTAAAGCCAGTGGGTAGTGCTGGGCAACGAAGAAAAGCAGCTTCTGCTTCTCCAAAGAGGCCAGGTTCCTGTCTGCCAGGAACCTGCCTCAGCACCCTCGGTGAAAGCAACCAGCTCTTTGTCCAGGTCAGCACCTTTGCAAGTCCCTCTTCCACCCAGCCCAACCATCAGAGTCCAGCCAGACAGGCAGCTGGGCTCCCAGCCTTGTTTCTCCCATGGAGAACTCCAGCTTTCCCCTCTGCTTTCTGGAAGACGTGGTGGCAGGTCCCCGGCAGACAGCTGCTCAAAGCCGCAGAGCACAGCAATTCGCATGGACTAAGAGCGAGCATCAATTCTGAAGACTTTTACCCAGAAATTAAGTATCTAGTTCTCCACTCCAGAATCAGGTCTTTTTTCCATCAACATTAAACACACTGGTTTGACAGAACACCGTTCAGGAAGTTACTGATATTCACAAGTAACTGCCACAGCAACAGAGCTGCTTCTCAATCTCTTCCAAAATGGGTAGTCAGAAGGTAGAGGTTCTCCACTTGGAGCTGTGGAAATCCCATTGGCCCAGAGCTGCTGAAAGTCAACCGCCAGAAACAACCCAGTTCAGCTTTAAGTGCTTCTTAGCAGAGAAGTGCTTATCCTACCACTGACACTTGACTGCCTCATCCCCCCAGAATCAATTTTGCTAAAATTAATAACAGTTGCGAGAAAGAGCCTGATGGACAGGATCATGGGGTTTGTTTTTTTTTTTCTTCCTTTCCTTTCATGGTCACAAAACCAAGCACCTCAGCAACCATGCCTCAGACTCTCCTGCTGAGACTGCAGGAAGAGGCGGATACCCATCAGGGAATCTCATCACCATGAAAATGCTTCAGAGCTGGTTCTTACCTCCACACTGGATTCAGACTCGGACTCCGAACTTGACTCTACCATGCACTTCTGCTGCAGAGGAGGAAGGGAAAGAAATGCTACTCAAAGCAGGAGTTACCGCAGCTTCGGGTTGAAGGTGAAGTTCTGATACAAACTGCAGATGCTGTGTTTCTCCAAAGCTTTCCCATCTGAAGCCAGTTTGTCCTTCCCAACAGCCCACATTTATGGTGCTGGCTGGGTTGTGCGAGTGAGACGTAAGGGAAAAATAGACGTTCTCCCCCCCCTCCCCACCCCCAAAAAAAATACAATGGGAAACTATCCAGAGCATGCCTTGCACTTGCTAGGGACAGTAATTCCAGGTCTCTAAATAACTTCACAAAATGTTTCTTTGTTTGCACTGAGGTTTTGGTTGTTTCTTTGCTTTTGGTGAGCCTACAGCTCAGAAACGTAACTGCAGAGAAGTGACTAAAACTACATCCTCATTTTTTCTGAAGCTCTCGCTGCAGAGACCTTACAAAGGAACAGCCCCTTATTCCCCAGGTGGTAGCACAGGAGTGGAGTGGCTCCCTCCCTCCCGCCTGCCCACCCGCCCTTTTTGTTCCTTTGCAGGTGACACCATTTGAATTAATTCTTTCACACATGTTCTTTGTGCACTTTTTTCCACCACAGCTAGCTGCACTATCAGGCTAATGACAAAACAACTAACACTTTCTAAATTATATTTTAATAGAGAGATAGAGAAGCAGCAGTTAGAAAAAAGTTACCATGTATTTACGTGCCAGTCTTTCTATGTAGTCTGGGCTTTTAACGGAGTCCTTCATTTCCTGAGCATCTACTAGGACAGGCAGAGGGTAGGAAAGCATATTAGAGAAAAAATCTTCTCATAGATAAATTGCCCAGACATGGTAACTCCCTTGGTGCTAGAAAGGTTGGTCAGTCCTTCACAAAAACTGTGTTAAGTATTCCAAGGCAGCTTCTGTTTAAAATCAAGCAAGAAGCAGCTGCTGCCTTGTACCAAAATAATGACTTGATTCACTTGTCTTTCATGCAGCATGAGAAAAATATTTTTGGGGTTTTTTTTTTTAGAAGAATCTTATACTCTGTAAAGTGGATTTCTGGCCCCCTCCCCCTTTATTTTTAAGGCACTACAAGTTTTCAGAACCCTCAAAGAGGTATTTGTACCCAACATCACACCAGCCTAGAGAGGGATAAACTCAAAGCCCTGCTGAGAGTCAGCCCTCTGTCCCAGCCCTCCCACCATGGCCTTCAGTTCCCACATCCCCCCCGTCTCTGTTACAGGGTGCTGCCTTCTCCCCGTACCCTCCGTGGGCTGCCCAGCCCCACGCCTCTTCCTCCGCCACCGCCTCTTCTGGGCCGAGTCCATCCTGCTCACAGCACCTTCACCATCCTCCAGCTTTATAGGCTCAGGCCCCCGCCTGCCCCACCTCCACCCCCACACGCCCTGCTCTGCTCCTGCAGCCTGGAGACTTCGCTCTTTCAAAAAAGGGGGGAGTGAAGCACGGAAAAAGAGAGTAAAGTCCTCCTGTGAAAGCACGTCATGCCACCGCTGGAGGCTCCAGACTACTTCACCACAGGTTCACCAGAGCCGACTGTGTGGGGGTCTACAACAGAAATAAGCACAAAACAGCACAGCAGTTTGAGTCCTCTAGTCATTGCATTTCTCTAAGTGTAGATATAGATAAAGCACACGTATAAACAGACATGCACACGCATACACAGACATGCACACGCATCTTCGGTTGAGTTTGCAAGGCCTAGTGGCCAGAGATGCAATGCTCCCCCCTGCACTCTTGCCGATTTATTTTCTGTAGCCCCATTTCATTCACGCAACCTTCAGGCTGACAGCAGATAATCAACAGTCAAAGGGAAAAACACCTACTCCCGCCAGAGGTGGCCAAGAGATTCAAAGATGTTTCCTCCTGCCGTTTGCTGTGGCAGACGATCTCCCGTCTGTTGGGTGGGCAGCTGCGGTTGGACATGCAACACTTTCTAAACTTCTCTTTTAATCACTTCCAATCCCTCACGTGTGATTTGGAGGACTTAGATACCTTCACCCTTACTTGGCATCACTCACTGGGAAAAGGAACAACAATTTTGCTATTTTTAAATACTGGGAATAGTATTTTTTCCTATTTACCAGAGAACTATGAATCGGGTCCATTTTTCACCAAGAAGGAGAGCTGATTTGACCCTTTAAAGGCCACATCTCCATTCCCCTTCTTTGCCTCCTTTTTATAGGGAAATGAAGAACTAACTCCCCTACTTTTTCAAATCTCATTCCTTTTCCTCCCATTATTTTCTTCCTATCTGTCTTTCTGGCATCTTCCTGCACAATGCAGAAAGTACTATTGTTTTAGATTAATTTTAAAATTAATATAAAAGCCTCAGCAAAACAAGCACCTCACTCTGAAGCCAGCAGTGGGTTTCACTCCAAAAAGGCACCAGGAGCAAGCCCCTGGCAAAGTGACAGCGAGAGCAGCTGCACTGGGAACAGCTCACAAACTTTGCAAGCCTTCCACTCCACTTCTGCCACCAGCTGAGCTACAGCCTCTTGCATAGACCTCTTCTCTTCCCAGACACCTCCTTTCCCATCTCCTTACCTTACTCTACCCAGGTCAGGACTGTCTGATGGTTCTTCCCTCTCTTTGGATTCTCCAATAACTTTCAAAACAAAACAGAGCAGAGCAGAACAACCAAAAGCCTCATCCAACAACCCCCAGCACCTCCCACCACTGGGGTGGGAGCTAAGAAGCGCTGTGTCAGGGCCTGCAGTGTCAGCTGAGTTGAATGAGCACATATAATCACCATCCTTGATCCAAACACATGGCTTGGAGTCATTTCTCCCACAAAAGCCTGCCCAAAATTAGTGACTGATGCTTCACAGGCACCAGCAAGGTCCTGGTGTCCGGGACTCAGGAGACCTGTTGGTCTGCAAGGGACTACAGATAAGATGGTGACTCTAAGGTTGAGACCAGGCCAAGGTTTGCACAATGAACTGCTGCCAGCACCCACCTGGGCAGGGGTCAGGCAGCAGAGGTACAGTCAGACAACAGATTTCCAAGGAATATTTTGGGTTTCCACTTTCCAAAGCACACACATAGTCCCATCACCAAGGCAAGGCAGCTTTCGGCCATACCCGGTTGGTGCAGTACGAACAAGGAGGGTGGCCAGAGGGTTACAGAGGCACAGAAATGCTCTCTTGAGCCATTTATTGCGATCATTTACTGTACTGCTGCTCGGTGCTTTGGCTTTCCTTGACACTCTTGGAAAAAGCCCTTGACCCAGTACAGACCTTGGGCCAGTCCCAGGGAGCTCTAATTTCCCCCAAGTCCAGGCTTTCTGGCCAGCTGAGAACGTAGGTAATACACGTCTTTTCTTGTTTTCAAAGGCATCACCACTCCTCCTCCTCCTCTTACCCACGGGTGCCCACTGTCTCACCACTTCACAGGGTGTCTGCCGGAGGCCAGCGCTGGGAAAGCCTCTCTCAGCTCAGCAGTTCAGCCTCTACATTGTAACTTCCCATCTAATAAATCACACATGCGTCTCCGTTGTTCTTCAAAAAATTAACTCCCCCCCCCCATTTGAAATACAGTTGAATTCTACAGACAAAACCAAAACATACTAGATAGTCTGCTGTGAAATGTGCTGGAGGAAAAACTGTAGAAAACTCATTTGTCCAAGATGAAAAAAAAACTTAAAGCTCTGGGGCTGGGGCCAGCAGAGCTCAGCTCTTGCAGAGGACACTGAGGCTGGAGCAGAGGCGGTCCGAGGTTGCATGTCCATCAGGGAAAGGCCATGGCTCACTTCTTGCCTGCAGAGTAGCCAGGACTGCTGTCTTTGGGAGCAGATTGAGGTGGCGGATTATGTTACTCTTTAATTATTAAAGAATAATCTTGAATACCTCCTATTAGTCAATGGAAATTATCATTTAGCTGCAGATTCCATCTGTGAGCTGTGAACAGGGAACTGGCTCACAGCGAACCGTGTTTGACTCATGGGCATCTTGTTCCAGCCAAACCTCCCATCATAAGAAACGCAAAGGGATGAACTGGGGCTTTTGGCTCTCCACACGCAGCTCTGCAGCCACCTGGGTGCTCCAGCTGGGGTTTGGGGGCTGAAACCAAAGCAATCAAGCAAATAATACTTTTTCTGCATGGGNAAAAAAAAAAAAAAAAAACAAAAACACCAAACCTAAATGATCTCCTGTTCTCTGAAGGCCAAGATGAAGCAAGATCAGCCTTCTTCCTTAAAGCCACAGCCCTTCCGTAAGAGCAGGTTTCCACCCTGCCCAAAGAGCCCAGGCAACACTTTCTAGTGCTTTTTTCTCTCTTTACTCTCAGACCAGTGTCACTCTGCCTCCTCACGGCCACCACCTGTCCCTGGTGGCTCTATGGCTGTAGGTGCTCATCTCCTGCAGCTGCTGATGCCCCCTCCAGCTGCCAGCCAAAGACAAGACAGATTTTTGGCAGGGTACCTCCGGGAGGATCAGAACGAGCAGAGATTTTTCTATTCAATTTGGCAGAGGGCTTGACAGAAGCACACGCCTCTCTTACTGTGAGTCGTCTTTGGACAGCAAGGCCTATCTCCAAAATTGGATCCTCAAGTGCTCTTGGAATTGCTGTATCGCAGTGACACCCAACACCAGTATTTCTTGTGCTATTTAAATATTAGGAATCATGTCTTTCAAGCATGAAACATGTTTTTAAAAATGCAAGATGGGATTGTATTGGTGAAAGGGGTTTTCCTTCATTTGTAATAGTGAGCAATCAAAACCAGATACTTAATCCAAATGAAGTTTATCGGATGAAGGAAGTGCAGATCAGAGAATGAAGATCTACAGCCGGTTGGCCATTTGGGTCAACTCACCGCTGAACACTAATCAAGTCCATCCTGAGAGTGCTGTGGGAAGCTAGAAATGAGATGCTGCAGTAACTGCAAGGTCTCCTCTCACACTGCGTGTTTCTCTGTATGAGCAGTGCAGGAAATCTTTTAGACTCCACTTCCTATTAAAATTAAACTGTGAGCAAAGACATTAAAAGTACAGTTTACAGCTGATTTACAGAACAGAAATTGGCTTTATCCTTTACTTCATATGCACTTGTACATACGGTGCAGTATATGACTGGGAGTATGGCCGAACCACAACGGCTGCTGCAGTGTCCTCGTTCCCAGCCGTCTTTGACAGGCTGACGCTGTTCTGAAGATGAAGTATTTTATCGTAAATGTGCCTGGAGCACCCACATCCCCTTCTTTCTTTTGAGGCTGTAAAAGTAAGGCATTTTGGCTGCCTCCATTCCCTCAGCCACTTCCTTAGGTACAAGGTTGGGATCCTATAAAGAGGATACTGAGGAGGCAAGGAAGGTGGTCAGAGTGTGAACATGCAGACTCCCGTTCCTAAAACTCCAGTTACATGTGACTAATGTGCTTCTTTTTTTTAGTGGCATCTGTACATTCCTCCTCTTAGCTCAGTTTCATCAGTAATTGCATCGCCTGAAGAAAGCAGGCTGTGAAGTCGAACTGAAGGCTGACACACGTCACCCCACCTGCCCAGTGAGCCACAGTTTCTCAGTGTGCTCTGCCGGCTGGAACACCGTGAACTATTTTGGATAATGCAGCTCCGGCATCCCCACACGTACATCCACACCAAAGGCATCGCCATTTCTGATGTGTGATGTGATCTAATCCTATCAGCTGAAGGACAAAGGTTGCTCTGGAAACTTCTGAGGCCTCAGAGAAGGGCCACAAAGATGCTCAAGGGACTGGCAAGGCTGTCACATGAGCAAAGGCTGAAAGGGTGGCTACCATGAAGATGGAGACTCCCTTTTTACAAGGAGTTTACATGGAAAGGATGACAAGTTACTCCTGGGGAGATTCCGATTGGACACAAGAGGAAA
>RSEF01000005.1:55176965-55186982 GCA_003993805.1 Himantopus leucocephalus
CAAGGTCCCTTCCAACCTAAACCATTCTACGATTCTATGATTCCCTACCCCACCCCAAGCCTCCCAGGGCAGCGCTGGGTCCCATGTAGGATCGCCAGCTGCTGAGTGATGTCCACCCGGACCTCAGTGCCGCTGCAGCATGGTGGCCGCATCCTGGTGCAAGGGACCTGGCAGTGGAGATCTGCGGGCGGAGATAACACCTGCCCCTTTCTCTTCCACAGCAAAAGGCACCTGGAAGCGTTCCTATACATCAAATCCAATTTGTCACGCAGCGACCTCAAAAGCATCCTGGGCTACTTGGCAGACAGCACAGCATCCACGCCGCCAGGGGCCCCACTCTTCTCCAACATAAACGTGTCCTAGGCCAAGGCATGCCTTGGCACCCCCCTTGTGCCGGACTGTGGGCTAAGCCGGAGATGGAGACCATCCCCTGGAGTGATGCACAGCACACACTGCCACCTTTTCCTACGGAAAGTACTTTGTCCTCATCTGGTGCTCAGCATCTCTATGGGAATCACTGTCCTCCACACACAGCCAGGACAAGGGGACACTCGTGGGAGGAGCAGTGCTTGCAAGGACCGGGGCTGCTCCTCTCAGCAGTCACAGACTCCCTCCAAGGTCTCCTTGGTCCACCACGTTCTCTGCCTGGACACTGCCCTGGTGCTCTGGCCTCCATCTACCTCACAGGGTGCCACAAAGGCCACGTCGATGACTCCCCAGCTAGCCCAGACTGAGCAGGCACCTCCTATGTAGCTTTTTGTCTTCTAAGGACACAGAAGGAAACAAAAACTGAAGCCAAAATGTAGAGACCTTGGAAAAGTCCCATGTGAGCATGCTTGCACGCTATCTGCCTTCCTCTGAGCCGGGCAGGGACGGCTGCATTAGGTTGGTGGGAGAGGCACCAGGGTTTCGGGTCAGGAGGAGCTGTTGCTCAGCCATGGCAGGACTCCTGCCACCCCCCCACGCTGCAGCACCCCCAGATCTGGGGCTTGAAGTGGCCCCAGCAGCACACTCTGCCCCACGCAGCAGCATTGCCCCAGGGCATTGGGTTTTCCGCACCAGTCCCGCAGAGCCCCAGCTGGCCCCGCAGCAGCGGTCTGGTGGGGGCAGCGTGTGCTTCCTTCACCTCCATGAGGTGGGAGCACCCGACCCCCCCAGCACCCACCAGCCCCTCTGCAGTGACCCCGTCCAGTGCGTCTGCGCCGGAGTGGCACTCTGCTAACAGAGGGTTAGGAGCAAACCGCCTATTGCAATGGATGGTGTGGGTTAAACATCGGCACCTAGTAAAGCACTTTGGAAATTATTTAAGCCCTCTTTATCGAGGAGAGGACTTTTCCGGCCCCTGTTAACATCATAGGTTCTGAATGGGTGGTGGAACTGGTCTCAAATGCCACTATAGCATATTGAGTGTCCTGTGTGCGTCACCGCTTCCTTGCTCGCTCTTTCCCCTCTTGCTGTGAGGTAGACACGATGTGAAAACACAAATGGGTCTGTTGTGAAACTATGTTTTGGTTTGCAGCACAGTTTTTTGGGAAGTGAATCACTTGCCAAAGCAACAGTGTGTTTAGTTGAAGACCTTTCCCTTCGGTTTTTCTCTATTTCAACTTCTATATCAGGCTGTAGAAAGTCGGTCCAGAAGGAAGACATGTAATGCCTGTGCAAATCATGTAATGTATTTATATGCGTATGCAGTATACCATTGGTGTATTTTTGCATCCAATTTTATTTTTTCTCAGTTAGAGATACTCATTTGCAATGTTTATATTTAAACAGTATTCAAATATGCTAGAAAAGTGACTCATTTATTCTGTCTCTGGCTGTTGTTTACTGCGCTGCCACGTGTAGTCCTACGTACTCCTTCAAAGGGCCAATTCTTCCACTCCTCCCAGCCTGCTTTGGTGGATGTCACCCACTGGTTCCAGGTAGGGAGGGTGCTGCTGGACTACAGATAAGCCGGAAAAGCAGAGGCAGCCTCTGTTTGTGCTGTGTATGTGTCCCATAGCCTGTCTTTCCGTGCTCTCTGCAGCTAGGACTATCGTGTGCACTGTGTTTATGGTATCTGGTATAGCAAGGTCCAGAACGTCAGCCTCTAAGCACTACCACAGTCTCAACGTTGAATAATAAAAAGATATATATTTGACATACATCTCATCCTTACTGCTCTGGTATTCCCCTTCCTCCGTCTCTGCTGTCTCCTCATGTTCACACCAGTCTTTAGCAGATGCAGCCCGGCAGAATTTGGCCCCAGCTGGCCCTGCTGGTCCCCGTTTGCGCTCCCAGCAGCTGCTCTTAAACCTGTGGCTTTGCTGCTGTCCGCGTTGAGACAGATGCAGGAGGAGTCCTCTGCCGACAGGTTATATGACAAAATTGTACACTGGGTGAATAACCCGTGCTCTGGTTTCAGCCTGGTGCCTGGCCACGCGCGGCGCAAACCTCCCTCTCCTTCCATAAGCACACTCACACCCCCACAAAACTTCATACACACACATAATTTAAAAACTTATTACACATTATTTAAACACTTATCCCAGCTACCATTTAAAGTCAAATGCCAAAATGACTTCTGACAGTGTTGAGCACTCATGACAACTGTCACCTATTGAGAAACATTTTCTTTCCCAATTAGTGAAAGGTCATATTATTGCTATAAATAACTGCATTTTGATTTAGAGATCTGTTAAGGGCCTGCAGAAATGCATCATACAAGTGATTACGCTGGTCTTTAAAAAAAAAAGATTCCAGCTAAGTAAGTGCTCGAAGGAAAATAGTGAATCTATTTATATATCATAATTAGGATGGGTAGGAGAAAATGGTTTTCATACACATTTCATAAGCCATATGGAACTGCATTGTGCAGTTCTCTTCATCCTCCTATAAAACCCCAGCTTTCAGCTCTAATGAGCCCAGGAAACTACTTTATCTTCCTGTGTGACTCAACATTTACAATGGCATTTATTTATATGTGGCATATTGCACATAGCCAGGTACCTTCAGGAAGTTGCACGAATGTCTCCTAATAACGCTGTTAGATTAGTACTGATAAATAGCACTCCTATAAACTAAAATGAATAAAATTGTGAGGTCAATATGGATGGATTTTCTTTATCGTGCAGCCTCTGCTGTTGTTGATATCTGCCCCTCCTTGGAGGGAGAGCAGATAGCCAAGATGAAAAAAAATAAAATCAGATTTATGAAACGGTTAAGAAAGCTGGTTCCTGGGCACAGTTGCTGCGGCATTGCCAGCTCACCAAGCCGGTTGTCATCAGTGCCACTAGCACATCAGCCTGCATCAGACACCGCATTGGACAAGGACTGAGCTCACACATGCATGCACGCACACTCCTTGCTCCCTACCCATCCATCCCACCAGGCACTTCCATCACTTGGCATTAGACTGGCAATCTGCAGTGCAAAAGACACAGGGACGCAAAGCACTGCGCCAAAGGGTGGACCGAGGCATTACTCGCCTCCTCTGCTCCCGCAGAAGCCATCTGCCGCATGCCAACTCCCTGATGACACCTGGGGAAGCTCTGCCCTTGCTGCAGGGGGAGCCAAAACCAGCCAGAGAGCTCCTGGACTCCTCCCAGGGGTGGACATCATGAAAAAAAGCAGAAACCTTCTGCTAGAGCCTGCTGAGAAATTTTGGGGTCTCCAGACCTGGACATGAAGAGTTAACAAAACACAACGCCTGCATTGCCTCACCATTGAAGCTGGATCTTCTCACCAGCATCCCCTGAGACATGACAGCACTGGACTAAAGGCCATAGGATTTATTGATGGGCTGATTTTAAGAGAGACAGACCAGACCAAAGTGCTTTGGTAACTGGGCCTTTCCAAATTTAGCCCACATCTCCTTGTGGACAGTCCTGGCTTCATTGATATGCACAGTGACATGCACAAGTGACACATTTCCTCACCTACTAATCGATGTAAAGCACCTGTAATTACATATTCACAAAGGACGTGGCAGCAATTTGCTGACCTCCATTTATAAATCTTGTATTTAGTTTAGCTGGTGTGAACTTTAATAGGAGAAAGCCTGGAAACCCCAGTCCAGTGGAAAGAGACCGTGAAGCCTGGCAATGCATGGAGCATCCCAAAGGAAAGGCAGTCCTGCAATGAGCAGGGACGGAAGAGCCTCCTTCCCCAGAGAAATTTGAGCACACAGGCTGTGGGTCCTGCGTCTTCCAGCTTCACATGCTGCCCCATCACCTGCCTCTGCTGTGCACAGCTTGGGTCAAAAGCCGGTGCTGGGGACCAAATGGGCAGGAGTCAGCGTCACTGAGTGTCAGGGAGGAAGGATATTTCGGGAGCAGGCTAGAGGCTGGTAAGCCTGGGTGTGACACTAGCCAAATCCTGCCTGCATAAAGCTTTGCCGCGCTGTAGACTGAAACCCATGGGAGTAATTGCCGCCTTCCTACAAGACTTAAAAGAGGATGTGGCCACACCACCCACACTGATATCCTTGAAATACAAAATAGCTCTTCTGTAGCCACAATAATAGGGATAGCAGCTAGTGTCAGGGGATTTCAAGAATTACTCATCAGTGCAGCAACCACAGATTTCCCCCTTAGCAAAGGTGCAACTCCACACTGCTGGGGAAGGAGGCAAATCTCACCTCCTAGGGGGAAACCAGAGGAAACGCGATGGAGCAGATGCCCACGTCAGGCTGTTCAGGTGCACATTGCTGACGGAAGGTTAATTGTGTTTTTTAAAGCAATAGGAAGGTTTTAAGGCTATTGCGAAGTAAATGTTCCTACTGCTGGACACCGTTCCTCCTTGCTACCTCGGGTTTTCTCCTCTAGAAATCAGGTTAAAAAAAGAATCCTTTTGAACTGACCAACTTGGAGGTTTCCCTGCAAAACCACTTTTCATCTCTTCCTGGGGTCTTGTCCCCTGAGAGGTTTTCAGCTGTTACTTTTCACCTCTCCACAAATCTTAGATGTTCACCCCAGCTCCCCTCCAAACACTCCCCTCCAAGCAGTGCCCTTGGACCATGTTCTCCTAATTTTCCCTCTCTTTATTCAGCAGATGGGACATACCAGGGCACATCACGTACCAGCACCTGGGAAGGTCATCATTTGAGGAGGAGGAATTAATTGCTATTTATCTAAGTAGTTTTCATCCAAATAGGACAGAGCACTTGAGCTGTAATAACTCTCCTAATGGACTAACAAAAGAGGAAAACTTGTCATTTAACAGAAAAGCTGAGCTCTCAAAAGTACTCATTAATGTTGGAATGGCTGTGATAGAGAGAGATTAACTCTGAAAGGGAGGAGATTATAACAAACTCTGGGGTAGAACAATATTGGTCCTGGAGACTTCAAGAGCTTTGGAGCCCTATCCCAAAGGCTGGAACCGTATCGCAAAGGCTGGAGGCCAACCCCCGAGTCCCACTGGCAAGAGCAGTGCAGCCTGAGAGCTAAATCAAGTGTACAGACTAGATAAAATATCGGGATAAATTTAACAGTGCTATGTCTTAGTTAACGGAGGGTTGTTTCTGCTCTGTGGTACCATTGCAGTCCCCTCTACCCTACAGCATGACCACAAGAAGTGGTGACAGCCATCTGAGCTGTGGGGCAGGGACTGCCATCTTCGTGCTCTTGCACAGTGGACCCCTTGTCTTTGGCAAGGTCCCAACCCCAACTTCATGCGTTTTGACACAGCCCCTTCGCTATCTGCGTGGGGCTGTGCAGACCCAAAAATGTTGGTCGAAGCTACCAACTCCCTCTATTTAACATGTGGGGAGTGACAGAGGTATTACCAATGCCCCAAGAGAGGCATTTGACCCAGCAGGATCCTGGCAGCCACCTGCTTGTGCACGGTCCTGGACCCCACTGTCCTTGAGGTCCCTTGGTCAGGAAGCCGGTGTGAAGGGAACATCATCTGCAGAGGCCGCATTTCATTCAGAGGTGTCATTGCTGTCCTGCCTGGGTGTGGGTGGTTTAGAGAAAGCAGCTGCGAGCAGCCCTGTGTCCTTCCCCCAGGATGCTTGGGAAGGGGCATCTCTTTCCACCTCCGAGGGATCACAGGGCTTGGGGTAACTCACCAGAGGCAGGTAGGACCCACAGACCAGTCCTGTGATCTCACAGGGCAGAGAGACCCATAAAAGTTACTGAAAAAGTGGGACAAACCAAACCAGGGTAACTCTTGCACGTGCTGGGTGGGCTAGACCTGCTCCTGGAAGAACCTTGGCAGCTTTCGAAGATCTCACAGGTAACACTTGATCCTGGAGCTGGCAAAACACAGCATGAGCAGTAATCCAGATAACCTTTGCTGTTTATCAGTAAGAGAAACACAGGAGGTGCCCTAGAGAAGCAAGGCTGCAGAAGTAGAAACTGAGAAGGTGGGAGAGCAGCCTTCAAGTACCTGTCATGCCTCTGGCTGTGCTCAAAGGTCTTTTGTTGGTCTTTGTTTAACTGTCCAGCTCAGCATCCCCTTCTGATCCATTAAAATATCACAAAGACTAAAGTATTACTGTGGAATGCATGAACTGCCCAAGCTCCCATTTTTGTTTGATTTGATTTCTTTATGAAGCCTCTCTCAGGGAGCTCAGATTGCATTTACTTGGGGAACATTTTGTCAGATCAGCACGTACAGCATGAAATCAATAGCAGCTTTTGAAGAAGGACCAGATTTATCTGCCGTCCAGAGCAGCCTCTTAAGCCAACTTTTCTTGGGTAGAAACCACAGTTAAGAAAAGAAAAGGTTCCACCTTCCTTCCATCTACCTCAAAACCTCCTCCTCCATGTCCCCTATGGGCAAGAAGCAAAAGCCCATCTCTCTGTGTAACACTGTTTCTGTACAAAAGAACATTATTTCTGTCCAGGTATGATGTTCTTCCTTCTTTTCTGCTATCTCATATGAACAACTCAATACCACAAGCTTCAATTTATTATTCAAAAGGATACTAACTGCCCATTTTCATACATTTCTATATAGTTTGACTTGAAAAACAAATTTCTGCTTTCAGTAGTACATGAGCAATGCTTTCATGTTAATGTGCAAATTATCATTAAGAGAATCATCACACAGCAGATTTCTGCAATCTCTTTACCTCTCTCTGTACGCAAAAGAAATTCTTCATGGGGGTGGTTTCAAGACAGAAATGGAGGCAACAAAATCTATAGGTTTTTGAGAGCTAATACCTGGAGTAGTAATGGGTACTTGGATCATTTCTTAGTCTAAGACTCCTGCATCACGCGGGCACACAGTGCCCCCACACCGGTGCTACCACCATAACAACTGTTTTTCTTACAGATGCTCTGTATCCAGCTTTTTGCCCAGTTTCAGCCCTTCAAAGAACACTGTTTTCTGGAAATTCAACATTTTCCTCCATGGAAAGTGGCCAAATGAGGGTATTTTATTTGGCAAACTCAAACCATGAAGTCTAGGATCCAAAAGCTGGTTATGCCAATGTGTGAAACCCCCTTCCTCTTCCCACACTCTGCCACAGTGTGCTTAGATGAGTCCCAGCGTGGGTTTTGGTCATTATTCCTTCTGGTAAATTTCTCTTCAAGGAAAACATCAGAAACTTCAGGCCATGCAAGTTTGCAATGTTGTAGGAGCTTCAACATATTATGAAAGAAATACAAATANTGTGGGTTTTGGTCATTATTCCTTCTGGTAAATTTCTCTTTGAGGAAAACATCAGAAACTTCAGGCCATGCAAGTTCACAATGTTGTAGGAGCTTCAACATATTATGAAAGAAATACAAATAACATGCAGAGGTCTTCTCTGTCTTTTCCAGGTTTGTGAGCTGTCGAGATCCTCAGTGTTTCGGTCATGCCATTCCCACCTAATGTACAAAATGACAATCTTATTCAATTTCTAATACTTGGGACTGACAATCTGGGAATTCTGAAATTCTGAATTCCCTGAATTCTGGAGCTGTTGGTAGACACAGACAAACATATGCAGGGTATGCCCAGAAGCACAAGGGTGGGCATCAGCCCCCAGAGGCTGATGTGACTGGTCTCGGGAGCCTGTCATGAGCTACGTGCCATTGCCCTGTTCAGGTGCTTCACTTGCGTGTCACCAGCACATCCACTGCAGGGCAGCCTGTGAGGTCTGGTGAAGGTGTTTCTCCCTGGGATGGGCTGAGAAGTCACTCCGGGGCCGGGGACAGTGTCACCTGTCCAGGCAGCAAAGAGCTGTTTGTGGGACAGGGGAGGAGTCCCTGCCTATGTATGTAAGGATGGCAAACGAGTGCTGCTGTAATCAAGTGGTTGCCTGTGTCCTGGATAAGGAGGGAACAGGAAATGTTCCCAGGAGGAAGATGGCACCTACCTGGATGTCCTGGGCTGAGGTCAGAGGAGGGTGGCTGTGCCGTGGGAGGGGAGGGTGATCTGACACCAGCACCAGGAAGGGGGACCCAGAGCTGGTCTCTGAGCAAAGCTCTTCTAAATACTGCCTTTGTCAGAGGCTCCCAATGGGCACAAGCCAGCACGCAGGGGCGGGAAGAGGCAGGGAGCCTTGCTGGTGTAGCATTAGTGCAAGCAGCAACGCTTACACATCTTTCATGTCTTCATTTGCATCTCTCATGAGCATTTGCAACGGTGTTCTCAGGTAGAAGAACAAATTGTGAACACCTGGCTGTGTTTGTACTCTTAATTTAACCTGGCTTGGGTGACTGCAGTGTGAGGTGACTGGGTAGCAATGGGTTGTCCCAACAGACCATAGCATTCCTCCCCCAAAGACACAGCAAACCCACAACCAGGGCTGAAGCACCATAAAGCAGTGCTCCAGCTTCCCCAAATACTCCTAGCCATGGGCATGACACGTGAGGGCAGCAAAGGCATCTCCTGGGGGCTTCAAGGACTCTCTGGTATGCAGCATGAGCCCAGGGCAAGTGCTTGGACACGGGCATGGGAAAGGACGTCACAGCTGCGACTGAAAGCCAGAGAGACACAGCCTTCAAGGTCAGATGATGACCGGCTTAGGACATGTGGCTCTATATTTGGCAGTGACGCAATTAGCTAGAAGCAAATACTCCTTTTCCATTGATCTGTAGGCAGGGCAACCGTCGCCAAAGGTAACATGAGCACCGTCAGTGACAGATGATACGTTGTCGAGGTTCAGACCATCTGACTCTCCGGTCTTTCTGCGTGGTCAACAGTTCTTAATGCAGTTTCACTTCTCTTGGAAAAAAACAAGCAGAGAATGGATTATTTCTCTCCTGCATGCCAAGAAACGGTCCAGTATTTCCACAACCTGAAGCAGAGATTTCCTTTCCCAGCCAGTATTTCTTTGTCAATCTGCAAAGCTTCGGTGCTGTCAGCCACAGCTGCGCTGCACACAGAAGCCAATCTGAGGCCAAAATGCTTTCAAGGGGGAAGTTTCAGGCGGCAGTGTGTGCAGAAATTAAATTTGGCTAAAGAGCAGGAGGAACCTGGAGGAGGAAGCACCCTGCCCTGGCCTCTGCTGCCCCTCGGCCACAGGAACCAGCCCTGCAGGTACACTTTCACCAGTCTGTAAGCAACCAGTCCCACAAACAGCAACATCTTGTCTTAAACTCAATCCCGCCTTCAGACACACCTTCCAGAAAACAGAGGTCCCTCTTGAGCTGCCTGGCCGGGGCTCTTTCCTAGCCCCCATTTTAGCTGCCATCTACCCAGATCAAGGCATTTTCTTTATGGCAGAGGAGTGTGTTGCTCAGCATGTGTCCGCTCTCCCATTGTTGTTTGTCCTTCATCCAGCTGAATTCAAGTAAGGTCATTAATGAAGGCCATCAAGCACTACTAATGATCTCTTATAGCCAGACCAAAATGTCTAAATGCTGCACATTAGGAAGGAGACACAAAATGACACAAAACTGGGAGGGGTGGCTGACATGCGGGAAGGCTGTGCTGCCATACAGCGTGACCTGGACAGGCTAGAGATTTGGGCGGAGGGGAACCTAATGAAATTCAACAAGGGCAAGCGTAGGGTACTGCATCTGAGAAGGAATAACCCCACGCATCAGTACAGGTTAGGGCTGACCTCCTGGAGAGCAGCTCTGTGGAAAGGGGCCTGGG
>RSEF01000005.1:55186992-55198855 GCA_003993805.1 Himantopus leucocephalus
T
Organism: Himantopus leucocephalus; assembly: GCA_003993805.1. Taxonomy (NCBI): domain Eukaryota; kingdom Metazoa; phylum Chordata; class Aves; order Charadriiformes; family Recurvirostridae; genus Himantopus; species Himantopus leucocephalus. The sequence goes on from RSEF01000005.1 coordinate 55,186,994, forward strand.
CCAGAGGTCCCTTCCAACCCTGACCATTCTGTGATTCTGAGAGGGAGGTGACCACAGAACAAGAGAGTGTTCACATGCATTGCACAATACTGGAGCCGTAGGATAGCAGTGCCCCTGACTTACACCAAGCCAGAAATATGCTGAGCGGTGCCTGCTGGGGCCCCCAGGGCGCTGCTCTCAGCGGGCACTGATCCTGCTCCAGGAGCTCTGCTGGCCACCGGCCACGTGTGACACCAGCTGATGGACTGGGGATCAGCCACCTCCATCCCCACCCAGCCCTGACGGATGCTGTTATCTCACTTACCTCTGCCAACAACCCACCTAAGCCAGGAGGGAAAGGAAAACTAGGGATGGGGTGTGTTTGAGCAGCGGGGGGAGCTGGCCTTGGGGAGCTCAGAGTGCATCCTGCCCAGGTCTGGGGCGAAGATCGTGGTCTCACTGCAAGAAGAGGTGCGCACCAAGCTGCCTCCTGAAGCCAGGCATCAGGGACACACAGTGTCAGTCTCAGAGGGGACCTGGTCGCTCTGTAAAGCAGATTGGTCTTCCTCACTTATCACACGGAGGAGACAGGTAATTCACCAGCAGTATGCAACCTTTTGAGTCCCCGATGTGGCCGCTCAGCTGTGAAGAGGAGGAAACCTCTTCGGTCTTACCCCAGGTAGCATTTGCACCTTTGGCTAAAAAATGTTCCTCCCAAGAGCTACCTAGAGAGATCGCTGTGGGCAAACAGAGCACAGAGGCGCCCGCAGCAGCTGAGCATCCATCAGACCAGCAGCTGGGCAGGTGTTGTCCTCAGCCTCCCTCCAGCCTCCACCACAGGACCGTGGGTGCTGTGTTTACTCTGCACCGAAGCGAGACAGATGGCGATTTCATCAGCTCAGGAATGCACATGCCCTATGAGTCCTCGCTCTCATGTTTCCTCTGCCCTCTGCTCTCTCACTCTTCCCTCCTGTCCAACACGCGCTTTAGCCTATCGCTCTTCGGGGAAGAGGCTGTGGTGTGTGAGGCTGGCTCGGTGCCCAGCCAAACCTGCTTTTCAAATATAAGTGGAGCTGTGAAGCATCTCCGGCAGAGCAGCGCGCACAGATTTCACCGTGCCCCGGTCCAGCTGACACAGCCACAATGTGCGTCCGCCAGGGCAGCCCACATCAAGCGAAAAAATGAGGACATCAGGAATTATTTTTATTGGCTTTCCTCCACGCAGTTGAATTGTGTTTCGTTCGCTTTGGGTTTGTTTGCTTTAATTTATCGCTCATTACAGGAAAGCATTGGCAAGAGAACTTTGAGCAATCTCAAATCTCATTAAGTTAACAGTGGCTGGGAGAAATCAAACCCAAACAGCCTGTGTAGTTCGGTCAAAAACCTGTAAGTTGCGTTAATATAATACAGCTCATATCACTACACCTATACTCAGTTTTAACCACACAATTTTTTTTTGAGTCCTTTTTTTCTGCATAGATTTAAACATGTAGATAAACTGGACAGGACTGGGCTTAAGAGCGTTTGCTGCAGCGTGCTGCCAGCTTTATATCCCCGTGCAAAGCACTTGCCTGCTGCCACGAAACATGCTTCAGTTCGCGATGTAAATGAAACCAAGCCAGGTCAAAAAATTATAAAGAAGCGGACTGCACTTTTTTTTCAGACCAAATGTGTAGCAATAACCCTGCAGAAATCACATTAGGCTCCCACTGACTCAACGAAGGCTGCGGTTTCACTGGCAGAAGAGGTAGTTGGCCTTGTTCCTCCTCGGAACAGCCATCTATTTAGATGGCCCTTGTGCCCAGGGTCACAGCCCAGGGCTGAGTATTTATTCTCGCTACGTGCCAGGGAAGAGATCTGTCCTGCATTTAACAGACCAGGAGATGAAATACAGATGTGACCGGCCCTTGGACACACGTGGTGAGCTTGCAGCATGACACAGACTTAAGCCCAGGCCCAAAGGTCCCCGTGCACCCTTCAGCCACCAGACCAGCTTAGATTTTCAATCAGGCTAAGGCAGTGAGTTTGGTAGTAGAGGAGTCTCCTGCCATCCTCCCTTCTGGCATCTATTTTGTAATACTTCTGGTGTTGCAATGCAAAAGGTGCCAGCGAGAAGATGCAAGATGTGGCTCGGGAAGCCCCTGCGCTGGATGCTGCTGGGGGCTGGACACGGCAGAGGGCACCGCTGCAGACATGCCCGAGTCTTGCATTCCTTCCCTGACCACCGCTAATGGCTGGGTTTTGTTTGCAGCGGTGGTTTGCTTTTTTCTTTAACTGTTGCAAAACTTTTGTGGCAAGAATAGTGTGTGAATGTGCATGAGGAACGGACATCTCAAGAATAATATAAACCCATTTAATCACACACTACACAGATGGTTTCATTTTTATTGGACCGTAGTCATTCCAGGACTTCCATCAGATGATGCTGTTACTAAATATTGCCGCCATCCCTGTTCATCTCCTGTCCTTCCAGCACCTCTGTCATCATCTATGACCAGATGCACAACGGGGACTGCATGTGAAATGGAGAGTCAACCTGAAAGAGCAGTCCCTGCTCCAGCAGGGTCAACTACACCCCACCGCCCTTGCAGAAGGACCTAGATGTAACATTTTCCTTCTGCACTTGCTGCCCTACATCCCCCTGCTGCGTGCCTGAGGCCTCCCAAAGAGCCAGTCTCAAACCTTTAAAAACAGTCATATCCAGGTAATAACAGAAATGATGGACGTGGGAATCAGATTGTGTAAAAGTCTTGCGATCTCTCTTTATCGCAATGAGCCCATAGCTCTGCCACAACAGCTTACTTCCCCTGTACTTTCCCTGTGACACTGCCACTGACTGCTCAGTGGATAATTCTGAGTTTCCCTGTTTATTACCTCAGCCCATTTCACATTTTTCACTTCTTTATCTGAAAGACTCTGACCTCGAGCAAAGCCAGTGAACTATTATCCCAGGACTTAACCACAAGTTTTCCTTTTTCCCTGGTCGTGTCTGTTCACGTTGAGCCAGGATGGCTGTGGCATCCCCATGCTGCCAGACACTAGCTGAACCTGCAACGCAATCAACACGGGTTAATTGGCCACGTGGGCCAGGAAACACACTCCAGCTGTCTGCGCTGGGAAAGGACAAGGGCATGGAAGGCCGTTAGGTCTTGAAACACTGTCTTTTTCCTCAAAAGGTTAACTCCAGCCAGCTAGCATCTTTTGGGGAAGAATTTTCTTCCTGAAGCAATTTGGTGTATTCCAGCAAGGGGTCGGTTTGGCTGAGGGATGGGTATCACAGCCTTACAGGTTTTACTTCACTTGTAAATTATCTTTTGCAAAGTGGAACATGCAAGTTTTTAACTACCCCATGGAAAGGAAGGGACAGACAAAAGTCTCCTTGGCCAAGGAGAATGCATCAGCCAAGCCAGGCTGGGCAACACGCTGAGGGAATAACCCAAACTGCACCCCGTGTCCCGGGGCAGCTGCCCACCTCCACATCTGTCCAGACCCCTGGGACCCACCTGAAGGAATTCTACAGTTTGGGGATAGTTTTGCTTTTGGGTGTTCCCGGAAATCTGACATTTTAAATCGCTTTCCTGTATCTGAAACTGACTGCTTCTTGGTTCAGAGGGCCTTCTGTGAACCCGTGGGCTTTGCGTTGCTGTAAATCAGCAGCAATCAGAGGCCAGCCCCACGTGGGGCACACCAGGAGAGGATGACTGTCACATGAAAGGCATCCCGAAACATGTGCACTCCCTCCCACTCACGACTGGGTCATTTCCCCATCGCAACTAAAATGACTGGGTTTACCATTAAGTAACCCCAGAAAAGCATTTGAGTTTTCTTCTTAGTCACCATCTCTGTGTCTCTTCCACAGACATCCTTCTTGCCAACCACAACATCTCCCTCAGATATTGATCTTCCAGTTTTAAAAAAAGCATCTCCCAACAGGGCCTGCAAGCTGGGGCCCCCTCTCTGTGCTTTCGGCTTTAGCTTCAAATCCTGTTTCTTTGAAACTGAGTGAACAATGTCCAGGGTTATCAGAAGGAAGGAGGAAGGCCCTCACCACAGGTGCAGCGGACTCTCCCCATGGGCTGTCCTCCAGACCGCAGCTGGGCCACCCTTGGTGTAAGGCAGCAGCCTCATGTCCCCAGCTGCCTCTCTGTGGTTCTTACAAATCAAAACTCAAAACCTTGGGGAACCCAAGGAGGGAGCCCTGTGCCCCGGGGTACAAAGCTCAAATGTAACATGGGGATGGAGAAAGGAGGGGTGTGTGATACGCTTGGACAGACACATGTAAAACCCGTAGGAAAACTGGCAAAAACATCTCTGTGCCCAATTCAAATGGGAAGGATGCTTTGCATCAACCAATGCAAAACTGTCGGGTGGGCCTTGGAGAAGCACGAAGCAGCTGTACCCCCTTTGCACTGTGGCCCCATGTCCAAAAAGGGCTCCTTAAAGGGACAGGGGTGGGCAGGCTCCCTCTGGCATGGGGTCTGCATGGCAGCAGGCACAGACCCTGCAGCAAGGGCAGCCCTTGGATGTTTCCAAATAACCTGGAAGACACCCACAGCACCTGGCCCCCTCCCATCAGGTGGCACCAGCACCCGGCAGGTGCCTTTCTCAGCTTTCTCATGGTGATGCACCAGTGAAGAGCCAGCCCTGCTCGGCAAGGAGAAATGGCACCTCACAAAGCCACTGGTGTTCTTGGAGCTCTTGGTGAGCAAGGGAGCAAAGAGGAGATATGCTTGCTGTAGCCTACTGAGGCTTCCAAAAGGCATTTGACAAGCTGTTGCCAAAGGCTCTAAGAGAAACTGGGAAGCAATAGGATGAGTGAGAAGGTCTCACAGGGATGAGTAACAGAGCAAAGATGGGAAATAAGGAGCAGTTTTCATATTGGAGGGGTGTCCTTCCATGCAGGGTTGTGCTGGGGTCTCTGCAGGAACCCGAGCAAGGGTAGACAGGCAGGTGACAGCTTTTGCAGATGATACCAAATGACTCATAGCAGTGAGGGTGACCTTATGATGCTGAGTAAGCAGGTGTTCAAGCAGCAGAGATCTATGCAAAGGGATTCAAAATCTTTGTTTTATATACAAAACAGGAGAGCCAAATGAGACCCTGGGGAGATAGTTCTGTGGAAATGTTACCTAATACAGGGAAGAGAGAAGAAACTCCAATTAAATGTGAGGAGTTAATAAGAGAGAAAAAAGCTAACCGATCGAGAACAAGAGATTATGCCGTAACAAAAACTCATGGCAGCCCCAGCTCAAGGACTGTGCACAGTTTGGGTCCCTCCATCTCAAAGAGGTGCTAGCAGAGGAGCAGAAGGTCCAGAGCAGAGACGTGGGGTTAGCAAAGACATGGCAGAGCTTCTGGATGAGCAGGACAGGACTCTGCAGGCTGGAAATGGGACAACTGAGGAAGGGAGTGTGCAGAATAACGGAGAACTAAAGAGGGTGGAAAGAGGAAAACTACCTCTTCCTACACAAGAGGTATTACATGAAGGTAGTAGGTGCAAGACGCAAAACAAGAAAAATGAAGCTTTTTTTAGGCAGTGTATAATTAGGCTGCAGAAGCTCCTGCTGCAGGATGCTGTGGTTACTAAAAGTTAAGCTGTATGCAGAAAGCAGCCAGGCAGGGATGGAAAGGGGGCAGGAGGAACAAAACAATATCGAAGACTCCTAAATACAACACTGCTCTGGCTCAGGAAATGTGTAAGCCACAAATTGCTGGTGTCTGGGAGAGTATTTGGGGATGGATCATGCTTCTCCCATCCCTTCTGCTTTCCCTGGGCATCTATTCTGGCCACTGTGCTGGAGAGGACGCTGAGCTGGAGAAATGTTTGGCTTGACCCGTGCAGCTGTCCTGTACCCGTTCCCGCACTCCCTCAGACATTTGAGGCTCGTGGATTGTGTCATCTGGCTCCATACTATCCGAATTTTGTGTTTATTTTAATAATTTTGATGTAGTGTCCAGAGGTTCAGGAAGAGCAGTGAATGGCTCTGTGAAAGGTCACCCTCAGACTCTGCCAAACCTCAGTCACGCCCATGTTCGAGCTCAAAAGCATTCTGGAAAGTTAGATTGGTAAATCAGTCTTCTCATAGTTCTTCCCCAAAAATATCTTCTGTGCTCTTTCTTCTTGTCACCCAGCAGAAAAACAAAACAAGAATGATACTATGTTAAATATAGAAAATGTCTTTACAAGAGAGAAACTGCACTTATAAATTCCAGTCAACCTTAGTTCACCAAAAACTCCCAAATCTTTTCACTGTGGAGTTCTGGTTTCATGGGATCCTGGAGCTCTGCCTCATGTCCCTTTGTGCAGCTAGGACATGTGTTTATGCTCCAGTCATGTCAACAAGAACAAACATCCTGAGCAAGCATCACTTCTTGGTTCAATGCCTTGAGAAAGCAGGGCCTTGTGGGAAATTCCATCCTTGCCACAGGCTCTTGGGAGGCCTCACTTCCCAGGAAGCAATACAAAAATGTAGGTCCTTGATGCCAACAAGGTTCAGACTGGGAAAGGCCATCCCGTGGCACAAGGAAATTCCCATCCTTCCACTCTGCTCTTATCTGGTCTCAGGCAGGGACTTTGCCTGTCCCATCTGGTCCCATCCCAGCGTGGTGTATGGTGAAGAAAACAGACTCCTGACTTTGAGGTGATGCAAACCCCTCTAGTCTACCATTAATTTTGTTTTTCCTCTCTTTGTTTGCCCTTTCTCTTAGTACAATAGGTCAATGTTTAAAAATCATGGAAGGATAAGAATGTTCTTCACCCCATGTCTCCACTCCATCAACCTCCCTGTTACACCATGCCTGGGAACAAACTCTGCAGACAAAATCCACAGAGCTTTCACCTCCTATTTTTTTTCAGGCGGGTGAGAAGTGATGATCCATTAGACATGAGCACTCAAGCTGTAAGTAAGCTTGGCATGGCCGCAGGGCTCACAGGGTGATGGCACTCCTGGAAGGGGGCTCTGGGGCCCTCCAGTCCACCTTCGCCTTCAAAGTGGGACCCTTACCAGTACTACCTCAGGTCAGCCCATGGTTTTTCAAGACTAGAAAAGTCTTGAAAAACCTGTAAGTGGAGAGTTCACTACCTCTCTGCACTGCACCACCTCCTAGGGAAGAAGTTTTTCACTGATGTTGAACCTGAACTTTCCAAACCACAACCCGTGCCCATTTCCCCTTGGTGCTGCTGCTGCTACTGAGAAGTGTTTGAGTCTGTCATTGTTGTAACCACCCTTCTTGTAAGTTGCTATCAAATTGTCCTTTATCTTCCTCTGCCAGGTTAAGCAAGCCCAGCTTCTACAACCGCTGTTCATCACTTACATGGTCTAGACCCTCAGCTGAACCTTCTCAATGACAACATGTCCATTACTGGGGCAACACTCTCCTGCATGTGTTTTCAGATGTGGAGGACTTCAGTGGAGATCATTCTGGCCAACAATTGTGGTTTTCCAAAACTAGTGGCTGTCAGAGGACAGGCTGATGCCCTGTCTCCAAGTCCCTTGACGTGGGCTCCCAGCACAGCCCTGGGGGACATGCTGCAGGTGTCAGCCCAGAGTGAAGGACGGCCTTTGCTGTTGGTGTCTAGTGTCAGCACCTCGGTGGTGCAGCAGTGCTGCCCTGCCTATGCTGGCAGCCTGGCAGCCCCAGGGGAATGTGGCCAGCAGAGGAACTTGTCCCTAGCCCTCACTTATGGCCACGAGGGAGGTACCCAGCTGCATCTTCTCTGAAGCGAAAGGCGAACTTCATCAATGTTGAAACTGTAGGAGTCCAACATTGTGCAAAACACTTGAGGCAAACACAAACATCTCTGCATTTATGAAAATGGAAATCAGATGGTGTCTAAGTGAAACCAGAGTGCTGTTCCTTCAGGGCAGAGCTCTGTCATTTTCTCCATGGATGGAGGAGCTGCTCCTCTGGGAAGAGCACGGCTTTTCCAAACAAATGACTCAAGCGGTGCTATGCCTTCGTCAGTAGCTACAGCCTTGCTTTGACACAGTCTTTAAAGCATGCAGAAATATGAGCTTGCATCATTGCCTGGCAGCTTTGAATGTTCCCAAAGGCTTGAGAAGACAAGTGATTTCCCCGAATCACTGCTTTTCCGGCATCCTTCCAGACCTTAAATACAACCTCAGCATTCTCCTGAGGTAGGAGAGGGAAAACCCTAAACACACACCTTAACCCCAGGGGTTTGGGCAGCTCAGCCTCCACTGAAGACCAGGACACACGCATGCCAGACACCAGCTTGGGTTTGCCTGCACGGCCCTTGTAGCGAGACAGGACAGACAAACCCCCTGCACCTTCCTACAGCTGGGATGCACATGACAAAATGCGGCAGGGCACGTAGCAGCAGTGCCGCAGCTTTAAAATGGAAACTGAGGCACTGTGTTGCTATCTGACAGCTCTTCCCAGGCCCATGTGCTGAGGTCTCCCTGGGCACCCTGCAGCCTTTTCAGCCCCAAGCCCAAGAAGTGATTTACCTGGAGTTGACCCACTCAGGGTAGTTCCCGTTCCCACATCAGCCCTGTGCTGCCCCACAGACTGGCAGCATGGGAGGCACTCATGTTTGAGGCGGCCTGGCTGCCCTCAGCCTCTGGGCTATCCTCCTTCTCAGACCTCTTACACCCCCCAGTTTGCTATTTTGGAGAGATTCCCCTTTCCTTCCAGGGCCCCCCACTCTGTTGCCCCCCGCCCCAGATGCCTTGGGAAGTGCTCCTCACCCCTGTGCTGAGTATGCAGGGCTCAGCACCGATTTCCTCATCCCCTTCTTCACGGGGTGGGAGAAGGGATGCGGTCCTAGGCAGAGGAAGGTAGGCACCAGGGATGGGGACACCAGAGAGCCGCTGATTCCCAGGACAGGAGGAGCCGGAAAAATGAAGTGGGTGGGGGTGGGTTGCAGCAGACCCAGGTGTGACAGGAGAGACCCGGGGGCAGGTCAGTCTAAGGGGAAGGTGGCATTTAGAGGAGCCGGCAGCTCCTCAGGAACTAATATTTAAGGCATGAAGAAATCTCCCAGTACAGAAGGAGGATGTGCAGCGTGATGGGAATTCAGCTGAACCATAAATTCCTTAATCCTCTGAAGTTTAAGAAGGAATTACAGAAAGAAAACAAGTTATTCAAATTCCAGGAGATTCATGTAAAACTGTGTCACAAGCAGCTGGGGAGCAACCGGAAAGCCAAAGCACAGATGCCAGTACCGAGGCATGAGAAGCACTGGGGGAACACAACTGTAAGTGCTGGGAGGCACAACTGCTCCAGCAGCAGCCTTGGCTTAAGCAGCCTCTGTCACCCCCCGCCACCGCTGCCCCCTCCCCAGTCCCCAACAGCTGCACTAGCACCGGTGGGGGACATGCAGTGGAGGACGGTCACACCAACAACGCTGACAAAAAAAATAAATGAAATAGGATAATGCTAACAAACTCTGCATCCAACTGCAGCCTAAATAAACCAGAGGCTTCCAGAGGCGGATTTCATCCACCTACCTTGTCCCAGCACAGCGTGTTTGGAAAATTGGTCAAAGCCATCTCACAGCCATCCACCGCGATGGCCAAGAGGGAGGTGGCTCCCTGGGCAAGGGCAAGCAGTGCTGATCTTAACAGAGGGGGAGGAATAAGTCCTGGGCTTATTTCCTGGAAAAATATTGGTAGAATTAAAGAGTTTTAAGCATGAGAACAATACCGAGGCAATACACCAAGATTGTTTTAATCAAATTTGTTCTGCATAAATCTATTTGCTTTCCCTCCGTGGCAGGAGTTTCTCCTCCTTGAGAGTTGAGCAGCTGCAGATGTTGGGAATCTTGACTTTAGGAAGGATTTTAACACCATCTCAAATACCATTCATGTATATAAGTGAGGTAGGGACTGTGCTCCCCGCCGGTGCCAAGCCCTGCCCCTGACAGTGGCAGCAGGGAGGAGGCAGGGGAGCAGGAGGGATGTCACTGCTGGCCGTGGCTTGATGCAGGTCTGGGCAGCATCGCACATCTGTCTGGACATACAGATGTTGGGCTCTTGCAAAAGCTCCTGGAAGGCAGACACAGAACTGGACAGAGATTCACGGTCAGAGCAAAACTGCATGGGGTGCCGAGTGTGAGTCCGCAGGAGTCTGGTCTGAGCCAGGCTCATTAGTGATTTGGGTGCTGACATGCAGAGGATGCTCACAAGAGCTTCAGGGATTGCAAGCGTGGTGGCCAGGGACAGGGGACAGGATCTGATCTTGCAGTTATCTAGGAAAAAAAATAAAATCAATAGGATGCAATTCAAGCAGAACAAGAACAGCATACAGCAATGACACGGAAGCAAACAACTGCACAAATACAGGGAGGAAATTGCCCATTCAGTAATAACTCTGCAAAAACCCAAACACTCTGGAGTAATGAATGGGTTGTGTCAACACATTGCTGTCAAAAAGGAAACCTCTAGCTGGGACTTGCAAAAAGGAGTGACACCTGAACCACATGGAAGGAGACTCTCCCGCTCCAGCTGTCATCATTGAAGCTCAGCTGCCATACAGTGCCGTACAGTGTCCACTCTTGGCACCCCGGAGTCCAAAAGACAAGAGAGAGAATGACTCATGGTCCAGAAACATGACACCTGAGAAACCATTGAAGGAACCAACATAGCTTAATTTAGGGAAGACAGTGGGGCTAGACAAGATGTTGGCCCTCAAACAGGTGAAAAATGCTTTTAGAAAGGAAGGCAAGGCAAGGCAAGGCTGTCGTCGGAGAAATTCAGCTCCATGCTGGCTTTGAACCCAAGCCCTGGTCATGTGATGGCGACTCTTCCCCAGTCACTCTCAGGACACCGCTCACTCAAGGCTTCCTCATGTGTTGTGAATGCACAAGGTTTGCCAGCAGCTCCATGTTTGTCCAGGGCCCTGGAGTTTGAGCAGGCAATAGGGGAAACAGTGCCAGATTTCTGCCCCTCAAGCCCCTATCTGCCCCACAGGACATGGGCACTTGGCTCCTGCAGTCACTGTCACCTCTCCTCCCTCCCCGTGAGAAGTGTCTGATACACAGAGACATTTCCCGCTGTGCCCACACAGTAATCCCGGCCCGTGCGGCTATCAGGCAGTCTTGGGGAAAACATCTCAGTCATAACTATTTTTAATTATGAACTCGTAGCCTGAGCTCCACCTGCCTGGGCTTGTTTTGTTTAAGAAGGAGCCGAGAAGGAGCTGCTGGCAAAGCTGGTTATCGATGACCATGCAGAACATAGAGCAGGAAGCTCCCCATTACATCCCCACCAGCCAGGGACAGCCTCTACAAAGAAACCACCATAGGGTTGGGCTTCAATTTAGCACACCCTGTTTTTCACAGCATTTCTCCCCTTGCAGCGCAGCCTCCTGCTGTGGGACGCCCCCAGGACTGAAGCACCAGCAGCACTGGGCACAGGGCTGAGCCAGGGCCAAGGGACAGCCAGGACAGCCGCAGCCCCGGGATGAGCAAACCCCACTGCAGCAGGGGAGCTCGGCTGCAGGGCATCCCCCAGGGCAGGGGGGGAACAGGCTCCAGCTGGGGACCCTCTGGAATCAGGTGAGATTTGGCCACAGGGCAGGGCCAGGATGGGGACAGACATGGCACAGTGCTTTTGCCATGGCTCAGGCCCCAGGGAGGAAAGTCGAGCAAGCTGGTGAGGATTTTACAGGAGACATAAATGTACACGCAATGGGAGAAGGCAGCACATCCACGGTGGCCCCTCCGCCATGGCACAGAGCTGCTCCTGGTCCTCAGCCCCACTCTGCGTTACCCTGGCAGGAGAGAGCCAGGTGAGCCTCCTGGCGAGGGGCTCCGCAGCCCCCTGAGGGCTGGGGGATGGGGGAGCCCACCCCAGGGCCCGCACTGGGTGTTTGGGTAGGACACAAGTATGTACTGGTCTTGCAGTGCTCCAAACAGGA
>RSEF01000005.1:55198865-55214770 GCA_003993805.1 Himantopus leucocephalus
TTGAAGATGTCCCTGCTCATGGCAGGGGGGTTGGACTAGATGAACTCAAAGGTCCCTTCCAACCCAGACTGTTCTGTGATGCTCCATGGGGTTCTCATCTGGGACCATTCTGAAACGCGGAATGCTGGTGCTTGGTGGGCATTCCTGGGGGCTTAAGAGATCATGCAAAGATGACAGGTAAGATTTTGTTATGGTACTGATAGATGTCTTAACCAGATGTCCTCATTTTTCAAGGATTTGTTATCCATCCTGTATCTTTTGAAAAGGCAAGAGGCGTCACAGGATGACTTTGGTGTCCCAGTAATTTGCCATTACTTAATTACATCTCCTTTCCATTGTTCAGAAAAGAGGTAAAGGCAGATTAATGATTCAGTTACTCTCCTTTTAAGTCTGTCTTATTCAGTTAATATAAATTTCTCTCTCAGTACTACTAAGTTAAAATTATATGCTGCATGTTGATTTTAGAGCACACTTAAATGAGTACTCTAACACCAATATTTTAACTTTGAAAAAAATTTCGGAGTTTGGAGTTTGTACAGAATGCAGGTAGAGAGCAAAGATGCGCAGCAATTTTTTTAAAGCAACAGCCAGTGGGGTTTGAATTACAGTGTCTGCTTGTAGTTTGTGTGGCCATTGAATCTTGATCCCCACCCAGTTGTTATGTTAACAAATGGCCTGGAAATATGCTGGCTGATTTTACTTCCCCCCCCCCCCTTCATCACCCCCTCCCCCAGTCGGGCTGCACATGGAGCAATACTTGAAAGTGCATGATATGTTGCTTTTAGTAGCACAGTTGTTTTAGGAAGTGACTGATGTGCTGTCCTCAGTACTGGGATGCTTTCAAAACAGATTTATCCAAACAAGATGGTTTAAGAAATAGTATTAAAAATGTTGCTTTTTACTACTTTTGTGTCTATTTTCTAGTTAATGTGTGCTCTTGTTCTGTGTCAGTCCGCCAGAAGAGTGGTGGAGTGCAGCAGGATGGGGGGAACTATCACACTAGTGTTGTTACCACAGCCAGTATTTCAGGAGTTCCAAAGGAGCACCCAGTGCCCGAGCACTAAGATAAGTCATGAATGTGAAAGATCACTGAGGAGGGGGCTAAAACTATGGTTCGATCCTCCACTGTGAGTGCACAGAATGTTAAGGTGACAGTGTCAGATGCTGGGTTAGGGCCTGCTGTACTGCTCCGGACCTCCTGGCCCAGTAGAGCTCAAGACCATCTGAGTAAGCCCCCCAGATTATGGAGTACTTAACAAGGAAATTATTCCCAACCTTAGAGCAAAGTCAGCTCTCTGCTATTGTAGGTAAGAAACAGTGAATGATACAAGGTTGTTTTTCTAGACCATTGCATCATTTGCTTTCTATGAAATGGAATTTGCAAGGCGTAAAAAAGTATTAGTCTGATAACTGGTGATTGCCATTGAAAGTATAAAGTTTTGATGTAATATTAAATGGGGTGGAATTAATTCCTTCTCAATACTAGGGATAATGTCTGAACTATTTAGTTGTGCAACTCTTTATCTGTAGTAATTTTGGAAGAATTAGATTAGTGGGTTTGGATTTTATTTTTTTTTTAATGGAAGAATAAGCAGAGGGAGGCTACTTTCGCTAAAGCTTGAAGGGAGACTGCATGGTTTGTGCATCTTAATGTGAACCATTAGATAGCTTCAAAAACAGATTTAAGGATTTGTTAAACCTAAAGGCTAGTGTGTGCTGAAGCAGTGTTGGTGGATGTTCCCTTTTTGTCTGCAGAAGAAATCACTGGTTTTCTTGTTTTGATTCAAATAACCCTTCTCTTCAATGTCCTCAAGCGTGTAAGAGCAACATAATCTGTACTTGCAGTAAACTGTCAGCAAAGCTTCCCGCATAGATCCAATAATATGAGGCAAGATGTGGCCTTCTCTGCCCTTCCTGCATGCATTTTTTTAAATGGTTATAGGTATGCCGTAAAAAGTAGATTTGTTTAAGATTATGGGTCTGATGTTACTAAGTGGAAGCTGATGGAGTTTTTAATGTATTATGGACGTCTGATTTGATGGGAACATTCCTGTGCTTTTATCTTAACTCTGAATAGCACTTAGGTAAATAGAAAACATAAATGGATGCTTACTTTGTAAGTCAATAAAGCAGTTCTTGTCCAAAAATAACAATGCCAAATGAAAGAACTAGAGTCAAGCTTGAAAAATATTTTGTCTACACTATTGACAGCGTAAAATTGCAAGACAAGTAACTTTGGAAACACTTTGATATCACTGTACCTCTCTATGCCAGTCCCAAAGAGACACTCTTACCAATAGAATGAGTCTGTTAAAAATGTCTTATCAAGACTCAAGATTCACTGAAGACATGGTTGTACAAGTTGGCAAGTCCATGAAGAGCCAAGTGCTGTTTCCACATGGAAATAAATGTAGATTCTTGGAATTTTGAGGGTAAAAACTGTGAAATTTGATAATGATGACGGATTTGTAATTCAGACTGTCTTGACTGTATTTCTTTAAAAATACAGTCAAAATTTCCTTTCAGTGCATTTAAAGTAGGTAATCTGTGAAGCATGTCTTCGTAACTACAAAACACTAAATTACAATACATTTTTTTTGAATACTTAGCCTTGATTTTTCCTGATGTGTCTTTGATTCTTGTGACAAGCATTTTTAATAACTAAGGGTAAACACAATTACCTCTTAACTGATTCAACTTCTGATGCATTTAAGTATGTTTATTCTGGCTTTATGTAACTACTCAATACAATTGTGATCGTTTTGTTAAAATGATCAAATGAGGTGGGCTTTGTGGCCATAAGTACAAGGCAAATCCTGTGTGGCCCAGACTGGTATGTTGGGTCAGTGCTGTAGCGAACAGGCAACATGCTCTACTTGCTTGAGGTCTGGTGGTGCCTGCTTGGAAATGTTTATTAGTGCTCGTAAGGAACTAAGAAAGTGCCAGCTTTGAAGAAGATCAACAGACGCTATTTGCTGTTGACACAGCAGTGGTACAAAAAAGGACAACTCCCTTGCTCCAAGGGGTAGGAGACTTTGCGATTTGTGGTTGGTCGGTCTGTCTGTAGAAATTGCATGGATGTAACTAAAATGAACAAATTGGCATTAGGGCTCTTTGCCCAAGACTACCAAACAGGGGAATAGGTTTGTGTTCAGTTTTATTATTCTGGAAAAGAATGGGGTTTTGATCTTGCCACAGGTCTAAGGATATTTAATAAGTATGTTGGCTCAGGTTTAGAGTAAGGAAGGCACGTACCACCAACCTGTAACGGATGATTGTAGCCTCAATTAACAGTTAATAAGCATGTACTTTCTTGAAAGTATGGTTTTTGGTGTAGTTCCTCTAGACTCCTGACTGGGTCTACTGAACTGCCTTAGGCACACGCCTGTCAGATTTCTCTTGCACTTTTTTGAGCTTTGGCAAAGAGTAATCTCTGATGTGATAACAAATGCATAGAAGGATCTTATTTCTATCCAGCTTGTTTTGAAACCTGAGATCTTAGCAGATTTTGGGAATGTATGCAGAGAATACATTTTGCTCTTACACGCTTATGATACATGTGGACTGATTGTAAGATCTGAACAGATGCCACTTTTCAGAGGAAGAATAATCCACTGTGATTTTAGGATATGTGACTAGTCTGTGTTTTAGTCGCTGTCTTATTTTTAGTACTTCAGAAAGGTAGAATGTAGCGGGTGAGATGTGCCAGAAAGAGGATACTTTCCCTTGATTCCTTTTAGACAAATAATGGGGGTAGGCATAGTAACATGTACGGGGGACAGCCATATCATCTGAGGGTCTCTGTCTGCTGCAGTATCCGAGAAGGAAGAGCAAGGTGGGATTTGGCCACGGTCTGCAGCATTATGGAATTCCAGATATGGTTGAATCTGAAAAGAGATTTTGGAAATAGATTGGCAGGTCATCTGGATTGTCTGTGGTTAAAAGGATACGGATTTGACTGTATCATAATTGAAATGCTAGGTAGTAGCTGGTGTTTATTCATTGGAGTACTGTCAAGGGATTGACACCATAATAACCTTTTCTGTAAGAGGAAGAATAATCTGTGTAGTTACAGGATGCTTTTATGCCACTGGGTACTTTTATACTGTACGAGGGGTTTTTACTGAATTAACTGTTTCAGCAGGAAGTTATAATTTTAATGTAAGTAGTTTACTTCCTACAAAAGAAGGAAGGCTGAAAGCTGAAATTGAAGGTTTTTTTGGCAGTTATCCTTGAAATGTGCAAAAGTATTTATTTTATAATAGTGTTAAGATTGCTACTTATAACAATGCAGATATGATTGCTAAGAAATAGTATGCGCTTCATTAGTGTTGATGTAGCATGCTATAGAAATGTAAATAAAAGGACTCCACAGCAGTGCAAATCTTCATAGCTTGTGGTTTCTCAAAAGAGAATTGTTGACATAACCCTTGCGACAGGTTTTATAGGAGGTATTTTTCCTATAGCCTCTTTTATTAGCAAATATAATCTTTTAGCCTACTTTTCTCCTTAATAATTTTTTAATCTTCCAAAGAATCTAAAGATTTCCCCTGAAAGGTATGATTTTTTTTTTTTTAATAGCAGGCTATGACATTAGAAGATTCCAAGATCTGTCAAGGTATATGTACAGTGGCTGTGTTCTTCAGCTAAAAAAGTACATAATCCTCTTCACTTAAACATAATATAATGCAGTGGATGGGCTTATTGATAGCCATCTGGGATTTCCTAGAGTCGGACGCAGTGTTTTTCAAAGGTGGATGCTGTTGTATTGTAGAGGTAGAACATGAGGCCGTGCAGCCTCTTCCCACAGATGTGCTGTGGAGAGTAGGCTGCACCTGGCAGTCTTAATAGAAAAGCAACAGCCATGTTAGTCCGGTAGAAATCTCTGCCAGTATTCAAGGTTTTTTGTGTTTTACACTTTTTAATCAAGCTGTCCCATGCCTATTGTGCATTTCTTCAGAAATTTGTGGATTTACCTTTATAAATGGTACAGACCTTCACAAAGTCCGAGTGTTTGTCCAGCTTGCTTACCAGCACCAATGTCATGTGATGTTAAGGTTGTAGGTAAAATTACAGACAAGATCCGATACTTTTCTTAGGATATGTGCCCTTGACATTAAATGATTACAAACGTCCTTTTAATAGTATTTACCTTAATTTTAAACCAAGTGGTAGGGCAGGGTTCTGCATTCAGGGTTAGCTCTGAGTTGAAGGCTGGCGGAAGGAGGACGATAAGGTTTTTTAAATTCAGGTGCTTACTAGCTGGAAAAAGTGATAGAAAAAGTGAGTCCAAGGGGTTCATTCTTTTTTCAAACACATTGTGTGCTCCAAAGGACTTCTCATAGCTTAAAGTTGGCTGCTAGTCATGTGCAACTCCATCTTCTTAGCTGTTTTTGGTCAGTCATTTACAGCCTCCAGTGTGTGCCTCTAATTGTTCTCACTGAGTTATTCTTAAGATAACTTGTGTACACGTGTGCCAAATTGTGAAGATGCTTTCTGAGATCATATATTTGGAAACCCAAGACAGCACAGAAATGCAGCAGTATTCTGTTTATAGAACTGGGTCAGCGAGCGTACCTTGAGTCTGACCTATAACAGGACACTCTTTGCAGGTGCAGTTCAAGATTTCCTATTCTGGGGAGGCTCATACGTGGATTCAAGTATAGTATGATGAAGAGAGCATTTCAGCTACAGTCCTGAATATGTCAAAGAAAGAGAAAAAGCTACTTTCTTTCTTTTGTGGTGTCAGAGACGAATGTATTGGAATAAAATTCCTGAGCGTAAACATTTTAATTAAAAGGNAAAAAAAAAAAAGAAAGATTATAAATTTCCTTATGTATGGGAACGTGACTTATGATAGCAGAAATAGCCTCACAGAGAAAGAGAAATTAACATCTTGACTTAAAAAAAAAAAAAAAAGTATTGTTCTTTCAGACTTGGAGATTTCTGACTGTAAACCATAGTATCAGTATATTCAAACTAGAGCGTTTCTCATCCGAGTCCTTTTACAAATACCTTTCTAAGTGTATGAAGACATCCCTGGGTGATTCATCCTCGCCATTTCCGACTAGCATGTGTCGCTGAGCTGCCTTGTTAGGAAGGGGTGCAGTTAATGTAGTGTTTGACATACGACTCGTGTCCCACAGCAGACTGTTTTTTATCTCTTGCCTTTGTTGGTGATTTTCTTTTTGTGCTTGGAAGGCTTGTGATCTTTTGAGGATTGTTTGAGAAGGCAGTTTTCCACATTATGAAGATCAGCAGTTAAAGCAGCTCGTGGTATTTCAAGATGGTGCGTTCCGTGATGTAATGAGATGTGTTCTCAGTCTGAGCAGGGAATTAATGACTCGTAATTTGCAGCTAATACAAAATGAAACAAGTACGTGCCAGATGTAGGATGCTGAGCCTTGCCGTTTAATTAAGGAGGAACTAAGAGTGAAATTAGGGTTAAAAGCCCTGAATAGACCGATTATTGTTACAAAACAGCAAACTGATAGGTACATATTAGAGATACAAACAGCTCAAATCACTGTATACTATATCTGTTTGCAGTGCTTGTAGGTGACAGGGCCTGCAGGTGTGGCTTGGGCCAGTCTTGGAGTAGCTTTTACTTTCAGGAAGATTATTTACTTTGTCTTGTATGCAGCCACATTATTCTGTAATGGTCAGCTATCCTGCCTGCTGTCTGTATATTTAGAGAAAAATGTTAAGGGAGACTTGATTTGTCACAGCAATTTACAGTCTCTTTTTTTTATTATCAATTGTATTTTAAAACAGTAATGATCGGACACTAGCTGCACTAAAAAATTATCTTCCCAGCTTCTAATAGTTGAAACGTGACTATTAAATAATTAAAATATCAATACAGAGAGAGTTCTTAGAGATATAATAAGGAAATAAAAATCAACTTAAAAAATTGGAACTGTTTTATTTATCTATTTGTCTTTGGGACCCATGATAATCTTTAGTCAAGGAAAAATAATCATGTGGATTTCTTAGAAAAATGTTCTTGATCAGTTTTCCTATGCAAAGAAGGATTCATACGGTTACGTGTTGCGGTTCAAGAATTATTTGAGGTGATCTGCACGGAAATTATGCTTTTTTTAAAAGCAGCTGAGTAGGAAAAGCCATTTATGTTTAAGGAATCCTTAAATACGAGTTGAAGAGCTTAAGTAGCTAGTTCTGAAGTGTGTATGTCCATAGGAGAATTTAGTCACAAATTGTGATGTCAGCGTTACTAGTGCAATTGGTTTGAAAGTTTTATGGATAACAAAATACTTAAACTGATTAAAGATACAGCCACTTAAGTCGTTTGTATATGATGAGATTATCCAAGTGGTTACATGACTGAAAGACAGTAGGCTTGGCTCTGTTTTCTTTATGCTTTCTTTGGTTCAGATTTCTTGCTATTTTCAATCCATTTCTTTGACTGGAGTTCGTGTTTTAAAACTCTGCAAAAACCTCTTTAATAGGTGTCATTGTCAGGCTTTTTGTGTTCATCTGTCCAAGTTCATTAATTTTTGTATGTTCAAAGAAAATTGCTTGTTGGTGGGGTTTTTTTTAAAGTGTTGGAAAGTGTTAAGTGACTTTTGTACTTTAGCATAGTCTATGTTGTAGTAAATAAACAAGGAAGGTAATACTCAAGATACACACAGGCACATATTTAATACGACACGTAAGTTGCTTAAGCCAGCTGCCTTGTCTGTAACTCTGGCTGCATTGCATATTTTATTCCCTCATCCAAAATTTGGTTTTCCAACTAAACCTTTGTGCATCTTAATTTTTTGTTTTGATTTCGGTTGTACGCGGAATTAAAAACTAGTATTTGAATCTAGAGTTCCTGTTCTGTAACAGGTAAAATTTGCAGTGCAGTGGACCGTGTACAGAATAAAACTGACAGGAGCTGTAGGGAAAAAATAAAGGAAGAAAGAATTAACACTTTTGAAAAGTGACAATAGAAAGGCATGGTAGGTTTTGTCTCTCTTCCTCTGTATACATGCATGTCTACTTCCTGCGTACAAACTTAACTACTTTGCTTCCTGCATGGGGTTTGCTGCGTTAGGGCGTGCAAAACTAACTGTATGATTATGAATTCAAATATGGTATTGTTTGATGAATAGGTAATGCCCTTTTGTAAAATATATTTTTAAAAAATCATAAGAAATAGCACCATACCTCCACACTGCTCTTAAAAGATACTAGATATTTATTTATTAATCTTACTCCTACAAAGAACCAGATAGGATGGCATGATAAATTACATGTTTGTTATCCTCCGGTTTTCTAAATAATTCTCCCAAGCGCAATCTATAAAAAATCTGAACAACATTGTCCAGACTTTCTGTAGTGTTTTACAGAGGTCACTTAAACAGAGACCCTATGAAACCTATGTAGAAAGATTTATTCCTTTCCTGTCAGTGAGAGAGATTAGACTCTTAACAATTCTCACTAGAGGAGACTTCAGAATCCGTCTCCCTGGCTGTGTGGACCTTCAAATCACTCTGCGTCTTTCTCTAGCTTTTGACTTGACACCAGCTCCAATACAGTTGCTTGTACTGATAGCTCTGAGGCAGTGAAAGCTTATAACTACATTTATAGAATCATAGAATTGTCTAGGTTGGAAGAGACCTTTAAGATCATCGAGTCCAGCCATCAACCTAACACTGCCAAAACCACCACTAAACCATTAGAATGAGGTGACTTAAAAATCTGGCACTCTGGCTTGAGACAAGAAGCATCTATTTGTAAAGTAGGTCTACTGTTTTGATGGGCTTTAAGTATGTTTCTGCCCCATTGGGTTTAAACCTGCTTTTCCTTTCTTCAAAGCTTCTGTGCTGGCTTAGCCTTCATTAGTTGCAACTTCAGTATATTCAGACAGAGCCGCGTACCTGATTCCATCTATGATCTTTTTTCCTTATAGTAACAAGTTAGTGTCCATTTCACACCTTAGATGTAATTGTGCAGAGAGATTTGTCTTCTGGCTAGATTTCATGTTGGATAGGCGGTAGTTTATTCTTTTTGCATGAAGGCATGATCATTGCAAGGCCGAATGTATTTTTAAGTATTACTTTCTTGGGTTTGTGTATTCTTTTTGTAATGGTGAATAGCTGTTAGTTTACCTGTATTCATCACCTAGAATTCATTTAACTTCTACAGTAGTGGTTAAAATGTGCAATTTTTTTTAAACATCTGTACATGCATTACATGCACACAGCTGCCTTCCATCTTTGGTGTCGAATGATTACAAAATATTGAAACACACAGAAGGAATTGCTACCACAGTTCATGTAAGATAGACGAATGATCACATACTTATTTTCGGATGTTGTAGAAAAACTGTAGCTATTTACAAATCATATTTCTCAGAACTTCTCTAATACAAAATGGAAGTCCCTATTCATTAGATGTGCCCTGCTGTTTTTATTTTCTTATGATCAAAGGTTCAGTTCTTTGCATTCAGGATGGAGATTGTTAATTGAAGGTGTGAAAACACGCCAACGATAATTAAGGTTGAGTTGTATGTTAAAGCCAGCATAATCCGTAACAATTTCTTACATGACTGTGCATGTTAGAAGCATTTATTTATAAATTTGGCTTACATTAAATTGTAGTTCATTTTTATATACAATTTTAGAGAGTATGTGCTTTTAAAAGTGTCGTTTAAGCATTCTGGGTAATACTTCTCAGGTTATAAATGAGAAATGTGTGAATAACATTCTGCTCATCAGGTTTTGATGAGTTGATTTCTGATGCCATGCTAGATTAGATGTTTTATACAAATGTACATGCTCTATATTACATATATTTGTGAATATGAAGTTCTTGTATTAAACTGTCATAGAACCAAATTCACTGTTTCCCCAAATTATCCGTGTTTTAAGACAATATATTATTACAAAATAAACCAGTGTAGTGCACAGCTTTTTTGTGACAAATGGGTATGCCTGTTAGGTATCGCGTTGTAGGAGGTCATAACAGAGAGGGTAATTTGAGTGTATATACACAAAAAGAGCAACCTTTTTTTTTTTCATGTAATGTAAGAGCACATACTTTGGCTGTTGTACTAACTCTGGAAATAGAAGCTGGAAAACTTGAAACACTGTTCAAACCCAGGACTTAAAGCATTGTAAAAGTTGTGCAAAAATATCATTGCATGCTGAATATACATTTCAAATTTGTATGTTTTAATGACTTCTTAAAGGAAAGCTTTGTTCAGTTATAAAGAATTGTGTACGACATTTTTACTTCTGGGTTAACTAGTGTACTCTTCCATTTCAGAATGTATGAAAACATGTCCACAATGGTGTATTTAAAGGAAGAGAAGTTGGAGAAGCTCACTCAAGATGAAATCATTGCCAAAACTAAGCAAGTGATTAATGGACTAGAGGCACTGAAGAATGAACACAATTCAATTTTACAGAGCTTACTTGAAACACTGAAATGTTTGAAGAAAGATGATGAAACTAATCTGGTTGAAGAAAAATCAAACATGATTCGAAAGTCACTGGAAATGCTGGAGCTTGGCCTTAGTGAAGCACAGGTAAAATTGCAGTAGAAATAAAGTCTTTCAGACTTGGAATGAATTTTTAGTGTAAAAAAAAATAAATGAAAGATCATTATTTAACTTATTATTGGAAATTTTGAAGTAAACAGAGATCAGTTTTGAAGGACTTGTATTCGCCTTACTGAATATTAACAATCTGCTGGGACATTTATGTTGTTATTGTATGTTAAGGAAAAAAACTGCTGTACTTAATAGAGGTAGATATTGGCTGTCTTGCTGTGTTACAGAAATAATTATGTATTCAGTATTAAAGCACTGAAGCTCATAACTGAGCTCCTCTTTACTTCAGTGAGACAGTTGCTATTTTCTGTTTCGACTTTTCCACGGCATTAGGCAGGTAATGTTTGAGCAGCTTAAGAAGTGAGCATTGGTTCATTTTAACTCTAAACTGTTGCATAGGGAGGTCTCACAAATAAATGAATTTGCTCCAACCTTTGAGCTCTGCTGTAACCTTAAATTCATATTTGTATTCCTTTCCCTGGGGAAGGGAATAAACCCTCCCCGGTTTAACCCCAGCTGGCAGCCAGGACCACACAACAGCTAGTGCAGTTCTTCACCTTCCACCCTCCCCCAGAAGGGTAGGGAGAAGAGGGAGAGAAAAGGAGGTGAAAGGGAAAAAATAACACCTCATGAGTTGAGGTAAAGACAGGTAACAGAACAATAACAGAAAGAAAAAGGAAAATAACAATAGTAGTAGTAGTAGTAATGATAATGGTAAAAGAACATATGAGAAAAAGTAATACAACACAAATTGCTCTCACCAACCAGTGATTTGGTTGCCCAGCCCAACCTGAGAAGTGATCACGGATCCCTGCCTCCCAACCAGCCCCCATCTGTATAGTGAGCATGACGTGTATGATATGGAATATTCCTTAGGCCATTCCATTGCTCTGTTTATGCTTCTTCTCAGCCTTTATGGGAAGCTGAAAAAAGTCCTTGAATAGTATAAACATCACCTAGGAACATCTAAAACAGTATGTTATTGACATTCCTTTCATACCTAGTCTGAAATATAGGAGCCAGTAGAAAGAAAATTAATTCTTTCCCAGCTGAAATGAGAACCTTGATTCTGACATTCTTTATAGTAGCTGACGATACTCCTGGAGCGTAAGAATTTCTAATGTTTAGTGAACGTTTTACTAAACCAAAATTGAATCTAAAAACATTTTAAAGGTTAAGAATCGAGTACAGAATCTGAACAACTTTAATTGATGTGTTAAAGAGAGGACTCTGAGCTAATTTCTGTGAACTGTCTTAGTCCGTGAAGGTATCGTCCGCATAAGATGAGTGAGAAGATGCATGTTTAGTCAAGAGGTCGGGACTATATTTACAGTCCAGATTTAGGGTATTTTGTACTAGGTAAAAAACCTGAAACGATGTGATGCGACACAGTCATCACTACAAAATGGCAGAGTGTTTGCAAATGAGCTGAAAATGCCAATGACTTAACTTTGTATTAATAGGCTTTATATTGGTTGACTTAACTTTATATTAATCGGCTTTATATTGGTCTATAACTGTGCTCAGTCTTCTCATCTGGATCAAGCTATTATTTGGTGATCTGGAAGTTGTGTGCATTGGATCATGGTAAATTGAGGCCTGAGAGAGTGAACAAATACAGGTTACCAGAAATGGGAATGTAGAACCCCTAGACATTATGGTAGAGACTGTCAGGCCTTAGTATATTGTACAAGCTTTGATCCCTTGTATTGGAAGAAAATACTAGAAGATACGTGGAATAAAATTGCAGTCGTTGAGTTACCTTTAGTTGGTGTTTGTAGAAGATCTGTGAGTGAATGAGTAGCTTCTCTTTCCTAACTTTGACATGGTATTGGGACTCCAGAAAGCTAGTTCTGATTCTTGGCTCTATCGGATTCAGCAGCCTCAGTTGCAGATGTTATTGCCGCCTTCATCCCACATGGTGTTTTGTGAACTGTGGTGGCAAGGAGCCAAGAATTCTGCATTTACTGCCTTTGTTAGGGAAGCGATTACACTTCAGACTACTGCTCTCAGACCTGATAAGCCTACTCCCCCTGCATGCTTTGGGTTGCAACAATGTAGAAATCTTTTTTATTTAAATAAAGTATTTAAATTAAGATACGGAATTATTTTATAGATGTTTTGTGACATGGTTGTAGGTCTGATAACACATGTTAATTCCATGAAAATGAACTTGCTTCTCTGAAGAAGTAATCAAACCTTTTTTTTCAGTTAATTCTAGAGGGTAAGATTACAAAGGATTTTAGTTCGCCATTGTAGCTTGTAGAATGTTGTTTATGTTGACCCTGTTAGCCCAACTTTCCTAAATATACTTTCTGATGTTACAAATGCCACTGTTTGAATAGGCCAAGTAATTTAAATTGTTAACAATTTTGAATATGGAAATAGGTGCTGAAGTCTGGAGATTTGGACTGGTATTAGGAAATTATACCTGGAGTTTTATCTTACCTTTCTAGGAAAAAGTAGTTTCTAAAGGCTTGATGTATTTTTTGAAACCTGAAATATCAGCTAAGCATGCCATCTGTTTCACATTAAATATTTAGTTTAAAAACACTTCAAAGTAACTTTGTTTTAAAGAAACGTGAAATTTGAGGACGTGAAATACTAATAACTTGGGTATTTCAAACTCTTCTAAAAGAAGATTTTTATTATCACCAGTTGCCCATTCTTACAAGGTGTGCTTTCTGGGATTGCTATCAGCTGTTCTTGGTGTATCAGTGGGAGATTACATAAACAGTGAAGGGAGAGTATCTTTTGCATGTAGTGGCTGGCTTTCACGTAGCAAGCTCCTTTTTCATTTAACTTTGCTTAGCAAAAAAAAAAAAAAGAATCGAAGTAGTCTGCTTTTTATGGCTGTTGTATTTTTTTTGTCCTTAATGTGACTGTTCAAACACATTGACTGCGCACTCAAGTTTATGATATGTGTATCTAAAGTGCTTATATAAATTGTGTGTTCAGTTGTGCATTTAGATCTCAGTAGTATAAGTGTCCCTTCGAAATATTATCGCTATGCTGAGGTGTTCGTCCTTGTAAGCATGTATATGAATCCTTGTCTGTCTGAAAGCTCTTAAATTAGAACTCTGTATTAGTTCTTAGGTTATTTTTGTGATCCTTCAAGTTAAAAGTATTACTGCTTCATTTCATGTTAGTGGAACAAGGATGTCCATTTTCAGTAATCTAAATCCTAGTTCAAATTTTTCATATAAAAGTTATATGTAATCTTCAGGGAATTCTAAAACAATTTGACTTCTGATAGCATCCTGGAAAACAATCATTAGTAAAGAGTTCCTTTAGGTTAATTCTGGCTGAACAAATGGTAAAAAAACAGAGGAGAAGTGAGAACCAGATATATAAAGAAGAGACATCTGAATGTTTAACAGATTTTAAATAAGAAAAGGCTTTTATCTTAAATACAGAACTGCATTCTAGAGGAAGTATGTCATGTGACACCTTCTGGTTTTTAGGTAATGATGGCCTTGTCAAATCACTTAAACGCAGTGGAATCAGAGAAGCAGAAATTGCGTGCTCAGGTTCGCCGGCTATGCCAGGAAAATCAGTGGCTACGGGATGAACTAGCCAATACACAACAGAAGCTACAGAAAAGTGAGCAATCTGTGGCTCAACTGGAGGAAGAGAAGAAACATCTAGAATTCATGAATCAATTAAAAAAATATGACGATGATATTTCGCCATCAGTAAGTAGCTGTATAGTAAAAAGCACCTTACATTTGTATGCATTGTAATCTCCCTTGTTACCAAGAAATGACAGATAAGGTTTTTATTTGTCTCTAACATAAACTTGTCATTAAAATGCTTACCTTGTACTAGTGTCACATAGCTTGCAGAATTATTCTGAGAGTTCAGTTAATTCTTATTTTAAGAGAGTAAATGTTTTACTGTCTGTAGGTAATAAAATACATATCAGGGTCAAAATCCATAGATACTTATTTAGTATCATATTAGCTTAAGAAAATATGGAGAACTGAACTTCAAGCCAAAAATTTCCTGCTGTAAATTCAACAGTTAAAATAAGTGGGAAATGTAAACTATTAGAGCTTCTAAGTACATAGGGACTTGGCTAATTTTGACTGCAAGAAATTTAATTTTTGTGTAGTGAAATTAGTGTGTAGCTTTTAGATCTGTTGAGAATTTACACTAGGATAGGATGTTATTGAATGCCCTTTCATGACCTTCTGCCAGACATTGTGATCTGATAGTCTGCACGTTTTCAGTCGTGTTTAGCTAGCCCATTGTGTTACGTATTCTTAGATTCAGAGAGAAAATGGATAAAATATTTAATTTACAGAAGTAACTTATCACTTTAAATGACTTCTGAACTATTTGCCCTTCTTGTTATCCTTTCATTTTGTTTTCTTAAGTTAGATGGCATTGTCTCAGTGTGTTCAGACCTTCTCAGCTGGGTCTTGGAAAGAACCGTTTTTCATAACCAATTAATTCAGCAACATAATGGTTGAAAATGTATGCATGTTAATCATGCTTAACCAACTGCTTGACTAAATCCTTTTTAACATATTGTGAGTAGTGAGAGTTGTTTTGGTCAGTTGCACACTGCGTTTTTCAGCATTATGTCATGAGTTTGTCTTTGTAGCTGAATACTGCCTGGGAAGCCTGTTTAGAAAAGAGGCAGGAGGAGGGAATATTGGGATTTTGATGAGCTAACTGTTGAATTGTAATCTGCAGGTGGCCTTGGCAAATAGGGTCAAAGTAAGCAAAGCATCTTTATAGTTTAACTAACCATATGGACAGTCTCTGTTGTTAGCCTTTGAAAACAGTCAATTGTATATACTCAGTATGAGGTTGGAATCAGCACACTTAGAACTGTGGACTTCCCATCTGAGATCTAGTCCCATCAATCTGCTGTTTTTGCACTTTGCCACCATTGAACTTGAATGCCAGCAGCAGTTGCCTTTTTCTTATGCGTGGAAAAAGGTATTGGATGGGGAGCCAGAAAAAAAGGAACCTGTTCTGCTCCTGGGTTTTCTCCTTACTGAGATTAACGTTTCTGAGAACTTCAACTACATTGTGTAAACACCACATTTAAGAAACAGGATTGAGGGATGATCTGTTTCTTTATTATATGTTATTGTGGGATCTGGAATCATCTTTGGATGTCTAAAATCAGTATACACTGATGGATTGTGCAGAAATGAATACGGTTTCAGATGGAGACTATTGGAGATTAATTTCCTTCCAAGTGTTTTTTTTTTTCTTTTGAACCTTAGAGATCACAGAATGGTAGCGGTTGGAAGGGACCTTTGGAGATCATCTAGTCCAACCCCACTGCCAAAGCAAGTTCACCTAGAGCAGGTTGGACAGGAATGCA
>RSEF01000005.1:55214870-55231432 GCA_003993805.1 Himantopus leucocephalus
GGTCTCTCAGCCTTTCTTCATAAGAGAGGTGCTCCATTCCCTTATCATCTTTGTAGCCCTCCATCGGACTTGCTCCAGTAGTTCCCTGTCTGTCTTGAACTGGTGAGCCCAGAACTGAACACAGTACTCCAGATGTGGCCTCACCAGGGCAGAGTAGAGGGGGAGGATAACCTCCCTTGGCCTGCTGGCCACACTTTTTGTAATGGACCTCAGGATACCTTTGGCCTTCTTGGCCACAAGGGCACATTGCTTGCTCATGGTCAGCTTGTCCACCAGGACTCGCAGGTCCCTCCCTGCAGAGCTGCTTTCCAGCAGGTCAACCCCTGACCTGTACCGGTGTGTGGGGTTATTATTCCCTAGGTGCAGTACCCTACACTTGCCCTTGTTGAACTTCATTAGGTTCCTCTCCACCCAACTCTCTGCCTGTCCAGGTCTCACTGAATGGTGGCACAGCCTTCTGGCGTGTCAATCACCCCTCTCAGTTTTGTGTAATCAGCAAACTTGCTGAGGGTACACTCTGTCCCCTCATCCAGGTAATTGATTTATACGTTGAACAAGACCGGACCCAGTAATGACCCCTGGGGAACACCGCTAGTTACAGGCCTCCAACTAGACCCTGCGCTGCTGATCCCAACCCTCTGAGCTCTGCCATTCTGCCAGTTCTCGATCCACCTCACTGTCCACTCATCTAACCCATGCTTCCTGAGCTTACCCGTGAGAATGTTATGGGAGACAGTGTCAAAAGCTTTGCCGAAGTAGAGGTAGTCTCACAGTCTAACTTGTGAGCAGATCACAATTGCAAAATCTATTATTCATGCAGAAGTTGAGTACTCAGAAATTGAGATGACGGAATTAAAGTTGCTGGTGCAACTTTGTTCTCCTTCAGGAGGTGAATCTCCTTATTCCTGTCCCTTGCTCATCTATAACTGCTTTTATGACTAAAAAAGTGGAGTGGACAATTCTGTATTCAGTAGCACTCACTCCTCACTGGGTACTTTCATTTAGGCATAATGTGTCTGTAAGAATAGCAAATGTGTTCTTGTGTGCTTAAATTGAGACTGAAATCTAGGAGACCTCATTTCTATTCCTGGCTCTTCTGAAGGTGTCCTGTATTGTTTCAGGACAGAGTATGTAAATACATTTGAACATAAGACCTTCGTTAAACTTCTATGAGAAATGTTATTCTTGGCAGTTCCTAAGTTCTCAATGTGGGGTTTTCCTTTAACGTTGCTGATTAAATGGACTGCCCTTCTATGCCTTAGTTCTAAGTATAACAATTTGTTTGGGTTTGGGGTTGTTCCATAGGAGGATAAAGATACGGATTCCACCAAAGAGCCTTTGGATGACTTATTTCCCAATGATGAAGATGACCAAGGACAAGGAAGTAAGTACACTTCAAATTACAATGTTAGTGTATTTCTGCAGTGCAGAATATAAAGATGCTCTTGGCACATAATCCATGCTTGGGGTCCTCTGGGATACAGCAGAGTGGTGAGTGCCTCAGCTAGAGTAAGGAAACCAGTCATTGATACACATTCTGGACATTAATATGTATAGAACTGGGGCGTAGTTTTTTAAAGAGAGTTTACTGGCTGTTGTAAAGTTCTTGGGACTGAGTTCAGTACAAAATTGGTCCCACAGTCTTTCCTGTGGGCCTCAGAAAGGAAAAGGTTTATTCCAAGTGACTGAGGCAGATTCTGAAATGTTGAAGCTTTTTGATGGTCTGCCCAGATGGTGAATTCTGTTAGTGACCTTTTTAATGATCTGATTTAACATTTTGGGACAGGTTTCAGTATGAAGTCTTTCTCATATATAATCTTTTGTCCTTTACTGAGATTGTCTTCCTTAGTTTTACTACTCATTCTTGAAATACTGTCTTGAGGTCAGAAGGACTGATGAATATGAAGAGATGTTTGAGGTAGGGTATGGTAGTGGGGTTGAAAAAAGCCATTAATAGGTAAGGCCTGCTTAGTGAAATGTGTTTTTTTCATATGGGTGTAAAGGTGATATTATATAATATATTGATACTGTAGTGTACATGCAGTGTGCTTGTAGTACAATGGTTCTTAGTGGACAAATGACTTCAGAAGAAATGTCTGAAGGGTCCCACCTTTGTAATCAGCAGAGTTTCAAATTTCTTCATGGGCACGTATACAAGATACACTGCATGTTTGGTAACGTGGTAATGCTGTCCATAGCCAGCAATGGAAGGAAGATTTGAAGAGTTTACAATAGGTTAGTGTTGACTATGCTGAGCTCATCCTTTTCTTCCTTTGTAGTAGGAAAATGGAATGGCAAAGCTGTCTATATACCTGCATAGTCCATCTACCTTATTTTGCTTTACAGAAGACAAAGTTGACATTACAGTAATTTCCTTGACCTCCAAAGAACACTGAAATGCTTCAGTGCTTTGGTAGGCGATGATTGCGGATGTAGGCTTGGGATTGTATGATTCCACTGACATAAAAAGGTTCCCGCTTGCTGCTTTGCTTAATAGAAAGGAGAGAAGAAAGTCAGGCTCACAGCAGGAGCCCTTACCTTGTGTGTTGTCTAGAATTTAATGAAAATGAGTTAGAAGTAATTTTCTCAATCTTCCCAGAAATCTCCCAGGTGAAGAGAAAAAGGGTAGTATATTTTGGGGGGAGTGAGAGGGTGGGGGTTGCAACAACCAAAGGTTAGGAGCTACTGGAAAATAAGCCGCTAACCCTGAGGGTTAGAAACTAAAACCTAAAGACTGACGCTGGCTTTGATGACTCATTGCCTTTTCTCTTGCAACTGTTGTTAGTGGCATCCAAGGCGTTTTAATCCTTTATGTGGCAACCTTAAGTATTCCCTGGTATAGCAAACAAAGGGAAACAAAAAAATTTTATATGTTTAGAGAAGGAGAATAAAGGAAAAAGGACAAATCATTTGAGCTTTTCTGCAGGTATTTGGCTTGTCTGTGTTAATGTTCCTTTCCAAAGGGAAACATCAATATTTGTAAGTGCAAAATTATGATATAATCTTGAATTGTTAATGATTTGCTGAGCTGAAATGGTTTCCTGCTTTCTTCATTGGTTTATTACATTTGGCCATTTGAGCTAATAGAAGTGTAAAATGAAACAGTACTGGACAGAGCATGAAGCATAAAATGGTTATATTTTCACTGTCACTGTTGAAGACAGCACGACTGCTGTGAAGTACGTTCTAATATTAATGCTTTGTATTGAAGGAATAAAATTCAGTGAGTCTCATTTTGTGTCATTGAGCAGTAATGTTAGATGTTTTAGTTACAGTCATCTTTTAAACAACTTGAAATCTTTTGGATTTCTTTCAGTTCAACAGCAGCATAGCAGTGCAGCAGCTGCTGCCCAACAAGGTGGCTATGAAATTCCAGCAAGATTAAGGACCCTTCATAATCTTGTTATTCAGTACGCTTCCCAAGGTAGATATGAGGTTGCTGTACCTCTCTGTAAACAAGCTCTTGAAGATCTGGAGAAGACTTCGGGTCATGATCATCCTGATGTTGCCACTATGTTGAACATACTTGCTTTGGTGTACAGGTTTGTATACTGACATAGATCAATACCAGTTAAATAAATAGTTAATATTTGGCTACAATGTGTTAATGCTCAGACTAACATTTTTTTGACTGTTATATTATTTTCCATTACCTGTTTTTTTTATTAAAACCCTCAAGAGGGTCCTGCAATATTTATATACTCCCTATACTTAAACAAGTTGCTGGATTGTTGCTTGTGCCTTTGTTTTGGGAGTGAAGCTGGTTTTGATACTTTTTTTTTTTTGTCTGCTGAGGGGGTATGTCTTGATTAACCCACTTGCAGATAATCTAGAGGTATAAATTGGACAGCAGTGTAGAAGTAGTACCTGCTAGTCCTCAACCAGCAAACTACTTTACAGTTACAGGCTTCAGGTTTTTACTTCACGATTTCTGAATATATTCTCAATTACTCTTCTAGCATCTTTAGGCCAGTACTGAAGTCAGCTTCATTTTTATGACTTTCTTTTCTGAATCCTCAGTATTAATTATGACTCTTTAAAATTTAGAGACCAGAACAAATACAAAGATGCAGCAAATCTCCTGAATGATGCCTTGGCTATCCGTGAAAAGACTTTGGGCAAAGATCATCCAGCGGTTTGTATACATGCACTATTATATTCTTAGTTGTGTTTTTCATTGAATTTTTTTCAACTCATTGTAATGTTAAACTCAACAGGAAAGTTTTTAAGACCTGGCTTATCTCTAAACAGTACAGGTAGGAGGCCACAATGTAACATTCTTGTTTTCTTTTAAATATTTTAACATACCTTTTGAGCATTATATTCAGTACTGTTTCACTACAAATGCCTCTCTTGTACTTGATTTTGGATTGCATGGATTTTCTATGGGAAATTAATTTGGGAAGATGATTTTAATTTACTTACTCAAATCACTTTATTAAACTCGGATTGAAGGTGTACTTCTGATTTGGTTTACTGCTGCTTTTAAATGAAACATAAATCAAGCTTTTGTACTTAATTTATTAAGTACAAACTTAAAATTAATGTGATATCTCACTTCGTGTAGCCTGTGTGAAGCAGGGCAGCTCTGACTATAGATGGGAGAGGTAACTTTGTAAGAGAAGAACATATGAAGAAAATGTATGCACTAAAGGACATTTCCACAAATGAAGCAAAAGTATTTCATGATTTCGGGTTTTTTCCTTTCCTCAGTTGTGTATGTATGCATTCAATAATAATTATTTCTTCATTTGTACATTTCAAGAGGTCTACCCTGTGCATGGAAAGTTTGAAAACATCAATGCATTGCAGATGTGTTCATTTGTCAGATATTTGTATCGGCAAATTCCAGTGTAATTAATATTTTTCTACTGTTGACAGGTGGCAGCAACTCTAAACAATCTTGCAGTACTTTATGGTAAACGGGGAAAGTACAAAGAAGCTGAACCATTGTGTAAGCGAGCTTTGGAAATCAGAGAAAAGGTATGAGTAAAAGAATACAGCACCTTTGACTGGATTTTTTTAAGGCAGGGAGCAAAGTTAAGCACTTTTACTTTTTTTTATGTTTCAGTTGGGTAGATCTGCCAGATAAACCACAGGTTTAGCAGTGCACTACTAGTCAGCAGTGTCTGAAATTCAAAACAGTAGTAAATTCCAGTAGTCCTACAGAGCTGTTGGAGCACGCTGGGTATATTCTAAATCCTGTATTTTATAATTAATCTCCTTTGCCTTTTTCTTTCCGCTTTGATAGTTAGGTAATCTTTGATTTGACGAGAGCACTGGAATTAAAAATGAAACATCACTAAAATTTTTAAGTTGATTATTCTATGACTATGTGGGTATTCTAGTCCGTGAGACTGAATACCTACATCCTCAGGCCTCTTTGTTTAATATGCTGCTTATAATGTTATTATACTACTTACATTATTCCTGTTCTGAATTATTCTGCAACATTCTCAGTTTGTAATATAATTAAGTAACCTTCACATCTTTCTAATGCAAGTCTTGCTTTTGTCATCCTCGTGTTGAATTGATGAGGAATAAAAACTAATGGGGTATTTCTAAATGATGCATTTCTGAACCCTGATAGGATGATTGGAGAATGTTTCAACACAAGGTATTTCATTTTCAGGTTCTGGGGAAAGATCACCCTGATGTTGCCAAACAATTAAATAACTTGGCTTTACTATGCCAGAACCAGGGTAAATATGAGGAGGTTGAATACTACTATCAGAGGGCACTGGAGATTTACCAAACGAAGCTGGGACCAGATGATCCAAATGTTGCAAAAACAAAGAATAACCTGGTAAGCCTTTTATAAAGTAAATCTAAGAAAAAGTAAAATTTTCTGATGAATTAAAATGCACCTTTATTCAGCATGTATTGTATTTATTATTTACCAAGCTAAATAAAACAGTGTGCTGATATATCTTTTGGGGGGTATTTTGTTTTCAGGCATCCTGCTATCTAAAACAGGGCAAATTTAAGCAAGCGGAAACTTTGTATAAAGAGATTCTTACTCGTGCTCACGAACGGGAATTTGGCTCTGTAGATGGTAAGAAACTTAATCCCTAGATTTGAATGTGTCTTTTATTTTTGTAGTTATGAAATAAAATCTGCAGGAAATTAATTGTATCCTGATTAAAATTGTTGTCTGTTTGAGGTAGACTTAAAAAGTGAAATTATAGATGCATTGATGTACATTCATCATAAGAAAGCACTTAGATACAGCAGATTTGATTCAAAAGGAGAGTTTTTCTTGCATAAGGTAGACTCGGTAGGTTTATGTTTTATGGATCGTATTTCTGGCATAATTTATGTTATGCCCAACCAAAACTAACTTTGGTATTTTCATAGAGGCAGAAAAATGTATGTCACTTTCCAGTCACAGGAAAAAGTCCGTGTGGATTTTTAATGATATAATAAATACATTCTTAATGTAAGTCCTCCATTAATACATTTAAAAAATGGGGAAAATAACCCTAAATTGTGAATTACACTGTACATTGAAGTCAAATGCATTTTATCAGCTATAAATCACAGTGAAGAATTTTCATTGTGTTCCATGACAGTAGCATATGCACCACTTGGTAGATGTCAAAGTGGTTGTTATGATAAAAGAAAGAAATGCATGTTTTCTAGCACAGAACTAGGCACATGACAAATCGATGGTAGCATATACTGACTTCAAAGCTTCTCCGAAGTACCTGTTTCTGAGTTCAAATAAGAAAAGAAGACAGAATTGTAAAACTGTAAAAAAGGTGCATGTTTTATTTGTCTGCTGCTTGTAGTAGGGACAGTAAGGTGTGTTTTGTTCTGATAATAGTATAATTCTGTGGTTCACAACTTCATTTCAGAAGAGTGAAAATCAAACAATGAATACTTTGTAGTTTTGTACTTCCATAATATGTTTTCTTCTGTTTCATCAGATGAAAATAAGCCTATTTGGATGCATGCAGAAGAGAGGGAAGAGTGCAAAGTAAGGCTGTTGTCATAAATCTTTTTTTGAGCTTTTACTATTTAAGTTACAAATCAGTTATTTTTCTTCAATGTTACTTTTGTTTTAGGGAAAGCAAAAAGATGGCACATCTTTTGGAGAATATGGCGGCTGGTACAAAGCTTGCAAAGTTGACAGGTGGGTAATTCCTTTACAGGACAAACAACATGGCAATACCACGTATCCAGAAATGTCAGATTAAAGCATGTTTAAAAAATGACATCAAACCAGCTGCTTGCTTAGGACTATAAAAACTATAGTATTAAAAATTCAGGCTCCAAGTCTGGGTTTCAGGAACACAGTAGCACTTTTTAAGTCCCAGGGCTGCTTTTACTCTAAGCTGGTTAGATCTAGTAAGTGACATAAAGATTCACCACTTGTGTTCTTGGCAGTCCTTCACATGGAAGCATAGATCACCTTTCTTTCTTTTTATACTGCTGGTTGGCATACGTGCTCTCCCAGCCCTAGCAAGGCCTCTAGAGAGGGCCAGAAGCAATAAGGAGACTCTGCAAATAACTGAGCCTTGAGTTTTCTAGCTGGCATAAGAGACAAAGTTAAACTGCCACAATTCGGCATCATTGCATTTCTAAAGCTTGAAGACTTTAGTTTTGTGTGAATGAAAACGTGTACCTTAAAATGGAAGAAGAGAAACAAGGACTTCAGCTTGGATTATATTTGGTGAAATATTATTTGTTTGCTCTAATTTTGTTCCTTAACTGCCTTTTTTTTTTTTAACATGCAGATGGTACAGTGTAAGGAAAAACCTGCACCTAGTACTGATAACGTTCAGTGAGGGTTTTTTATTTCTTCAGTGTTTGAATTCTTGTATTTAACAAGCAACAGAACCTTTGTACTGCTGAAATCTGCTCTTTTTTCTCCATCCTGAACTCTGGGTGCAATACAGTTTGTTGGTTTGTGTTTCATGTACTAGTTCATTCTAATGCATGAGGAAATCTTTTCTCTGTTGCTGGAGCAAAACTTCAAGCAACAATACTGTGACTGAGCTAAACCTCATTGTGTTATTGAAACAAAAATATCTTGTTGGAGTGCGAGACTTGTTAATGGAATGTGCAATATTTTTTTCCCTTTATTGTTCAAGCATCGTTTGAATGCATAGAAGCTGCAAATCGGTACTAAGTAAAGCTGATGAAAGGAGCTGGTCATTTGTTTTGTGACTAGCACATGCTACAGTAATGGTCACTGTATGCATGAGTAGGCATATTTTCTGGAAGCTTCACAATTATTCGGTTGGACACACTCAGACTGAGCTAAATTTTCACCTCGATGTATCTGAGAAACACAAGGATATAGCACTCCAGTTTTCTCTTGAGTAGATCTAGAGGCTAGTTATTAAATTACAGTTTCAGGGCTGTTGACTAATCAGTGTGAGCCATTAATGCACATTGAAAGGGGTTAACAGGTTTTTCCATGTACATGAAGTACAGTATAGTATATTTCAAGACAGACTTACTAAATAATTATGAAAAATATGATAAGTACTATATTAATTTTGGTTTTTATTTGTTTGTGAATTGAAAAGAGTTTAGTGTGTGTATATATATACGCTTTTTTTTCTTTAAATAGTCCAACAGTAACAACTACTTTAAAGAACCTTGGGGCGCTTTACAGACGACAGGGCAAATTTGAAGCTGCTGAAACATTAGAAGAGGCAGCGATGAGATCTCGTAAACAGGCAAGTATGAAAATTTGCCTTAACAATATTTCTGCATTGTGGTCATGCAGATTTTCAACTTCAGTATCTATTGTACACACAGAACATATAAACTTTTGGCTATTCAATGTCTGGTGCTTGGTGTTGCCCTCTAATTGCAGTCTGAACTGGTGACAAACTGATACTATCTTAACGCTTGTAAACTGGTTAATTGCTAGGGTAGCAGCACCATGTACCAGGGGCATGGTTCGAATTTGGAGTGAAATTATGTGGAAAATGGAAGAGCAGAAGACACTGTGTGGACCAGCAGTCCTCAAATGGCTACATGTCCTGGGAGAGAGACTGTAGCTAGAGGAAAATGGAGAATTTCTGTTGATAATCTCCTTTGCCAGTAATGCTGTTCTACTTTTAATAAGGAGCTGTCAAAATAACAAATGTTCTGTTTCTGCATATGACTGACTGCAACTGGTGCAGACCTTCAGAAGACCATTATAAAATTTATCAGTTGCTGTTTTGGTTACTTTTGCAAACCGATGGCATGGATATTACAGTTTAAGGGAGGACTGTTATTCTTGTAATGTGGAGAAGTTCTGTGCTCTCAAATCTGCTGTTCAAGTAACCCTTTCTCACAGTCTTAGAAAGTGGGAGAGTTTGGTTTGGGGATTTTAATGGCTTTTTGGTTTTCCTTTCCCTTTTGAATGATTTGATACAGTGTCTTTTATAGAAGTGCCTGAGACTGCACAAGCAAACATGGCTTGGCAGTCAGTGTTAAAAGGAAAGCAAAATAAGAAAAAGAAAGTGAATAGAAAAAAAACCTTGGAAAGTTAACTTTAAATTTGTTTTTGTGCAATAGTAAGAAGGATTTCTATTTGTTTCAGAAGTAGTTTGTTTTGTTGTGGTTTTTTTTTCCTGATATGTCCCTGTAAAATTCTAAACTCAAATTCTTAATTGAAGTAAACTGACTTAGGTGATGGATCGTATCTTTATTGATTTGAAGTTGTAATTTAAAGAATGATACTGTAGTATTTGATGTATATAGAAACAGATTCCTGGAAAAGGGGGAGAGTAAAAAAAGTCCTAGCAAACCTCATGCTCTTCTAGTGAATTCAGCAACAGTTCCCTTTGACGTAAGGTGGCGTAAGCTCGCTCTTCCACAAAAAATGATGGAAAACTTTCAAGTGTTTGCCAAATAAGTGGAATGAAACTGGTAAGAGGAAAGTATGAATCTGGGAGAAAAGTTCTTCAGCAAGGAAAATTCAAGGGTGAGGGGGGAAATAGCTGATACAGATAACTTTCTTTTACTGATGATGACTTTCACGTACTTTTACTAAAGATTCATTTTTCTGTCTCATTCAGATGTGATTTGAAGATAAGAAATGAACGTGCACTGCATCTTAACATACTTGCGTTGGTTCTTAGTTTTACTGCTACCATTACATGTGGTAATATTTTAGTGTGAACAGATAAAACCAGGACAAATTGGCATAATATAATAGTAATAAGAGGACTCAAAGAAAACTTCAGCTTGTAGTTGCATGTTTTTCCTTTTTTTTATATTAAAAAAAAAAACAAAACAGAACACCAGCTTTTCAAGTTTAAATCTTTACTGTGAAGCCTCAAATTGATTATTTTGGAATTAAGGATGGGAGGATCTTGCCATTGGAGAAGTCTCTTCTAGAGTCCCTGTTTAATTGCCCCACTTCTGGCTTGCCAGGAAAAAACGTTCCTTGTCTTCGTTTTCCATAGAGCCTGCTGGAGGCTTGCTGCTGCTACTTTATTTTTATTAAGCATGCTTCAGATTTTCGTTTGTGCATCTTATGCCACCTATACCATTATGCCATAATATATCACATTACACACAGCCCTAAATTTGGACATGTAGGAAACAATGGTGTCTTACTAGCAGCGTTTAACACTACCTTTCTATTCTAGGTCCTTAAAGTAAAGGAGGACAGACAGGGTTAATGCATGTCCCCTTTTGAGCTAAAAGCAAAGAGGTACTTTTGTTCCCAGGTGTGGAAAAGCATCAGTCCTGCACACCTCTCCTGTTCACCTCATGTTCTCCTTCATGCATTTTTTGTTTGCTTTAGTTGCTGGGATGTATATGCTAGATTTTTGAAGACCAATGAAGTTCTTTGTCCTTCATCTTTCATGACAGAACTAAGCAAACTGGGAAAATGTAGATCCCTGTCCCTTCATTTATTTTATTTTATTTTTTTTTAACATGTGAGGTAAATGAGAGACAGTAGCTTTGGAACAGAGACTAGAGGTTATTTGTATGATACGTCACCTCCTCAGTGGTGAATGTAAATCATCTTATGCTTTTCATTTTCTGTCCTGCTAAAGGGTTTGGTGCAAAAAGCTGTTTTAAGCCTATGCTTCTCTACTGGGTGAGAGCTGTAGCCGCTTTATTGCACCATACAGCCATGTGGAAGTAGAAATATATGATCATTATAAGTTGGTTTCAAGCTTCCTTGTGTGTACAATTCCATTAGGGAGGGCTGTTTTGCTCTTCAGTTAGTGGAAAGCAGCTACATGGGAACCAAGAGTCTGGTTTCTCCATGCCACTAAAACAACTTTCATTCTTATTCATGCACTTTACTTTTAAGTAGAATTTTGGCATGATTTTCACTTTCTGTATTGTGGTAGACTTTATGGATTTGTTGCACAGATCCCCTGCTGCGTTTGCTGCTTGCACAGTGAAAGATGCAGAATATTTTCTTACGTGTAAGGCATTCATCTGGGATCTCTTCCTGTCAGGAAATACTGCTTATGATGTGGAGTAGGCTTATTATAAAGAAAACAGAACTGAAAATAAGTATGATTTGACCTTTATTACTTGCTAGTTTCTGTGTTAAAGATTTTGCCTTTGTTTTATTGCAGAGTTTTCATAGAAGGTACTTTAGCACTTCTAAGATATTTAAAGGATTATTTGGTAATTGGGCAAAGTAAACATTTTATTGACATATATCTAGTCTGTTCTATTATAAGATTATTTTCTATTCAATTTCTTTCTGAAATATAAATTATACTACTGTGCCAACTGTCATATGTCAGTATTTTTAAATAACACCACCTGTGTCTTAGGTATTTGATATTCAGACACCTGCAATGTTCTTTCCAAAGGTGGGTGAATACAGCACCATTTGATAGGTGGAAAACTGAGAATTGCATTGACTGTTCGTGATCTGTAAATTGCTTAGATATTAAGCTGGTGGGCAAATGGCTTTAGGTAAGTGACACAAACACGATAAGGCAAGTGTTAGGGAAGGAGGAAAAGAATCACTGAATTCTCAAACTACCAAACTGTCTGTCCACTTCATGCTATGTTGATTCCTGCAATGTATAAAGGGCAACTCATCTTGACTGCGCTTTGAAGGCAGAATCAGGGTAATGGAGTTATGAGTTGGTTTGACTTCTTTCTTGATACAGTTGTTGCGTGTAAGTTGTAGGTTAATACGGCTCGTAATAAAATAAAACCTTTTCCTATTTTACCTAAATCTCAGGGTCTTGACAATGTTCATAAACAGAGAGTTGCTGAAGTGCTGAATGACCCTGAGAGCATAGAAAAAAGGCGAAGCCGAGAAAGCCTCAATGTTGATGTGGTAAAATACGAGAGTGGTCCTGATGGAGGCGAGGAAGTGAGTATGAGCGTAGAATGGAATGGGGTAAGTACAGTACACAGTTTAAGAAAATAGCCTAGATAAATTATCACCATAACAAATATGGTTGTCCATTCACCAGCCTATAGTGTTTTCAGTAGTTTCTTGGTTGATCTACTTTGTATTTTGTAATTTTGCAGAATCAATTAAGAAATGAAGAGTAACATTTTGTTTTTCGTAACATCATGTTAAAAAATGTAATATTTTAAAATTTTAAAACATCCTTTCTGTTGTTGTCCTGAATGGTGAAGTTTCCTCAAGAATCCCAAGCAGTTGTATTTAAGTTGTTTAATGCTGATTGAGTGTCCTGGTTTATGGTCCGGTGTACAGTTGCTTGTCAGTGTCTTCTTTTTACTGGTAGAAATATTTTGGCAATTAACTTACTTTTGCTTTTGTCCTTTTGATGCCATATTTACCTGTATTTAAATGTTTCTTTAAAAATACTGCATCTGTTGGAATCGCAAAGAACATTTGCTATGGAGATGTATTAAGTGTTAGCAGTTTTAGAGTAAATTGAAGTGATCAGTCTAACACTAAAATAATTCCAATCTCCTCCTTACCCAACTTGTTAGAGAAAAGAACATAGCTTTTCAAGCTGCTATACTGTCCATTTTAAGAGCCAGTGCCATCACATAACAATGTGATAGTAACTTCACATTTCTTAAGTGAAATACTGATATCACTTTCCCATATTAGAATTTGACTGGAGTCAAGGCTTGTTCCTATTTGTTTCCCATATATTTGCTTCACTGTGTAACACTGATTGTCATAAAGTAAAAACACATACAATGTGATTACATACGCATTTTTCTAACCATTGTTTTATTTATTTATTTGAAAGACAGTGCAAGCTTTCAGTTATTGATCTGGCTTATGTAGTTGTTTGCTTCTGTCACCAGCTTTCCCATGCTTTATCCCATTGCTGCCAATGGGATATATATTGCACTGTTAACTAACTCCCAGCTGCAGTTCTGCTGAAAATACTCTATTAGATTATAAAAGTGCTGTTGCCTGCTTTTGCTGTATGGGAGGGGAAGTAGCCTACTTTGCAATATTGAGTGTTCTGAAGTTTCATTTCTGTCACAGTAGCTATCTTTTCTTTTTCCCCCTTCTTTTTTTAGCCTTTTCTTTTTTTAGTGAGACAAAGTATAGCATTCCAAAGAAACCTTGATAGAACACATACTGCTTTAGTCTTAAAAGAGCATGTTCTTTCCATCTTTGCTTTTGTCCCTTTACTATTGTTTTCTTGGCATTGGTGTTCTCAGTGCCAAGACAGTCA
Organism: Himantopus leucocephalus; assembly: GCA_003993805.1. NCBI lineage: Eukaryota > Metazoa > Chordata > Aves > Charadriiformes > Recurvirostridae > Himantopus > Himantopus leucocephalus. The sequence continues at coordinate 55,228,481 of RSEF01000005.1, forward strand.
ATCAGCATCTAATGTGAATAATACTGCATCATTAATAAAGCCAAAGTAAGGTTGGATAACACTTTTTTTAATTCTCATTTTGCCCATCCAGCGTTAGAACTGTGTACTGTACTCCTCCCTTAATTTTCGCTGTACTTTGCATGACTATATGTTCTAAATGGATTAAACTTTTTTCTGTTATTGACATTAATTAAACAAGCATGCAGGTTTTGGATTGAAAAGGCCTTCTGGAAAAGCAATAGACAGTATTTCTAGGTCAATATTTTAATCAAACTCAGTGATAAAATTTGTTGATCTGAAAAATTAAATTTTGACCGCTCAAGGCAAACAAACTTTTCATTTTTAATGTGCTGAAGTGGCATTGCTTTATTCTTATCTTTGTTTTTTCTTGGTTTTCCCCCTCTTAAGCAACGGTATTTTGTATTACGTCTTTTACATGAAGTGGGCAACTATCTCTCCCTGTACCCTGCTAGTGTTTCTATCTTAGTGCTGTTCTTCCCTCTACTTGATATCGTGTAGATTTATTTTTTTTTTTTACCCTCGTGTGTTCCCTCCAGACAAAATATTCTGATTCATAAAATATAGTAGAATTTTTTCATCAGGCAGATACTTCTGCGTGCCAGAGCCTGAAGAGAGGCCTGCCTTTTCCCTTTAAATTCATCTGAAGTGGTCAAGCTGACTCATGGTTTTGGCTGTCAGAGAATAAGTGATGTGTCTAACAAACTTCAATAAAGAATTATGTTGGAAGACTTACTGTAATTAAGTGACTTCCATATGGAATGTAATTGCTACTAAGCATTGTATGCTTTGAGGTAATGTTTTACATTCTTACAAAAAGAACTGAAATGTCTATTGGAAGTATATTTGTCATTAACTATTAAAATCAACATGCTAAGTGAGGTTGCATACTGCACGTTTACATATTTCATATAAAGTTCATCCCTTAAATTTAACCAGATACTTGAAAATGCAAAGGAATCCTTTGTCTTAAAAATTCAAGGTAGAAATCCCAAGATTTTTATCCCTTACAATATTTGTATACTAAAAATGACAGTGGGTATCTGTAATTGGCATTTTTGTAAATTGATTTTGCAGCCAGTTGGAGGACAAATACAAATCTTCGTAGTATGATAGTGCTTAATTTAAGATCATGGTTTTGGTGTTAGAAAGTATCTCTTATTATTCTAAACCACATGCTTCAAAAAGACAGGCTTTTGGGCACATCAGTCCGCTTTCAGGTGTGAAACAAAAGCAATAAAGTTCACTACCATAGAGTGGCTGGTAAGAGTTGCTCTTCTTTAATAAGAAGTGTCAAACAGTCAGAGTGGTGGTGTAGCAGACAACTACAAAGTACGGGAGATGATGATGCTCAGGAGGTGTAAGCAAAAGTAATAAGGTGATCCTCGTTCTTAGTGACATAAAAATTGGCAATTAATCTTTGCCATAGAAATTGATATCTCTGTGATACTTTTGTTTGTTTGCACTGGGCTTAGATTTTTTTTTTTATCCTAAGCTCATGTTTTAAAGGTGTTTTGTTAATCATGCAGTCAGTGTTTAACTTGGAAGTTCAATATTTTTATTTCAGATTTGAAGTACCCAAAAGCTTGTGCGCTTATTCCTAATGTGCTGGTTAGCATAATAGAAGTTATACTCCATATCTACCAAATTTGTCTTGCCTTTGTTCATTGGATCATTATCACTACTATAACATCACTGGTTTAAGACCATAGGAATAATTAGGTTTTTTACTGATCTAATACTTCTAATTGGAATTCAGACTTCAATTTATTCAATCCTGCAAAGCTGAAGTTCACTTCACTTTTAAAAGTGTAAAAATACATGCAATTTAGTTTGAAACATAAATACAAGGTTAGATTTTGATCTTCTAATCACTTGGTAGCAAGGCATTTTGCTATTTGCAAGGATAATTTTAATTACTGTTCATTTCAGTTGCTATAGGTAAAGGCTCTCAAAACAGTTATCTTAATCCTATCAGTAATGGTTTCTGTGCTTTACACTGAGAATGGAAAGCATGTAAATTGAACTACAGCTTATATTTAAAGGTGAATTCTTTCAGCTGCCTCACTGTATTTGGGAAAGTACAGAAACTTCCACTTGGATAATACATAAACACACAGATACATTCTAAAAAATACTCGTGAGGTCAGTTGGATTCTAATTCCTTGAAGGAATGCACAGAATTTTGTCTGGAGGTTTAGGGGAAGACCTCTTTCTTGTAGTTTTGTTTCAAGGAAAATTCCTGACAGAAGTTAAAGCTGAAATGAATGCACCTTGCTCTTTTCCTTTCTTCTGTGTTTTTTTTTCTTTATTTTATTTTTGTGTTAATGTCAGCTGAAAAAAATCTTTCTTTGTTTACAAAATGTAATCCTAAAGCTATCCCTTCTTAAAGTTGTTTTGTATTTTATACAAATGCACGGCATCATTCATGCTCGTTTGTAAGTTGCTTATTGGTGATACAGGAGAAACTGTATGAAGTAGTATGTTGTGGTAATTGCAAGGGCCTGTACTTTGTACTTAAGGGCAGTCCAAATACTCTGGGGAAAAAAAATGTTTTGAATGTGACCTAGAAATACTGTAAACATAACTGTTCAAAATTGAAAACTGTTGAATTTTTCCCAACAGTTTCATTCAGTTTTTCTCTCTCCATTTCTGACAGGCCTAGATGCCTTTTGTGATTCTTATACTGTCTCCTGCATGACGGGCGTGCACCATCTTCAAGCTTTAACTTCTCTCTTCAGTACTGACTGCTGTGTTTTAGCAAACCCCTTAAGATTCTTGTCAGAGCTACACTTCCCTGTAAACTGGCCATTCCTTCAGTGCTGGTGTCTTTTTTTGGTTTTTCTATTTCTGTACATCTGTAGCTTTGCCAGATATGTATCTAGTCATACAAAATGTTATTACAACCATTTGCTGTGTAATACATTAGTAAAA
>RSEF01000005.1:55231532-55242704 GCA_003993805.1 Himantopus leucocephalus
AAAAAAAAAAACAAAACAAAAACAAACAACCAAGTAACAATGAACTTTATAAGTAGCTGATCACTATGGAAAAAAGGTAGTTAAAAGTATCACACAAGGTGTTATCGAAATGGCATGATGGTGATCTTTACAGGAGAAAAACAAAACAAAACCCGTAACAGTAAGGCATGTTCTCAAAGTGCTTTAAAATGTATTTAGAGACCTATTACATGGTTAACATCAATATGGAACTCTCGATGTCTTCACTTATGATTATTCTAAAGTAGCATTGCTGTTTAGTCTTTGTGTGAGATTTTAGCAATTATGCTTTTCTCTACTAATCTTGGTGTTCAGTGATTTGTGTATTTGTCTTTCTAACTTCTAATAAACTCACTCCAACTCAGGTGTCTGTCTTTGTCTGCTTAGTAGAACTTTACTTTCTTCTTTTACAATTCTTCTTATGTAGGATTTCTATGAAGTAGGAAGTGGTCACTTCTAATCTTACTAAACAGTTGGGTTTGGGTTTTTTTGTTGGTTTTTTTTTTGGTTAAGAGTAAAATGTTTAAAAATAGAATTGTGGTAGTTGGAAGTTTCTTTTGCTCAGCATAGCAGTGTAAAACATGAATGCAATGTACGAAAAATTAATTTTATCATATTTTGCTTTTTTATATTTCTTTGGTGAGAGTTAAAATGAAGCATAGGAATTTAACTATACATGTTTCTGATCAGAAATATTTTTGTTTAAGGATTTTAGGATTAAACAAACATGCTAGCAAGTAATGTAGGTGTTTAGAAAAAATAAAACAGTTTTTTTCTTAGGCTGATGGAATGCTTTTGCTTGGGGCTTGTAGTCTGTTAACCACAGTGCGCTCATATGAAATGGTAACATGGTGATGGTGAATCATTTGACTACTGTGGTGGGGTTTTATTAATTGTTGTGAAGACATGCTCAAGCCATGGTTAATATTTTAGAAATTTTTGTTACAGTTTGGAAGGAATGCTTTTGTTCTGGTAAAGTTGTAGCTATATGATATTCTGTGTTTAGGTAATTGTATCAAGTATATATTAATAGCAATTTAAAATAATTTTTTCATCAATGAAATGTTTTTGAGCCAGGTTTGGGGGAGGGCAACAAACTTTTGCACTTTCACATTTGTTTAATTTTTTTCAGGATGGCACTGGATCTTTAAAACGCAGTGGTTCCTTTAGCAAACTTCGTGCTTCCATTAGACGCAGCAGTGAGAAGCTGGTTAGAAAGCTGAAGGGAGGAAGTTCACGAGACAGTGAACCAAAGAATCCAGGGTAATTATCTATTCTTAGCTGTACTGGTGTGCCCTCGTTCTGTGCCCTCACGGTAGCCTAGCGCAGTACCTAGGGCAGTATTTCTCCCTTTTTACTGCTTTAGCCACTTGAAGAATAGAAAAGCCTCATAGAATTATTGATAAATGTCAGTTACATGCAAAATTCTCCTTTTCACACAGCAGTGAAGAATAATAAATGTTACTGATTTTTTTCAATAAAAGTTTACATACAGTAAACCCACAACTAACATTCTTGATATAGCTTAATATTATTGATATAGCTTTATATGTTGCTGTGGGTATAAAGAGAATTACCAACTTGAGCCCTTCTTAGTTTCTATTTTTGGAAAACCCAGATTTCAGAGAGCAGAGGAGAATGTTGAAAAACTTGAACCTAGTTGTGCATCTCATTAACATTTCAGCCTCAGTGAAGTCAGTGGTAAAAATTAAAATTTTAATGAATTTGGCTTCTCACTCTTTCCTCTTTACCACACGATTATGGATTTGGATGTATGTAATATTTCTAATAAATGCATAAAAACATTTCATCACTTACTGGCTGCTGCAGAGAAGTTGAAATGTTAAAATGTATTACTTTTTTTCATAACAGGGGGTGAGGGGTGTTCCCCCTCACCCCCAACATAATTGCTATCAGTTTTGCAGGGTTTTTTCCCATTGCTGCGGAAAACTGGAACTCATTTAGTTGACAAGAAACTGTATGACAGTGTGAATTTGAACTTATGCTTTAAAACGGTTAAATTGGAGAAATTGGAGTAACTTCTGATGGAGCAACTGGATCTATGAGTAATACAGTAGATGATGGTGATGATGGTAATACTCGAGACAGTGATCTGGAGGCAGGGTTTCAATGTGTTCTTTACATGCTCCAATGAAGTCTTGCCTTACTGTTTTCATGTGGCTATGAAAAATTGTGTACAGCTGCAATACACATGGAATACTCTTCCTTGCATATCTGTTTCAAATTCAGCCTGATCTGATTTTTAAAATTGTTAATTAAAATTTCACTCTCAGCTGCCAGAGACTTGATGTTGAAGGCACTGAATCAAATTCAAGGTGAGAAGTCCCTTTGCGTTTATTGATACATCATTAAGAACTGCCTCTGAGATGATAGATTGGGAATAAACTGGAAAAACATGTAATTCGAAGAAGGAAATATGTAAATATAAAGTGCTATAGGGAAAACAAGCAAACGCAAGCCAAAATAGAATAAAAGGGATTTCCTTCTTTGTCTTCACGATTAGCATTTTTATACATTGGTTTTCTGTTTCTATTCAGCTCTGTCTAGAGTTCATACATCATAGTTCAGGTATATCCTTGTATGAATAGATGCATATATTCATAGCTAATTTTGCATTTTCTCCTCATTTTTGTGAGACATGGCAAGGTTTTCAGTTTCTTAAAAGCCAAGAGTTTTATTCCTTCTTCTCTATAGTAAATAGAGCTGTTTTTTTCTGCAGGTAAAGTAACTCCGTGATAATAGGTATAGAAAATTATGTTTATGTATAATTGAAGACATTTGGTTTTGCAGTGTGCTATAAGAACTCCTCTGCCTTTTTATTGTCTGCGCTTGGTAGTGTTAATTGACCAAGGTAGAAGTAATCTACCGACGTTAACGTTAATTATATTGTGGGGGTCTGTATCATGAGATAAGATTTGAAAACAAAGCAGTATCTTGCTTTCCCTTTTTGACAAAATATTCTTGGTTTTTAGATGTCACTGTAGTTCTCAAAGAATAATTTATTCTTAAAACTTGCAGTAAGTGTATTGCATTGACAGGCTTTCATGTAGATAGGCACATTGAGTGTATAAAACAATAAGTATTACAATTTCTGTTCGTGTAAGATATAGACATTTTCTAATCCTAATATATATTTGCATTTGTTGTTAAAACCAGCTAAGATTCCTGATATTAAACACCAGCTTTGTAGATCATGAAGCATAGCTGTACATACTGGTATTCCAAGAAGTCATTTTGATTTCATTTTCTGAAGAAACTTTAGTGAATAGAGTCAAATTTTTTTTCTGCCTCTGAATTTAATAAAAGGGATACTCTGTTTTTGTTATGCAAACCTTTGGGGTTTAGTGTGTTTGATAGCTCAACGTTACAGTACTGACATAGAGTATATATAAATTACTTTTGCTATGAAGTCAGCCGCTCTAGGTAGAAGACTTTTGTGCCTCCCTCCTTACCAGTACACCTCTGCATTCCCTACCTACGTCTCTATGAAGGCTTTCTTTTGAACTTGATTTACACCTGTTGCTTATACTGTGCTTCTGTAAAAAGCAATTGACAGTGCTGGTATGATTCTGAATGAGAAATACTCATATAGAAATGCATTAACATCACAGCATGAAAGAAAGACTTAGTTTTCATGTTGTTGCTTGACACAGAAGGTTGAGGAGAATAAAGTGGAAAACTCATCAGGGAAATTGTTTCTTTAAAATAACGCAAAAGCTTTTTTGACAAAGAACTAATCTCTTAAGAACTGTTCTTTGAAACATACAACATACCTGAAGCATGGTATCAGTTCTTTCTTTCTTTATCATATTTCAGAAATCAGTTCTGTAATAATTTAACTTTGCTGAGTTAGTGTTAGGTTTGATTTTTTCACTTTTAAAATTTTGATCATAGAGCAGAACAGTTAAGATTTGTAATTTAAAAGGGGAGTGGAAAAAAGCTTTCATTATTGCTATTACTTATGCACCAGAAAAACAACTGCATGCTATTTGTGCAATTGTGTTTCTAACATGGAGGAAATTAAAAGTTCCTTTCCCAGAATAAAGTTCTTAAGTATGTTGATTTAAAACAAGCAAAAAACCAACCCGCATACAAACTGGTATCTCATGTGTGATTAAAAAATTTTTTTTTTTTAAATTGGCACTTCAGCAAGAACCTAAAAATACATGTGTAAATTTTTACTGGTGGATGTTCTGTTTCCCTGGAATGCTTTCCATAAACCTTTATGCTCTTTTGGAGAGTTTTATGTAATGTTTTGTTTGTGTTTTACAGATTAACTTACTTTGACTTCCATATATAACCTCTGTTGTACGTGTTTCCTTGAATAAATGAGAGGTGTATACCATGCATGAGTCCTTGCTTTGTTGTTGCTAACACTCATGTCAAATATTTTAAATTGTGTGCATTCTAGCTTTTGAAAGGTTCAGATTTAATGCTAGGAAAAAAACAGTAAGCCTATGTTAATGTGGCAGCTGTTGCCTGTGTTTGTGAGTGTTTTGGTTCATTATTCTGCTAAGCCTTTGCTTTATGAAAGCATTTAAAACTCGTGCTTGACTTTGACTGTTAGTAGTCTTGCTTCAGTAGAAAGAAAAACTGGTTAATATCTAATGTGATCTGTATGGATAAACCTTTCCGTGTTACTGGAAGGCGTTGGAAACTTTGCATCAGCCAGCTGTCTCTAAAGCTGCAGGTAGCACTGCAGGATTAGGGCCTGTTAGTGAATAGTACATCAAATATGTATTCAAAGCCCGCATTTAGTAGTTCTGAAATAGTTGAGGTAGGGAAAAATCAAAGCAAACATAGTACTGTCTGAGTAACGTACAGACACCTTGGGGTAAAGGACATCAGATGTTCCTGTTGTAGTCAACATGATGACAGAAATCTTGAGGCTAATCAAGGGTAATCTTGAGTTTCATTACACACACTTTAAAATATTTTTGTTAAATTTGTCTATGTTTGAGAAATGTAGGTGAATTATTAATCCTCATCTCAAGCCGCAGTAGATATTAGTTAATGCAGTGATATTTTGATTGTCAGTAGCTGCTGTGTAGCTGATTAACTTTTTTTTTTCCTCATTTGTTGCTTTCAATACAGTATTCTAGGGTTGCTGTTACCACTGCTCAGAGCGTTGTGAAGCCAAAAGCATAACCAAAGTTAATAGGAGCAACCATCTTGGTTTCCCTTCGCTTTGAAATGTTTAAAATAAAAGATTTTAAAATGTTTTTTGAAATTGATTCTGAATACTTACCTAGATGAGGCAGAAAGTACTACACTAATGTTTGTTGTAACTTTTCCAAGTTAAATGCTGCCGATGTGACAAACTTGTATTTCACATTTTTTTCCTAAACTGTCTGAATGTTTTTATGCTTTTGTAAGAAGCTGCATAAAATTGAAACTGAGAACTAGTTAGCTAAAAATCAATGCTAAGCCAGTGTGTTAATTTGATATGCTTTAAAAATTGAGATTTTATTTTGAGTTGAAATTAAATCAATTGCCTGAAATGTTTAAGCTCTGAGGAGCTTGTAATTTTTTTGGTTTTATTCGTAATTTAGAACCGAATATAAACATATTCTAAGTTATGTAGTTACCTTAAAGGGTATCCCTTAGATCAGTTTTGGGGCATTGTTCAAACTCCCTTAACTGTGCGTTGCTCGTTGTTATACTTGTGTTTTTAGAGCTGTTAGTTTTCAGCTATTCTGATTGGTTTATCCTTGCATGTTCACTGTCCTGGTTGCAGCATGAAGCGTGCCAGTTCTCTGAATGTTCTTAACATGGGTGGCAAGGCTACTGAAGATCATTTTCAAGTAAGAAGCCCTACAATATTCTTGCAAAAATAGATATCATTAGTAGGGTTTGGGATAAAAATAGTATGATAAATAATAAAACAACAAACTCCTCGTGTTTGGTCAGATTCTACTTCAGTAAGATGTTTAAAGCATATGCTTAAGGCATCATTCCGCAATGCTTTTGTGAATTATGCTTAATTTTAAGCAAGTGCTTAAGTCCAACCAGTAAAGAGAATTGGCTTTTATGATATCAAGGAGTCTCTGGCTTTGGACCTTCTAACTATTACAGTGGATATGAAACTTCTGGATTCTTATGTTCTTATAAACACTAATGAAAAACGCAAAGAACTTTTAAAGCCTAGTTACTAAGTATTTTTTACTTCAGCCCCTTTATTGCAAAGGGCCCAATCATTAGTTGCTGTACGTTTTCAAATTCCCTTAAATGTGACTTCAGGTGTTTCTGAGGTTGTAGAGGAGCAGTCTCTAAAAGGTTGTCTGATCTATGTTATGCTTCTGCTAATATAAAACCTTATTTTGCTTAACTGTATATGGTGCGCCTGATCGCTACTCTCTATTTCCTGTTTTTACCTAATAAGTCAGTGTTTCTTACATTGTCCAATAAGCTAGCAACGTTCTGTGTTCTAAACACCGTTGTGCATTTTACTAACACAGTAACTGCAACTAATTTTTGGAAGATAAAATTGCTTCTGTACTAACAAAACTGTACATGAGGATCTTTATCACTGTTTGTCCTACCATAGCAAGAAAGCCCAAACTGTATGGCTCTCAGTTTACTATTGAGTGGCATAAAGGTGTCTTAACTGTAGTCTCTCTAATGAACATACTGCAGTTTTCTGTGGTGTGAAATGTATGCAGAACTTTGCCTAGGGTGAACTTCGGCCAAAAAAAAAAAAAAAAATCCAGGGTAAAGCATAATTCTTTAAAGAACAGCACCAAGGTTTCAAAATGTCATGCCCTAGGTGCCCCTAAACAGGATCCTTAGTATATAATTGATGTGACTTGCAGAAGAGTAATTTATTGTTTGTGTGTCCACTGCGATATTAAAATTAGTTCTCGCTTCTTGTGAGCTTTTCTAGTTCACCCACTGTAGACACTCATGGCAATTCCCATAGATGGGACTTGGGTCAGGATTATAAAGGGTGTATATAAGTATCAGTAGATCTCTTCAGTTTTGCTAGCTGAAAGGTGGGGAAAAAGGTGTTCATTTGGATACAGAAGAGTGTGCCCCTACCCAACATGAACAAGGCCAGTTCTCCGTAGTTCCTTACGTTTGCTTGTTCCTGTTTGATAAAACTAGTAATTTTGTTTATTTGCTTGAACTGTCTGGACACCTGCTTAATTTATTTGTTTGTTTGTTTTCCCCTTCACACAGGAACGAAATAATTGTCTGACAGACTCGAGAGCTCTGAGTGTCAGTCATACTGATTTGGCGCATTGAGATTCTTGGACAGAAGCTAGCTAATATTCCTTGGTGAATAAAGAAGCACTGAGACCTTCAAAGCTTTGGTTCCTCGTCATTATGTATAGGAACACCTAGTTTATAGATTTTATTGGGTTTTTTTTTTTCCAATAGACTGCTGTTTTTACTTTTCTAAATAGGAACGATTTTAAACACAGCATTAGTGGGTATTTTCTTCTAAAGGAAAACTATTTAGTTATATATTGCTCATTGCACTGCTCCCATTCATGCTACTTACATTGATTTCTTTAGTAGACCTGAATATTACAGCAGCCAAAAAAATGTAAAAATACAAACATATTTAAAGCATACCAAAATGCAAAGATGTTTGAAGATGCAGGCAAAATTAAATGTGTAGCAGTAAATATATACAGTGCTTGGAATGAGAAAAGGACAAATTTATGTGCATTACTGTATAAATTCAAATTGAGCATACTGTATTGGTGGGGCTTTCCTTTGCACCACGGATTATTGTAATGTTAGAACCCTTAGCTGGCAAAACAGCACTTGGACACGGCTTACTTAACCACTAGAATGAACTATTAAATTTTACAGAAGAGATGGTTGGGGTTACATTACGTACAGATAGCAATACCTGTGACCATAACTTTGATACTTGTTGATAGAAGTCTTAGGGCACAATAATCAATGGAGATAGGATGGCTCACGTTGATCAGGAGAAACAAAAAATGTTTTGACCTTTACCTTGTATGGTCGACGGAACGCTGAAGTTTTGGACTGCAACTGTCCCGGAGCAGCTGCTGTTGCTCTTAGGGAAACATCAAGCCTCAGGTTGACTTTCTTGCTTGTCCACTGGAGTTCACAATCCCATTATCTGTTTGCTGAAAGTGCTCCAACGTTTCCTTGTGCTGATCCTAAATCCTGCCTTTTCTCCATGATAGCTGAGGACAGCGGGGGCAGGCAGCTGCACGCTAGGCTGGTACACTGTGGAGGAGCTGCTGCACAAAGGACCACTCCAATCCAAGGGCCCCAGTGGAAGCACTAGATGGCCATAAGTGGCAAGCAACTTGTTTGACCACACATCCATGTTAAATCTACTTAAGGTTAATATGTATGCTGTCTATATACAGGACTGCTGCTGGAACTAAGTATGTATGTTTTAAGTATTTTATAGACACTAGTATTTCCTTTTGCTTTTCTGTAAAGCTTGTAATTTTGTTCATCTTTTGTAAAAATCCTTATTCATGTGAAGTTGGATGAGAAAGTAAAAAAAAACAACCGGTGTGTGTACAAATGTATTTGTGGTCATAGCTGTGAGCTGGAAAATGCCGAACAAAATTAACTTTGGGAAAAGCTGGAATTTTCATTCAAGGTTAGCACCGACTGAAGGAGGTAAAACATAGGGACATAAGCAAGTTATAGTATTTGAACAGGCTGTGAAGAGTCATTAGAATTAGTACTTCATAGAAGTATTTGACTGGCTTTGCATCTGGTTTTAAGTTGTGCTACAATACCTGATGCAAAAAGTTGTATGTGTAATGCACTTGACTATGTTTACCAGGAGGTACCTTATTAGCATCTCTTTAAAGAAAGCTGCGTATGGTATACCTGCTATAAGGACGGTTTAGAAACAGTGGGATGTGATGCTGCTAATATGTAGAAATTTTAGCACAGAGTAGTGCAATTCATTAATGAACTCGAGCAAGAACAAGTTGTTGCTCAGTTATCTTAACAATATATACTCATATAATGTAGACTCATGAGTTTTAATCTTTTTATTAAGAGCTTTTTATATAAAAATATACATAATATATATACTTGTTTTTCCCCCCTAAAGCAAGATGTGTTATATGCACCCATTGGTGAACTCTGTTCTCTGCACAAAGCCAGACTGAGCTAGCTTTGCATAAAGAACTGTACCTCGCGTTGCCGAGCTGGCTGGGTACCGGTGTCCAACCGGCAGGCAGGACGGGGAGACAGCAGGAGAACCCTGCCGCAGCCGTCACGTCCCTGAACAGCCAGCGATGGTGTCACCTGTCCCGCTGGCAGTGCCCGTGAGAAACCCCCGCTGCAAACACCCCTCGCAGTCACCCTGTTTCAGCCCAGGACGATGCTACTGCGTAGGAGTGGCTCAACGGGCCTTTAACTCTCACCTCTGTAGGGTTCAGTGTTTCACTTGGAGACTGTTACAGAAGTCTGACTTTCAAAAAAACCCCACAAAATTATTTAGACACAGAACTGATTTTGGTAATGAGGAATTACTTAAAAGAGATTGAAGAATGTGTTTTCTACATTCATCTTTCAGCTTTGAAGGAAAATTATTTTTGCTGCCTCTCAAAAAAAAACCCCGAACCTGTGTAGATAGCAATAAAATATTTAACCATGCCAAATCACACTGTACGTTAAGTTTTAAAGTGCAAGACCATGGTATGTTGATGGTGATAGTGAGGGAACTTTCTTGTTTAGGATTGTACTGTTGGTGGTGTTACTAGTACTGTGGTTTTACATGTTTTAAACCTTTATATAGTATTTTAAAGTGCGTTGGAAGACTAAATTGTTGACCTACTGCTTATTAAACAATTCTTACATTTAAAAGGTTAATTATTTTCTTTTTTTTCCAGAAGAGAGACACATTTCAAGACTCCTCTAATCCATTAATGATAGCCAGGTCCTTACAGTTATGAGCCAATGAGCTGTTTGTAGTTTGAGGAAAAACTTGTAAAGAACAAAACCAATTTTAAGGTCAACCTTCCTTATGTTTGCATCATGAATTAATTACTGTCAGGGCATGGTTTGTATTCATGTAAATTTCAGGTGGGCTTCTCAGTTGGCTTGAATGTAAGGCTTTCTTTCAGAATTTCCTCTGTGTCAGTTGTAGCTAACAGCTGCATAAAGTATAAAACCAAAATACCCAATTGTATAATTCTTGGGTGTCTTCAGTACTGAGCTGAACCAACAGCTCTGATGAAATGGAAAACTAGAAAAGACCTTCAAAATTGCCAGACAGCTTGTTAGGAAAACTGCAACCTTGGTAGTGCTATTTTGGTTTTCATCTAGCATGTTTGTCCTTGCCCAGAATTTTAAGGGTGAACTTCATTAAAAACTTAGTAATTATTGACTCCAGATTAGGCCAGTTCCTCTAGACTCTGCTAGGAACAGTGGTGGCTACTTGTGGGGTATACGGTCAGCGCCGGTCGCGTGTAGGATGAATCATACATTGAATTGTTCCCAAGAGAAAGGTGCCTGTTGCCTTTCTGTCTCTCTGGTTGTGCACTAGTCTATAGGAATATTGATAATATTTGTTCCTGAGTTTAGATCTTATTATTGTAAAATGCAACTGTTTCATGATTTGCTCCTCTTTTAGAGGAATAACTGAACTATTGCTGTGATGTTTGTGCTTGCAGTACTGCAGTGATGGAACATAGCACTTAACGGAAAAACAATTGGACACATTATCTACAGTTTGTACCTTTTCTTAAAACAAACAACACACCCCGTGCCCTCCTGAATGGTAGTAAATTAAAATGGTTTTAAGCTTGAGAAGTATTTGTGCTTAAATTGTACCATTTGAATCCAGTAATTTTGAAAATGGCGTGGTTTTGTTGTAAATATATAGTAAAAGGGGCGTGCAGTGCTTTGAAGGTGTGTTTACAATACTTGATGAGTTCAAGTTACTTTAGTTTTTGTTATGCAGGTCATGTATTTTGTCTGAAAGCTGCTAAGAGAATTGCATTTTTGGTAATGTTAGCCTGTACTGCGAGAATAAATGTTAAAAGGTGTGATCCTGTGAAGTTTACAGTTTCCTTGTAGCAACTTTACATTGTCACAGATGTACGGAATGTTCACAATAGTCTCAGTACGCTGAATAGTCAAGGTCAGTAGTTTGGGGGGTTTTTTAAAAAAAAA
>RSEF01000005.1:55242804-55275905 GCA_003993805.1 Himantopus leucocephalus
AGTCAGCAGGAGACCCTTTGCCAATCTTTGTGAAGGATGTTAACCTATCTCTGGCTCTTGAGCTTACATGGAAACAGTATGATAGCTATAGCTGGGAGAGCAAGGGATCTGGAAGGTACATGGTTAACTGGTCATCTGACAGGATAAATACTAGTTCAGCATGGGACAGAAAATGTAATTATACTTTCCTATCCACCAATATGGCCATGGGTGGATTGTAAAGGGTGTTGATCCATGCTCCAGTATTCCATGGGGAACTACTGAATGTAATACTCGATGGTATTAGATGCTCTTTATCATTGTCTTTGTGTTCCTAGGGTCTGTCGGCAGCAATTCATGCTCTTTGCAATAACCCATGCCAAAGCACCTGTGACTACATTAAGCAGGTGATGCAGTTTCCTGCTGCTTTCAGGTTCTGCTGCTGACAAGGGAAACATGCCTAACCAGAGAAGAGAAAGAAATACTCCCTGTTCATGAGGAAGGGAAGAACGCTGCGACTGTGGATTTTTTTTCTCATGGAAAATTTCAACAAGATTAGAGAAGATACATTTCCTGACACTCCCCCCCCCCCCCCCCCCCCCCCCCNTGTACAAATGATGCTCCATGTGCTACACCAAGCTCCGACTTACATTCCTTTGCCAAAATTTGATGGCCACATCATTTGCAAGCTGAGTAACTCTCCCAAATCCTCCCAGGATGACGTGTTGAACATAGACCTTTCAGTCCAGAGAACGGACGTGCTCTCCATTCTCCAGGGGTTTTCCCTTTGAATCACTCTGTACCTGGTAGTTTAGTAACTATTATGAATTATAGCGTTATGCTTGCTCTAATACCTTCTTGTTGAAAAAAACCCTTTTTTCTCTGAGTATGTCTTAGGGAGGGAGGAGAACATGGTGAGAGACACTGCTTGTAGACACAGCCTGCTGTGGTCTGCCGACAGCTCGCTAAGGGTGCCATAATGNGTGGTCTGCCGACAGCTCACTAAGGGTGCCATAATGCAGCACCTGCCTACAGCAAAAAAACCTTAAAAATCAGCAAAAGCAAAAAAAAAGGCCATTGGGGGAACAGGGAGGGAAGAGATCATCACTAGGAAGGTCTGGAAACACAGTAACATTATTGATAGAGCAGATGAGACCTGGTTAAAAAAAAAAAATCCTCCCAAAGATAACTTATGGAAGGAAAGAGCTCCAAAGCACCTTGAAAATTAGGAGTAAAAGATTAACTTTGACAAGAAAAGAGAGCAGGGAGAGGTGAGAAATTTTTTGAGAGGTGAGGCTTTGAAGAAAATATGGGTGACAAATGTGTTTTTTTGTTGGTTTTTTTTTTTGTTAGTCTACTGTGGTTTTTTTTTTCTTAAAATTTTTCTTAAAAAAGCTTTTGTTTGTTGAAATAAAGAAGCGGGGTAACAGCTGGGCTATTCCCCTTCAGATCTGGGCTGGGAATTATGAAGCCGCTCCTCACTGAAAACAGTAGATGTAAATAGCTGGATGTTATATTGTTGTGGGGTTTTTTTTTGACAACGTTAATGACAACATCTTCTGGGGAATAAAATTACTTCACTGCAGACTGCCCCTAAACGCCCAACTGCCGTGTGTAAAAGGCTGCCAAGCAAAGCTCCTATGCTGAAATTCATCTGCTGAGTACTTTCAATCATTTCTACCAATTAATAACCGTTAAATAGGAGCACTCAAGCCCAATTAATCGTCACTCAGTTGAGCAGTTTTACCAGCACTAAGGGCGGCTGGCGGCGGAGAGATACACCCCAGCGCCAACTCCGCCCTCTACTTCCGGGTTGCGGGCTCGGCAATTTCCATTGCGCATGCGCCTCGAGCGCCTGACGGGGCGGGGAAGGAATAACACACCAGCCTTCAACGCCAAGCGGCACGGGATTGGCTGGGAAGTCCGGAGCCAGTGTTCTATTGGACGTGTGGAGCGGGTGGGCGGGGACTGGCAGCTCGCTGCTTCCCACTGGCCTGGCGCGGTGCCCGTTCCGCACGATCCAGGCGGCCATTGGTTAGCGGCGCTGCCAGTCGCTGGGGGAGCGAGTAGCGGTGGCGGAGTTTGGGGGGGAGGGGGGGGGGAAGATGTCGGGCTGCGAGGCCCGCGACGCCAAGAAGCTGGTGCGCTCGCCCAGCGGGCTGCGCATGGTGCCCGAGCACCGCTCCGCCCGCAGCCCCTTCGGCTTGGACGAGCCGCCCTGGGTCCCTGACAAGGAGGTATCGGTAGCGACGGGGGCGCCGCCCTTTCTTCCCCGGGGGAGGGGGGGGCGCGCGCGGTCGGTCGGTCCCCGCCGCCTCAGGGGCCGCTGCCCCGCAGGGCGCCGCGAGCCGAGGGTTGAGATCGCGCTTCTTCCCCTTTTCTTGCGCCTCCGTGTTTCCCGGCAGCTCCCTCTCTCGCTGCCTGCCGGGGCAGGGCGGCGGTGGGGTCCCCTTGCGGCCCGGGGGGTGCGGGCTGGCCGCCGGGAGGCGGGCGGGGGGCTGCGTTAGCCGGCGGGGCTTGCGGCGCTGGCGGGGAGCCGGGCCGCCCGGCGCTGAGGGTTGCCCTGGCCTGGCCCGGCCCCGCAGAGTGAGCGGGCAGCGGGTCAGGGTCCCCCGGGTGGGGTTTTTTAGTCGTAAACCGCCGGTTTTTTATTTCGCTTAATGGCCTGCAAAGGACAGGACCGCCGCTCGTTCTTCAGGGGTGCGTGGCCCCGTCGCCAAAATTAGTGAGGAACTTAATGAGTTAAAAGCGTAGCGAGCTATGCAGCATGACTGTTTAGCGAAGCATTGTTTTTAAATGCTTATAAAGGTAATTCTGAAGACCGTGTTGATTTAAAAAAAAAAAACAAAACAAAGTATTAAGGCAATGAGGCTAAGTTAGAACAGCCTGTCTGGCTCCCAGTGTGAATGTTCTTAGTGTTAAATGAGTATTGAATAATTTCAGACAACTTTGCCTTTAAATACTTTTCAAGTAAACTATGTGATTATGATGTTGTCTTAAATTTCATGTACTATGCGTTATTTGTTACTGGTCCCTACAGCTAGTCGCTAATACAACTTGGAATCAATTGTTTATTTGTTTATTTATTGCCAGTGTTCTGTGGTGTGGATGCGCGCCAATGCATTCACATGTGACCAGAACTAAGATTTATTTTTGATGAACCAATAAGAATTTAAGCAGGGAGTCGTTAAGCAAAGCCATTCTTTGCCAGATACTGATATGGTTGGTCTATTTTGTATGGGAACACTGTGTTCTCCTTGGTTAGGAAGGAGGAAGAAAATTTCAACCCTGTTTGGTACCTCTTGAGGCAAAAAGTTCTGTGTAAAAGTAGTAATGGTGGGGACACACTCTGCTAGCACAGCTTTTGCAGCTCAGGCAGCTGAGACTAACCTTTACTGTCCTAAGGTGCATGGCTAGTAAGTCAGTTGCTGGTTTTGTCCAAAGAAACAAACCATTACTGGAAAGTGACTTTTTTCAACTTATTTTAAACAAGTGGTCTGCTAAAATACCTTGTGGGAGTTTTCTTAAATTATTCTCATCCATACTTGGCAAATAAAAAAAATCCTCCAGTCATCAGTAGCAACTGGGTATCTGTCTTATATGAAGCGTAGGTAAGATAAAACTGTCAGTGACAACTTGTCAGTGAGCAGTATTGGTGCTCAGCTCTCGGGGCTGCCACCCAGCTGGCACCATTCGTGATGCGGTGCACTGGGTGTGTTGCAGGTGGGGTGTGTGTTTATCAGGGAGCACGTAGCAAAGTCTGAGCAGTTATTTTGTAAGTGGTTTCTCTTTGTGTTGCATGGAGTCTGCTTTTGCTGCGTAGGTGACGTGCTGTGCCCTGTACGCACTGACCTGGGCCACCTGGAAACCTGATTCTTGACTTCATCATTATCAGTGGATATAATTTGTGTAACAGTTAAATTGAAATTAGTTTTCTCCCTGACCTTCTGAAATGTAGTTTTATATTTCAGTAGTCCTTGATTATAGCAGACTAGTTTAATTAAAAAAATAAAAAAGCAAGGTACTTATAACTCAGTCTAATAAATAGTACCATCTTAACTAAACTAAAGGTTGTTTGAGCATTGTGGTACAATTTATTTAAACTAGTTATATATTTAAGAATTAAGTCTGTACAGTTTAGATACGTCAATCTGATATGTGGTGTTAGTTGAATTTTATATTACAGTTGTACTGCAGGTATTCATTCTCCTTAAAATTCAACTTTTCCCTAGTAGCCTGTTGGTCAATAGGCTGATTATGTTTATTTGTGACTGAATGTTGCCTTTGCATCAAGCTCAGTGATACTTGCAATTGAGAGGAAGCGTATTATAGACAAACATTTTAAATGCATTTATTAATTCATCTTCTTAATCATGCATGCATTGTTTTGTAAAAAGTTATTTCACTGTATTTCTTTAAGTCAAAACGTATTGAAATTCTAACATCTCTTTGATGAAACTTTTTTCTTAAAGCAGGTATGTTATAATACAGGAAAGCTTATAAACCCATGTTTTTATTAATACAATNTGAAGCGTATTGAAATTCTAACATCTCTTTGAAACTTTTTTCTTAAATAGAGCAGGTATGTCATAATACAGGAAAGCTTATAAACCCATGTTTTTATTAATACAATGAAATTTAAAGAGGCAGTGTTGTCTAGTTAGTGAATTCTACAAGAACGCTTGGTGCTGTTATTGTATCAGATATTGATTTAGTTCATTTCAGTAAAATAAGTAAAAAACATGCTTTCTTTGTCCAAGACAAGAGTCTGGTATTACCAAGTGTTGAACAGGCTTTTCAAATATGCTGGCTGCTGCGTTGCCAGTAACGCTCACCAATTCAGTAGCTTTATTTTTCTTCTGCAGGAGAAGTCTACTGACTTGTTGTCTAAAAGTAAAGCCACCTAAAAATTACGGTAGTTAGTAGTTTTGCTAAACTTACATAACATTTAAATATATTTCAGATTTTTAATTTTACATCACAAGATTATACAATCTTAAAATATCAGTTTTGAGGAGTTTCAAGTGTAAGGCTGAAGCAGGACCAAAGAAAACTTTCTTGTTGGCAGTCTTATTTATAATGTAGATAATGAGTTGAGGTGGATATTACTACAAAAATTTGTGCTGAGGATCATTAAACTTGAGACAGAGCTTAAAATGTTGGGCACTGTGTGTGCCTTGTCTAACCTGGAATTTCTGTGTTAATCACCAGCAGAGCTCAATGGTGGTGTTCCTATTAAGGAAATCTTGGACTAGAAACTGAGTAAAACTTGTATGTTCAAATGCAGAGGCGGCCAAACCTTGTGACCTCCAGCTGCGTACCAGATTTTTATGTGGCTGAGGAACGCTGCGTGCCTCAGAGCTGGGATGTGTGAGAGGAGCGTACGGATGTGGGGAAGGTGATTCCCAGGATCACTGCGGGAGGGAACTGAGCTTTATCTAGCCAAGTGCTCCGTTGGCTCAGGCTCTTGGAGTCAGCACTAGTCGTGTGACAGAGCTGCGCTCCGACTGCTGGCAAACTCATGTAGCTCAGGCAATGAATTGGTCTTGTAGAGTCGTAATATCAGAAAGCATCGTAAGCCACATCTGCCGTATGTTTGCGTTGTGTTGTTTTCCACTCTGGCATCAGCTGGTTTGGTCAGGCGTTACAAGGTGTGATTTGATGAGCTTGTGAACTTTCACATTTGCAAAATTTCACTGTGTTAACAAGCTCAACCAGGTGTTACCTTGCATCACTTCTTGAATCGCTTTGTTATTGTATGTGCAAATAAAGCATATGAAGTGTAACTATAGCTTCCTGTCCATCTGCAGTATTCTCACCTCTGGCTGGGTCCCAAGTATTATGCAAATTTATTACCACACTTCAGCAAACGCCTGAGAAGTTCCACTCTATTTGTAATGAACTAGCTCTCGGTATTTTTAAATTAATACCAAGATCCAACAACTGTAAGATGTTCTTCTATTTTCCTCTTGCTATATGAAGTAATATGATATCAGTATTAGTGGTATGTTGGTTGTATGTGAAATGAGTATAGTTGTGACATGCATTTTTATTTAATTTCTTACCTCATAGCTTTGTGTTTCCACTTGACAAAATAATCAGATTTGCAGTATTTTAAAAAGCCTTTATGTTAAAGACATGAAAAGTAACTCAAACATCATGCTTTCTTCTCTGTAAATGTGATAAAAAAAATCCTTCAAGCAATAAAGCTTAATTCAGTACTGATGCACTTTCTAATTATGTCAGCATGTGGCTGAATAGGAAGGATTCACCTTTCAAGATGTTCTACATTGCCTGAGAAGACACCTCTATTGCAGAAGTTGATATTATGCAAATGGGTTCACTTGGTTCTGGTTAATTAAAGCAGAAGTCCCTTGAAGGAACAGTGTATCGAGCCTACTTGTGTTAAACATTTTTGTAGAAAATCTCATTCCCTGATGCCTACTACCGTATGCCATTTGACTTGTGGTTTCTTTATAACGGCTTTAACACCAGACAGTGTTACCATGATAGGTCTGGAAATCAGAAATAATCTTAAATAAGAGGATGGATAACTTTGTTCCTTCCTGAAAAGCAACTTGTATGTTTAACATAGTATCGTGTATGAAACCTATTTAGGACAGTATTTAGAAGAGCATTTTTCCCCCTAGTTTGTGGCTTGTGCTTTCTGATTGATGACACACATGCGAGAAAAAAAAAAAAACAAACCCAAAACATGTTTTCATTAAGAAAATGAGTTAGACCCCTGGTAAAGTCAAAGTTTACCAAGATTCTTGCCAGGTCCAGCTCCTAGACAAGCTCTTAAGCTACATGTGTCAAAAATTAAAATGCTAAATCAAGATCAGCATGAAGCAAAATGTGGTATTAGCTGTAGAGTACTGCTTGTTACAGAGATGAAACCTGGGGAATGCTGAAGCTGCTTTATGCTGAAGGTTATTCATCAGTGAATGTTAGAATAAGCTTTTCTGCGGCCATTGTGAAAAGCAGTGGTTGGATGCCTTAATTCAGTACATTATTTGAAACAATACAGGAACGCTTCTAGTTCTCTTTTATGTGGGATTTGGAAACAGATAGCTTATTGTAACAAATAGTGCAAGTAGCTATTTATATTCCATTACAGTGACTGCAGTTACTCTCTAATTTGTAATTAAACTTTTGTTTAGATGTCGGAACGCTTCATATAAACTGTGGCAAATTATTAACAATCTTGTACTTCAAATGAAAATGAAAAGTTTCTAGAGAATTTTTAATTTAGCTGATGTAATATTTTCTTGGGTATAGTTATTGAACTTGTGACAGTGGTTGGGTATCTGCTGAAGCAAAGGTCTCCAAAATAGATGACAAAAGCTGTTGTAACCTGAAGGAATTTATGGAAAATAAAAGGTTAAGTATTGAAATAGTTAATTAAAGGCAAAGGGTGATTATCGTGTGCTTAGCAAATAGCACCTTCTCATCTTAGGGCGTGTTTTTAAGATGACATTCTGCTGTAGTCTGAGATAGTCTGGTTTGAAGAGTTTGTGTCTAGAGTTATAAAACTTACTACAGGGTCTATCCATGTTCTCCTGATTCAGATGTCAGGCATAATTTTGCATTAATATTTGAAAATAAATCTTAAAAAAAATGCTTTATAAGCAGTTGGAGAGTGGTTTTCGATACAATGCATAAAAATACATAAAGTCTTGGTGAAAATCTAGTTATCTAAGTGCTGAGTATCAGCCCTTTGGTAGGAGACTTTCTGTATAGAAAATTTTAATTGTCATAATAGTCACTGATCATGTCTGCTAGGTTAGGAAATCAAAACTGTCACCCCTTAAACCCTACTTTGTTGCGAGAGAGAAACTTCAATTTTTTTTCTGGCTTTTCTTTTGGGATAAGTGTGGGTGTAAGCTTGTTTTAGGAAAGAGATATTTGAGGAAGTGACACTTTGTAGCTGGAATAAAAATGAAGTCTAGTGGCTTGGAAGAAAACCAAATGCCCCCTAGCGTGTTTCAAAAATGTGTAAGTATTGAGAGCATTAAAATATGTAAACAATGGTTTAGAGAGTCATTAGAGCATCACAGTATAATACAGTGAGGATGACAACTTATATAAAAACAGTCAGCTCTGGAATATATGAATGTTTGGATAGCCAAACATAATTAAGTGTGATGAGTACTTCTGAAATGTAGTTTTGACTGCTGGCAAGACGCAGAATTCCTTAGGGTGAATTAGTTTGGCAACTTTCTTTGTCTTAGAAATGGGGATGACATTCTTTTGCTACATCAAATGAAAACCATCCATGGTGGAAAGATAAAGGATGGAAATTTGTTGGAGGTGTTTCTTTTTAGGGCATAATATAAAGCTCAGTCTTTGTAGATGGTAGTAGGATTAAAGGTTTAGAAATCTTGTAGACTAATTTTAATTTGTACTGTTTTCTAGTGCCCAAGATGTATGCAGTGTGATACAAAATTTGACTTCATAACTAGAAAGGTAAGAGAAAGCCATGAAATGTAAAGCATTAACTGTTGCAAAATACTAATATGGACTTCTTTTGATTTAAAATGTAGAAGATTTCAGTAGAATAGCATGCAAAGTCTGATGTGGCTTAAAGTAGTTTTTCTTTCTGTTCTGCCTTTTCTGAGCAGAGTTCCTTTTTGTTTAAATTCTGTTTCTTTGAAACTCTTCTTATTGCTCAATGTGTAATACGTAGTTAGGGTTTTTCCAAATTACTGAGTACCCACAGGATTTACATTCAAAGGAAGAGTTCGAAGAACTCATGCTGGAGTGGGCTGCTAACATCAGTACTGACATAAAAACACAAACTAATTCAGTTGTATTTGGGGAGGTAAAATTAGTTGTGGAAATGTAAGTAAAAATACTTTCAGGAGTAATGAATTACAATTTTACATTAAAGAACTGTATTGTTAAAATGTGGAGAACCAAAACTCAGATTATCCTTCTGTTCTAAAAGTAAAACAGGATTTATCTCAAGCTGGAAAAGGGAAGTTCTGATTAAAGTAGAAAGTATAAACAGCCTTGATAGCTGTGAGCCGTAAGTAGGCTCACTGTATGAAGAGAAAACACTAACTTTAGAGTTAAATTATGTTCATTATGTGAAAGTAAGCAGGTCGCTGTGGAACGCATGGCAGTATACAGAACACTACTACCGGAAAACATTCTGCTGATGCTGGGGTTTCTGCATGGAGAAGGAAAGCAGCCTCCCAAAAAAGGCCAACAATGATTGTTAGCAGGGAATATCATTCCTCTGTAGAACTACCATGACATACGCGCTTGTGAAAGTGAAGAAAGATATGGACGTGTGACTTGTGCATAGATACAGTCAATGTTTTTGAATTTATTGTTTGGAGGGAGAGGGAAGGAGAAAATGTAAAGCAGACATAGTAACCTGTTATACCAGATAGGTGTAAGTTTTCAGGAGGCCTGAAGAGCATTAGGATGTCAGTTAGTGATCCTAGCGGAGTGTACTTTCTCCTAGTTCTTGTTTTCACCCTTTAGTTGGATGGGTTAAGAGCACGGTTGGTGGTTGGTTAGAGCATTTTAATTGAGAAGCACTAATTCATTAGGCTGCTGTGTTTTTACTTGTGTTAGCTTTGGGAAGTAAATGGAGGTAGCCCTGGGAAATAGGTACTCCTGAGAATTTGGCATAATACTTGGAAGGAAAGCCTAACGCTGGCTAAAACTGCAGTGTATCAGTTCCTTGTATCAGTTTGTTCAAACTTGCTTTGAGCCACAAATCAGTTCCTGCTTGCCTGGGAATACTTGTTCTGACATGAGAACTTGCATCAGGAAGACCTGCTGGGACTGTCACACCCTGGTAGTGATTTCGAGCAGAAGCCACTTGTTGCAGATTTAGTAGCTGTGAAACACGTTGCAATACTAGTTCTGATTTTGTAACTTCATTGGATTTGTATTACGCTGCCTGATATTTCTGATAGATAAATAGCTTTAGGTTTTAAGTTTCCATGGGAAAAGCTTGAGAACAAGTTTTAAGGGAGAAGAATAGGATCTCCAGTTGCAGTTTCCTGAGATCTTTGCTTGGAAGTGGGAAGGGACCTAGAAACCACTCTTCTCTTGTGTTTGTATTGACAGTAAGGTGAAGGATTTACTGGACGCTGCAGAAGCCCTTTCAGTGTCTTCTCTGGTCTGCTTTAGAAACACGTTTACAGAGTGGCTTAGTGCTGTTGTTCATACTATACTCAGTCCTTTGTGTTCAATCTTCAGATATTTCTTCCTACTACTCTAGCAGTTACATCTCCTTTACCTATCCTCAACTTGTATCTTTCACACCTGAGAAACTGTTCTGTTTTTTTGGGGAGGTGGATATTTATTGTGGTAACTTTATCAAATTATTCCCTAATAGTTTCCTGTGTAAATGAATAAACAAAATGTTCTCCCATGCTTAGCATCACTGCCGAAGATGTGGAAAGTGCTTCTGTGACAAGTGCTGCAGTAAAAAAGTGCCTCTGCCTCGCATGTGCTTTGTGGACCCTGTGCGCCAGTGTGCTGAGTGCGCCCTCATCTCTCAGAAAGAAACAGAGTTCTATGACAAACAGCTTAAAGTGCTCATGAATGGTAAGGACTGAATGCATATATATGCTGTTTTGATCTCATTTATATTTATTCAAATGCGGTGCTGAACAAATATGATGTACAGCAAGAGTAATAATGCCTCTTGTGAAACAAGCTGCAGTTTTGTCTCCTTTACTTTTTTGTTGTCGTGCTGCTTGTTTGCCAGTTAATAATTCTGTGTTATCCATATATTCAGAGAGAAGTTTACACTTTTTAGTCAATGTTTACAGAGTGATTTAATTAAACACAAAGGAATTTTTAATACCTCTGAGAACAGATGTGGGTGCAGTTAGGTTTTTTTCTTAAAATAATGCATCTTTTAGCCATATCCCTGTTACATTAAATAAGGATGAAAAATACTTAACAACAGAGAATATTTTAATATTTTCTAACAAGACACAGTGCTTGTTTCAAGTTTCATCTGGAGCTTTGATCTTGTCCATGGCCTAGAGCTATCGTTGATGGCAGATCGTCATGAGTGGTCAATTTTGCATGGCATTAAAACTACATGCACTACAGTAATTCGTGTTCCAATTACACTAAGAAAGCTGAGTCTTCAGTTTTTAAAATAGTCTGTGATTATTCAGTGTGTTTTGATGGGCTCTCAGCGTGATGCCAATGTGTAGAATCAGTAAGCTAAACCACACGTCTGATTAGTGTGAATGTTCCTAGGGAGATTCTAGGTTCAGAAAGGAGTATGCTCATCCCTGTAACACACAAATTCTTCACTCTGCTTTGCAGGTGAAGGTGTAGATGAGTTCAATAATGTATTTTAAACTGAAGATCTTCTTTTAAAAGCGCCTCCTGCTTGCATTCGTGTTTTGCAGTTAAAGTCTGAAGTTGTTCCTGACTTGCTGTAGAACCACAGATCTCAGTCAGGGTGATTGTGATCTCCTTTGCGGTTTTGGTGCTGCTGCCTCTCTGTCTTGCTTCAGCAGCAGCCTGGCGGTCCATGCTGAGGGATCAGTGAGACTGTGTAAAATTGTGCAATAGACAGTGAGGTGAAACGGTTCGAGGCTGTGTGGTTCGGATTATGGAGCTGGATTGCAGACCATTTGGCAGGGCTGTATGTTGTTTTCTTCATTTCCCAGACCAACAGTATTGGGATTAGGTAATACAGGCAGCAGGAGGCATGGAGGAAATAGAGTGGTTAGGCGTGTAGTCTGCTTTATTTTAAGTTATGAATCACTTCACTAATGTAGCTGAGATGACTTTCCTGATGTCAAACGAGTTGTTTTGGGCAGGAAGAAACTTAACGTGAAGGCTGAAGTTCACTGACCTCAAAGTAAGACTGAGCTAGCCTTCAGTAATGAAAAAGAGGTGTTTTTGCTATTTATTAAGCATAGACCAGAAGGTCGCATCCTGCTAATAGATTCTTCTGGCAGATTTCGGGGTTGGTAGGTTTTTTTGGAATACTGAAACAATAGTTTGTATTATGGTGACAAGATAGGGACTTCAATTGCCTATTTTTGCCATCTCCAAATCTGTTCTTATTTTTAAAAGATTCGTCCTCCGTATCATATGTGTTTCTGTAATGTGGGAGAAATTACATAGCAATTGTGAAAGGTCCTGTGATTCAGAACATAATAATTAAATATCAGCTTTTTATACTTGAGTGTTCTGCTGATGTTAATCAGTTTAACGTTTCAATTAGTCTCCTAATTCACCCAATTCAGTGTGTTGGGTGCAGTAAGTAAAAAGTAGTTGTTAGTTTTGATACTTGAATGTTCCTTCCTAAACTCTGCATTAGAATACTAAAACATTTCTTTCCAGGTGCTACGTTCTTTGTAACGCTGGGAACATCTGATAAATCTGAGCTCATGGTGTGTCGACTTTCCAACAATCAGAGGTGAGAAAGATTGATAGAAATTGCACTTGTAAACTATATTATTGTTGTATTTACAGCTATATTATTATCTAATAACCTAAACAAAATATAAGAGTAACTAGCTGTGAGGATATTGGAGAGAGTAAACAAACTGAAAGGATAGCTACAACTTTATTGGAGTAAGTTTGTTTGAATTTACTAGCAGCGTGCATCAGAGTGCCTTGGGGTGGTGGAGCTCCACTCACTGATGATGCCTCTCAGTGCCACTGGAATACAGTGTTTCCGCCAGCCAATATGGAGATCATAGGAAGGGGGGCAGGGAAAAATCCATAGCCACTGAAAAAAGCTTGTTTCAGAATGGTTCTAATGCTGCACCGTATTGTTTAACGTTACAGCCAAAGCATTACTGTGGTCATCCCTATAATTTAGTTGGCTAGAACACTTCAGACTCTCTTCTCTTCTTCTCCCAGAACTTTGGAAGAATGCATTTCATCTCTCCTGGCAAACAGAACTATAGGTTTTGTGTTTGGTTTTTTTTTTTCCTTTAAGTGAAGAACTTCAATGAAAAGTAATTTTTCATGCTTGATTTCTCTCCCTCCCCACCCCAAAGAACACATAAGCAGCTAGTCACTGAGAGATTATGTGTGTATTTTTCCTTTGATCTGGACTTGATATTGTAGGGGGAAAAAAATTTAAAGTTTTTCTTCTGTTATATAGATACCTGGTTTTGGATGGAGACAGCCACTATGAAATTGAAATTATACAGATTTCAACTGTTCAGATACTTACAGAGGGATTTACTCCTGGAGGTAAATTTTTCACTGAATACAAATTAACTATTAAGAAAAAAAATATGTGAAGTTGTAATTATTGTTGGAGCTAGACAGTGCATTTCTAGGTTATTGGTAACTTAGGTGTAACTATGTTACAGCTGCTCTCAGAATAGAGTGCAGTGTGGGAACCCTGTCCATCTGGCTACTGGGATTTGGGGGGACACTTGAGAAATTGCCTTACAGCTGTAATATGGGAGAGCTTCTCGATAAACCTGAGTAAAGGTGGTCACCATCTGTTCTGATCCTTTCTCTTGGCTAAATGTAAACATCTATTGATTCAAATCTCAAGGGAGGGAACTGTTCGTCTTTGGTAACTTCCATTGCAGAACCCAACCAGGATTTCTCTTCTACTGGTACAATTGTGAGGGAAGCGAGAGAGATACTGTGGGGGGAAAAAAAATAATTAAAGTATGCTTTCTTTATTTCATTCAAAATGAAGGGGTGGCCAAATGCAACTGGTAACATCTGAATCAGAGGGCAGCTACTTACTGCCTCGTCTCTTACCAGATTTTAGAGTATTTCAGGATGAACTTGAATATGATTTCACTGAAATGAGAACAAACAAGGTCAGGAATTTTAATAATTGTTCTTCAGCAACACCTCTGTCACTGCTGGAATTTTCTAATCGGACAGCCTATCTGTGCAACATTCAGTCGGTACAGCATGTTAACTTTAATAAACTTACCTTGGTGTTCAAATCAACCAGGTGTGTTGCTGAGTTACTTAATGCTCCTATAATTCCTTGTTCACTACTCTTCTGACTGCTTTATCTTTTTGCCTGCCTGCCTTCCTTCTTGATGGTAGAAAAAGATATTCACACTTACACCAGCCTTCTGGAGAGCCAGCATATTACTGAAGGTATCACCAGTACCTTTGAGCATGATGCACCTAAGCATGTTGTCGTGGCCCCTCTCCCACCTTTCTTCCTCTGCAGTGCTGTTTTTTTTGCTTGATCTATAGATGTTCATCTTAAGACGAGTTATTTTCAAAGATGACGTATCTATTCCTTTCCATCTGTCTATTTAAAACTGAGAATGAATGTTTTGTAACTTTTTGGAGGAGAACTAAAACACTCAAGGCCTTATTTAGACCACATGTGCTATTGTCCATGCTAGAAGAGAGGAGAAATAGTATCAGCTCCTTCAGCAGAGGTGTGCTGAACTGTCTATACCAGAAATGAGTAACATGCTGCTTGTGTCCTGTCCAGTAAGGCTTTGCACTGAATAAATAAACTGTTCATTAATGGCTTGCTTTTACACATCTTGAAACAAAATACAACCTCTTGTTGTGTAAGGTGTGTTCTGCCTGACTCAGTGATGTCCAGAATGCCAGACATGGGCAAAACTGGTCAAGGCTGTAGGTGTTTGATTTCCACTGGTCTACCTTTAAGTAGTCTCTTAATCTGTTAGTCTGACCAGGTGGATGCAGGGGAGTGAGGGATGAGGTTGGATTTCAGTTTATCCCACAAGAGAAGCAAATGGCTACTTTTATCAACACTGCCTGCGGGCTTTTGATCAGGTTGCTTAGATTGAGATTGTCTTTGGCTTCATGGATATGACAGTAATGGCCTCCAGGAGCCCGCTCATGCAGACGTTTTTTTAAAAACAGACCTTTTCAAAAAGTGTCTTTCTACGTATGGCAGTGCTGTTCCTGGGGCTTAGTTTATCCTCTGCTGCTTCAGGAAATAATGCCAGTAAAGTGTGGTCTTCTAAACAAAGCTTTTGTTTCGTTTCTGTATTTTTGCTTTGGTTTATCTTAATCTCTATGCAGTTAGAGTAAAAGAAATACAAACATCTCGCTATCACACTGTTGGCAGAGCAATGTCTTTTGTATCGGATTTCCCTCAGGAAGTAAATGACGTTGCCAGTCGTCATCCGGTCTTGCATGAGCATCTCTCCCACCCTCCACCCTTTGCCAGATTTGGAGGGGCTTTTGCCTGCTGTGCCAGCCCTTGTATCAAGCAGGGATCCCTCTTCGGTGTCAATCTTAACTGGACACTAGTAATTCAGTTTACAAACTGCAGGCTACAGCGTGAAACTATGGCGTCTACTTAAGAGAAGACATGGTAATATTGAAACATGAGGGTATTCTTAGCATGTGTAGCTAGTGGCTTTACGTGATGGCTCATACAAATTCTGCCTCAGTGATTGCCAGAGAGAATTAAACAATATTGACTCTGCCCATTTCATTGCCTGGCATTAACACCCATGGTCACTGCTGCCTCTGATGTGGCAGTTGTTAGCGCACCTGCTGTTGATAGTGCTTTGAATTAAGCCATGAGAGGGTTTTCTTCAAACATGCTTATTAGCTAGAAGTTGTGTTACTTAGTTGGTAAAACCTGTTGCTCTTTGAGATTTTCTTTCTTTTCTCAGGAGGGAATACTCGTGCCATAGGTATGATTCTGCAGTATAAGGTACCAGGATCAGAGGAGCTCACGCAGATGAAATTTACAGCCAGTGAAGACTTCAGCTGCAACAAGAAGCTGTCGGCAAGCTGGCTGGCAGCTATGCATAAGGTAAGCAAAGGAGGCAAAACGTACAGAATGCTGAAGAAAACTTACATAGAATCATCATAGAATGGTTTAGGTTGGAAGGGACCTTAAAGATCGAGTTCCAACGCCCCTGCTGTGGGCAGGGACACCTCCCACTAGACCAGGTTGCTCAAAGCCCCATCCAGCCTGGCCTTGAACACCTCTGGGGATGGGGTGCTTAGTAGCACTTAAGAGGGTATGCAGCCTTAGGAGTCTTTTTTTTTTTTTCTTTTTATTATTATTTTTTACTTAAGGATTTTTAGGGCTGTTGCTCAGGAAAATTAGCTATGGATGGTTGTTATGAATGTGACTTTAGCTTTACGCTCAGATACCTGAAGAAGGTAGGCGCTAGAAAGGGTTTCTCAAGAACTTATGTATGTCGTTAGGTGAAAAGGAGGTAGGAATTAAGACTTTCAAGTTCTTTAGGTTTTTGTTACTCACTGAATTATGAAATACTCTTTTGAACAAAACCTTGGCTAGTTGTTTTTACCACTTTATGAAGATTCAGAGAAGTTGTTGACTTTTGAAAACAGGAAGAGGCATGGGGGCAGGACCCTGTGGAAGGCTGTCTTGTTGTTAGGCGCTGTATGGCTAATGAAACCGAAGTTTATTACTTCATGAGTCAAAGCTATGGGAGACAAAAACCCAAACCCACCCCAGCTAGTTCTGGAACTTTGTTCATCTCATTAATTGTTAATTAGAAGTGTAATGTAAAATGCAAGTCTGCGGTTGTTTCCTTCTTTACCACCGTTGTTGAGCTCCCCAAACACCCCGAACCCCAGCATTTAAATTGTGTTCAGCACAGCGCGCTCAAACTTTGTGTTGCCGTGTGAGTACAATTTAGCACTTCCTTACCCATTCTAATTCATCTGTCACAAACGATGCAACCTACAATATGGTGAGAACTAGTATTTTATGGATAAGCTTAACACCCCACTCCCCCCCAATTTGTCCTCTTTGACAGGAGTTTATCCCAGTTTTGAGTAACCGATCGGTGCAGTGAGGTTTTCAGAGGTCCCAGTTAACGGCATAGAAGAGGATTTGTAGCTAGAGAAAGCACGTCTGTTCCTATCGCAGCAGGGGTGCGTTGATCCTGTAGTTTGAGACAAATGGAACACCTCGCCAAAACTTTGCAAGGGGGAAGCAGAAGAGGTAGGAGGAATATAGAACAGAATTATGAGGTTTTCTGCATATGTTTAGACAGATTACCAAAATCTCAGAAATACTACTACTAACTTTTTCAAAGGTGGTTTTGGTTAGAAATGACCATTTCTGACCAAGAAGAAACAATCTTCAGCGACCTCAAGTTCTGCAGTTAAAGTAACCTTGAATAGTTAAAAAAAATACTGAATGCTATTAAATGCCTTAAACTAAGGAAAAGAGCAGAAGAAGAAGTTAAGGCCTTGGGTTTATTAAAGGAAATTTTTGGAGGGGTAGGAAAGAGATGAAGGGGCTGCAAGTGAAACTTCAGTTAACACAATGACACTTTGCTTCATGTTAGGCAACAAAACTTCTTTATGAGTCCCGGGACCAGTAAGACCAGCAAACCGCCGGCCACTCGAGGGAAGGCACCAGCCTCCATAGACCTGCCTCTCACTAATTTGACAGCTGGTAACGTTTGCTGGTTTTGACCCTTTCTCATTCCCGTGCGGTTCATTATGTAAGAACTGGCAAATGCAATGTGAGTATTTTTCTGAACCATGAGTATTCACTATAGTGTGCAATATGTATACAATTAATGCTTTAAACAGCCTCACCTTTTAAGACTTTGTATATTTTGTTAAGCCTTTACTGGCACTTAATATGAAAGTGACCTGCACTACAGCTAATGTACAGCACAACTTTTATAGTAACAATTATATATACGGTTTGCTACAAAAAGCAAACAAACATGTATGTCTCTTCTGCAGAGAATAGCTTTTGGGTATAGATCTCAGGTTTTTCCCTCTATCCAAATGTTTAAAATCAATGTACAATAAAATCTGCCTTAGATATGATTTTTATAGAAGTCACTTGATTTTTTTAAACCATTTAATTTTAAACATCTAAATACTTCACCAAATACCACCAAATTGGACTTAAATGAACACGATATTGAAACTTTCCTTCTGTAATAAATAAGCTTCCAGAATAATTTTTAGTTTTGTATTTTCTTTTTGGTAACTAGCTTTTGTTAATCTAACTGTAATGCTATCTGAAATTGTATACAATTTAATGTACAAATATGAATAAATTAATTCACTTATTTAAAAAATGTGAAGTGATAATTTCACAATTTATAGCTTCTTTAAGGATGGATACTGCAGTCTCTACTCCCTGAACTCTGAAACGTTTGACTTTTTATAAACGGCACCATAATTTTAGTTCTAAGTGTTGATAATTGGTTCAACTGTTGGGATGAATCCTCTGGCTATGTGTGCTGAGCCAAGTGTCTTTCTGCCCTCTGTCTTCCTCTGCTGGTAAAAATCGAGTAAACAAGCAGACAAGGCTGGGCATCAGCCTGTGCGTAAAGGACCCTTGAGAGCTTTTCTAGACAAGTATTAATTTGTCATGGCTGGAATACTGGTGTAAGAAGGTTCCAAAATTGTCTGGCAAGTCATTTTCTGTGCAGCTGGTAAAACAATGAGGAAACTTGAGTTAACAGATAGAATACAGCAAGCTAGAATTATTCTCTTTTTTGTAGACTATGACCGAAGGCATGTCTACAGTTGCTACCTACATAAAAATACCGCAGAATGCAGCCATGCCTTAGCAGTACTTTATTGTGCACATTTACATCTTCTCTGAATTAGTGTATCATAGGCTCTTGAAATCACCACATTCATGTAGCAAATTCTTCAACAATAATACCCTTTCACTTTTCACCACAATATATACAGTTAATGCTAACCTGTGGTAAAAGCAAGTTACAGCACTGCAGAAATGGATATATAAATTATACACAGAACTTGTACATGAAGAATTAATCAAATTGCATACTGTTAAATGGGAAAAAATTACAAGAAATGTGGCTAAAACTTATAATGGGAAATTCAAAATATACTTTTGGTATATAAAATCATGTACAATTAAAATTCCAGTGAAGTGCTCTTTTTTTTTCCCTTGAAACTACAATGTAGTGGAATAGGTTATTGCATAACTTGCCTTGGCAACAGATGTAGGCTGCCAAGAACCACAGAAACTGTCCTCAAATAAGCTACTGCCTTTCTTAAATCCTTCTCTAAACCTTGTTTCTTTCTTCTCCTTGACTCAGCATCTACACAACCCTCTTTCTACTTCTATCCAGTCCTTCATATTTTCTAGACTGACTCAGCAGGCTTCAAATTACGCAGTGTAACCCTTACCAGACTCTCACCCTTTTCAACTATTGCACTTTCATCCATGCAGACATACAAATCCCTTAAGCTGCTGCAAGTTCGGTACTAACTGTTTTGTCCAGAAGGGACAAGCTCAGGTGGTTAGTAGGGGAACCTTTACATTAGTAGAGGTAACACTGGTGCTGTAGGCTGAGTAATATGAAAATAAAACACCAAGTGAAATATTGTGGAGGGGTTTTGAGAAGTGTACAAATACTGTTGTTTTGTTAGTTCTCTAGCTTGATTCTAAATGCAAATAATACTAGATGCTAGACTATGTAAAGCTTTTGTTGGGGTTGTCTAGACTAGGATTTAAGTGTATAGCATGTTACCCCTTAAAATCCTAGCCTTCATAAAGCTTTGGTGACTACTTAATCATGTGTGTAATAGGTGAAGACCTTGTGTCCTAGAACCCAAAGAGTTGATCAGTAATGAGAACTCAACATTCACTGGTATTGAACAAAATATCCAAAATCCTGACATGGGACAGTTACTGCGGGGTTGGAACAACCTGGACAGCATATCTGCACTCCGCAGGTGACACCTCTGAACATTTAACACAAGGAAGCTCCTACCACGGAACTTTAACTTAAAACACTGCTTTAGACGATAGTTGGTGCAACACTGTAGGTAGTGGAGGTATCGCTCTCCTCATCAGTGGTGGGTCACATAAAAACGATCCTCATTTACAAACTGCAGGTCTTGAAAATCTTGGATGCTGTCCATTTAACAAGAGAAAGCACCATTAAAACTAAATATCATAGTTTTATTTCTCTGTGTGAAATGATCAAAAGGATGGCTCCAGTGTATGTTTAAGTTTCCAGTTACCAGCACGGTATTGCACTGTTGTACAACTGAATTCAAGCAAGGGTTCGCTGTCTAGGTTTTATTCGTGGGTATAACTGTAAAAACAGAATAAAAATATTAGGCTCTGCATGGCTGATACCAAGTTAAATATAAATCAATTCAATTATAGCCAAGGGGTACTCATTAACAAGAACTGGGCGATGAAGTGGTTTGTGGGGGAAGGTCTTTGTAAGCTACAGCATGTTCTTAGGTAACTTCTGAAAAATTAAACCAGAAGCAGGAGGAGGCCAAGGGCTGACTTGTTCCTGCCCACAGCAGCAAAATTGTTCATTTAACTTAAGGTCCCAGACTAGACCAAAGGATGCTTTTATGTGAATACAAGAATTCCCTAGAGGGAGCTTATTTCCTGCTCTCCAAGGTTTTCTTACATGTTTTGTCCTCTGTGTGTCTCTACTTGCAGCTTTACATTCCTGGTCTCTCATGACAGCAGTGTTCCATTTGACTGAGAGCAGCATAAACGACTTGTCTATACTTTAGACAAGTCATCTTCAAGGGTCTTTCCTGTTTTAAATTTGTACATACCTGGATGTTGCTTATCTTGTGCCAGGTACTAAAAACCTTCCTAAAGAACTTCCTGGCCAAAGCTTTGAGCTGCCTAATAGAGCCACCACACTTTACATAGGGGCCCTACATTTTATTAGCCAAGGGAAAAGAAAGTCTTGAAAATTAAAGCATAAAATATATTAAATAAACTAACTTGCCAAATAAAAAACAGCACTAATCGCCTAACCACAGCCTCTGCTTTTTGTTTACAATGACAGAGAGGCCAGAGAGAATAAGGATAATCTGCTTTGCAGCACTGCAGAGCAGCATATCCAGATGATGCACAGACAGATTCTGACCAAAGATCCACCTTGTGTTCCTACTTTAGAGGAAGTAAAAAATAGAAGTGAGAAGGTAACTTAAAAAGAACTTACCCCAAGAAGATTTTTAGGCACATAGCCTTCTTTGTCATTGAGGCGGGCCCACCACCACTCTGTTTCGTTGTCATCCTTGCGTCTTAGAATAGTAATGGCATCGCCCTCGTGGAATGACAACTCGTCATTGTTCTGGGCTTCATAATCCCACAGAGCGTACACCACTCCTTTATTCATCACTCCCAACTTCTCTTGCACTCCTGTTGACAACAAATTAGAGAACACAGTAGATGGTAAAATATCCTGTTCTTCCCTTTGAAATTTTTAGTATGGACACTGTGGCCCAAATATTACTCTTATTAATAAAATTTTATGAACAATTTTCAGCACTTCCATGATGAAATGCTTTCAGAAATTTAACTGCGTGATAAACCCAAATTTTACAGAATATTTTAAACCAATTTAGAGCGTGAATTTTTCTCCTTTTCTATACATGCCATAGAAACTTTACAATCTTTTATTCAAATGACAATAAAAATAGTTTTACAAATGTTTGAGCAAAGCAGCTTTACAGACCTGCTGTATATTTCGCACAGGCCTGCCTTCCACAGCAGGCCTTATCAAGTAACACTTGAAGCTTTTGAAAATCTGCACAATGTCAGGTATATAGAGCCTTAATGATGCTTATGTTCTCTGATGTAAATTAAAAATTTGTCTGCTCCATCAAAGTACTTTTCTTGCAAAATATATCTTAGTAACTAAATACATTCCGTAAGTTAATCATTCATAAAGTATATGTGTTTCTTCATGTGATCTGCTAGAAATTTGTCCATCGGAAGTTGGAGTATCTCTGTCAAGATACTTGACAACTCACTGTTCCTGTCAAAACCTTCCCATGGAAGCATTTCCTTGAAATTAAGCCAAATTAAACAACTGTAACGTTAGGAGGAGCCTGTGAAGTAACTCAAAGAATGGAGGACTATGAGCAACAAAATAATGAAAAGACTATTCTGGTTTTAGCGTTTTGAAAGAACAGGTAGGTGATGGGCAGTATTGTCAAATCTGGGACCTAAGCAGATGTTTCATACAGACCAGAGAGACAAAAAGGGATGAATTTTAGAAAAGCTAAAAAAGTTTGTAAAGCAGCATCACAGCTTACCGTACAAGAACTGGGAACACTGAATATAACCTTCTTCCATCTCTTCACACTTGTCCGCAGCAGTTTCTATATCACTTATAGTTGAAGCAAAAATAGCTGCCCCGGATTCAACCAGCAGTTTACAGAGATGAACACTATTGCAAGAAGCAGCACAATGCAAAGGTGTCCTGAAATAAAGCAGAAATGTACGCATGAAAAAATAAAATTCCCTGAACCCTAACTATTTCATTTTGCCATAGCCATCTTGTCGTTTAGCCTGTCTATTTTTAAAGGAAATTGTTCTTTATGATTATAGTATACGTATGCATTGTCCAAAACCTGTCAAGCAACTGGAGTGGATTCCAGGATTCACGTGCTCCAGTAAAGCCAAACATGATAAAATAGATATTAGCAAAAATGTCGATTTTCATATCTTACACAGCTGCTGGGTATAAAAGGGTATTTTTTTCCAATATGAGGAAATTTGAAAGGTAAAACAAAGGTGAGGGCAAAACAGATCAGCACAGCAAGGTTTCACATCCCCTCCAAACATTTCCGAAGTGCTGCATCTACCTGTAAGGCTAGATTCTTCAAGAACACCAAAATCTGTGGTGGGTTATATGAAGATGAAACTTAAGCAAATTAACTTTTGTCATTTGTTATTTACAGTTTAATTATTTCAGCATGTGAACAAGAAACACAACTATACTACTGAGTAAAACCAAAATGTAATATGCATTATGATATAAGTGTGCTTGCACGTGAGTTAAACACAGTGTAACCTTGCATTTGAGTTCGTCACCACCTAGAGATTAGAAAGTGCACATTTGCTGGGGGTGAAGGGGAAGGAAATTGTTCCCAGAACAGGTGCCAACTAAATTTTGAATTTGTATCAAAATGGTGTTTCTCCCAGATGCTGAGTTAAAGACCTTGACACTTACCACCCATCACTATCTGCTGCATTTACGTTGACACCAAAATCGAGCAGGAACTTCACAATGTGGTGATGACCAGCACACACTGCATTATGCAAAGGTGTAATTCCTTCATCATTTGGTTTACTGGGATCATCAACCTATTGAAAACAAAGACTAGTTCAGCACTTTTTTTTTTCCTTTTCTAAATATTTAAAGAGGTTGCCATTGTTCAGAAGCTCACCTCATATATAATTCGTTGTACAAGATCAAATTCTCCCTCCAAAGAAGCATCTAGGAGGAGGGCCAGGGGATTGAACTTCACTCTCAAACCATGGCCTGTTCTTTCTGAGTTTGGTTTCTTCAAGTTGGTACGTTTTGTCTGAGTAGAGATGAAGGTTGGAAGGCATCATTTCAGGTTGCACAGATATTACAAATGATTCAGTTACTTTTTAAGTAGATGAAGAATCCTGTCCTCCTTAAGTGGTAATTAGAACTATACAAACATTTCTATTATAAAGTCTCTAAATAAAAGGCTTGATATCTTACTACATCTTATTCAGTTAAAAAAAATGAAAAAGCATGCCAATATAATCTGGAGGCTTCTAATTAAAGGCAGCGAGTACAAGGAATGAAGTACTTAAGTCCATGGCTTTTGTGCACCACAATCTAAATTGTGTCTAACGTGAGCTGA
Source organism: Himantopus leucocephalus (assembly GCA_003993805.1). Lineage (NCBI taxonomy): Eukaryota > Metazoa > Chordata > Aves > Charadriiformes > Recurvirostridae > Himantopus > Himantopus leucocephalus. The sequence goes on from RSEF01000005.1 coordinate 55,266,370, forward strand.
ATGTGTTTCTGGTGGATTGTCTGAGACACTGTCAAAACTTTTGCTTATAGTAGAAAGCATGGCACCATTAAGCCTGAGTATCCATCTCTGCTCAGGGGAATCTTTGCCTTGAATTAGCAAAAATATCTGCTGTAGGTCAGTACTGACAAGTTACGAGTTTTGCTGTGGGGAAAGAAAAGTACAGAACACGAAGCTATTTTATGTGACATTCTAGGTGGTGTTTATCAGAAGAAGTACTCTCAAGATCCAAAACACATTTAAATGTGTTTTGAGAATATTCTGAATCATTCACATGTGTCCTTGTCACTTTCCAGAAAAGAAAAAATCTTTCATTAATTACAGCTTTTATAGACTGCTTTCAGTCTCTAGCACTGTAAGTTCCATTTTCATTTATGCTCCTATTTAGTATGGCTATTGCAGTTTGGAAAATAAACCTCTCACAGTATGAGTAATATCTGTTGCCAGCATATTCCATTCTCCCAGAAGTATCCTAGCCCACTTTTGCTCACAGAAAATGCATGCAAGGCCCTGTGCACACTGCAGTCAAATTGGCAGAGGAATGCAAGGTCCCTATGTGAATCAAGACGTGGACATGTTCTTTGAAACCAATATTAAAGTGAGTCATATCAACAACTAAGAATAAAATTCAGTTGTCTCCTTACTTTCGATTCTCCATATGCTGTAGGATTTTGGTAATTACAATTATTTAAAAGATTTTGGTGGAGCTGGAGGAGGGACTTTGAAAGCAATTCAAATTATGTGACAAGCCCATTAGAAAAACATTTCTGCTAAAACAAGTCAGCTGTGTTGCTGTTCGTGTTGTTGGCCCTGGTCTCGCATCTCTCTGCTGTTCTCCCAGAACAGTTATTTCAGCTTGCTTGCAAATTAAAAAGCTTCCCGCTAACATAGCTTGCCCTTAGTTTCATACAAATAGTTAACTTTGTAGGCCTGGGGAAGTGAAACAAATATTTCTTCATGGAATCTCAGATTCTAGAATTAGTTGTACAACAAGAATGTATCCCCCCCCAGAAGTTCTACAACCTAAAGTACGCACACAACCTCCTGTTGCCTGTATGCATATTTTCCTTATTAAACAGCTACAGTAGAAAAAAATAATCCATCAGATTTCTCCTTGGAGCCCCCCCCGATTTTCTTTTCTTTTAGTATCATGAAACTTGAAGTGCGAACATACCATTTAGCATAAGTTTGCCATCTTCCAGTTATGCTTAAGCACACAGCTAATTCTATAGTTCACAAAATTGTCTTTTTGCTTCGTTACTTACTGGAGGAAGTGGAGGAGGAAGAGCAGGTGGCAAAGGAGCTTCATCTTCTACTGGAGAACTGACCTCTGGCGTGGGACTGGATGACTGCTCAGTAGAAGGAACTATAGCAGGATTGTTGTTGTTATCTTCAGTTGTCTCTGATGTTTGATTTGTGGTTTCAGTGCTTATCAGTTCCTCAGTAGCAGGAGAAGGTAATTCATTATCATTGGCATCAGACGAAGGGGGTGGCTCATCAGGAAGAGGAACTGTAGGTTGCACGGAAATAGGTTCTTCAATATTGCCATTGGTACTAGCGTTACCATTATCAACGTCGGCTAAGATGCCTATGAAGTCCTGTGGATTGCTTGGCTGATAAAAAGGAGCACTTTCTATTCCTCCAGCAAGAGTATTAAAGCGCTGATACAATAATTTTTGTATATTTGGTCCACTTGGGCCTTCTGGTTCAGTGATAGAACTACGCTTCTTTAATGGCCTAGGAGCATTGGCCAGTTTTCTTCTCAGAGCTTCGAGGTCAGCATCACTTTGATATCGTAGGGGTGAATGCACAATAGGTGTGAGCTTAGTAGGACTGAGAGGACGAGGAATGTTTTCCACATTGCTATTTTCACTGGATGGTGGAGCATTTTCCAGCTCTTGATCTTTTTCAGAGACCTCAGTCTGAGGCTGAGATGGTGACTGTGAGGAAGTCTGAGCAGGCAAAGAACCATGAAGGAACGGCAAGGGTGAGGGAGAAGTCGAACCAGATTGTAATACAGGTTTTCCATAGACTGAAGAAAACAAAGACAGAAAACAGTGAAGAACTGTTCTTAAATTACATAATAAAATATTTGAAAATAAACTGCGTGTATCTCTGTTGCTACTTGTTTGACACTAATACAGGAAGAAAAAAAATCAATTATATTGAAACCTATCAGAAATAAATACTCACCTGTTGGTGACGGTGATGCTTCTTACAGTTGTAAACTACAAGTAACACTTGAAATGTTTTTCCTCTTTCACAAGGAAACAGTAAGAGGAGAAAACTTCTCCTCTCTAGACACCGTTTTTTCAACTTGTTTCTGAAAGTACTGGTAGAGTATGCAGACTGTTCTAATTGCATCTTGTTTTAAATGAAGGTAGTTGAACGTTTACTTATAATTTATCACCCCAAAAATATATGGGATCATTTTTCTGCCATGCTGCATACCTACAAATATCTCTCCTCTTCTCACAGATTTAGACAAGTTTTTCAAACTGATATGGAAAGTAAAGTAAGCCCAATAAATAGATCTTAACAGTCTATTTCGAAGGGAAAAAATAAAATATATTCTACCTGCTTTTACTGACTTATTTAATGTATTGTATACAGCTTGTTGATAATTCTTTGGTGGTGTTGCTTGCTGAAGATACATGGAGTAGATGGAACTGGAGTTCACTGTCTGTGGCCCTTTTCTGGGAGACTGAGGTCTTGATCCTTTATCAGCTAGAAAAGGTCTGATTGCCACAGTTAAAGGGAGTTCTGGCCTGCCATCTCCTCCTGGAAACAAGGGGGGACCGGAAGGTTGATACGTAGGGCTGGGAGGTACAGAAATTCTCTGTTGAATCTGTTGTGAAGAGCCAGGCTGATGTACGTTGCTTGGCGGCGGAAGTGGAACAGGTCTTTGTCGATTTGTTATACTGGTGCCAGGTCTGGGCAGACTGCCATCCTTCCTTCTCTCTAGAGAATTTGTAGAGCCTGTTCCTAAGGGAACTGGACTTGGATAGGTCCCATAGTTTTGAGGCAACTGCTTGCTTACACCAGGAACTGTTGGTGGCACCTTCCCCAGGTCAAGACCCTATGTAAGAACAATAAATAATATATACACCATTTAATTAAAATACTTGTGAGCAAGAATATTACTCATTCAACAAAACATACTAATCATCTTGTGTGACAGCAAAGGAGTCAATATAAAAAAAATTTGTGTTCCTTAATCACTAAATATGATTCTACCTGAATTTATCACAAGACCTCAGCATACATCAGACAGAGGGCACTGTTTAATGGCATCTTCAGCTATAATACATTAATATGAATCCAAAACTATTTGCATACTTTTAAAGCCTGAATAACTTGTTCTAGGTTCTGGATCTCAGTATCTCATTGATAATGTATTAGATAATATGTAGTGTGATAAGAGTTTACCAAAACTATTTAAAGACAAGATCCTTATTCTTTAAAGATTACAGTCTTAAAGAATTCATAAAGTCCTAAAACAACAGTGCAGACAGAAAACACCAGCAGACTCACTCAAAGATGGATTTAATTACTTTTTTTTGTGGGATTTTCGTGAGAAGGAAAAAGAGTAACAAAGATCTGAATTAGAAATATAGGAAGGTGGGGGAGACGATTAGGCAAAGCAAAGGGAGAGAAAAGGGGAAAACAGATATGTAAAAGTACAGAAAGGAACACAAACTACTTAAGTTGAAAAAAAATTATAATGTGATAAGACCAGAAAGGAACAGGAGAAATACAAAGGTAATTTTCTTTATCCAGGAGAAATACAGAGGTAATTTTCTTTATGACTTTTTAAATAATCATCAGCAGGGAAAATGAATGTGTATGGAACTGAAGTGAATTCAGCTATAGAAGCTAAAGATTCATAATTTCAGCAAAACAGATCTACAAATATATCACAGATGAAACCCACCAGCTTATCAGTACTTCCTAATACTGAAGTTGGCAAAGGCTGGCTGGATATAGTTCCTTGTTTTAAAGCAGTATCCATGCTTGATTCTTTCCAGTCTGTGTTGGAGATCTGAGGGGGTTTCACCACAGGGGTTGAGCTCGGTTTAAGTATTGGCCAATTTCCGTCATTAGCTTTAAAACAGACAAAAATACTGTATTTAAGATAATCCACACCACCATTGTAAACAAGCAAAACAACACGTGAAATGGAATAGCTTAGATTACAACAGGATTACTTTGATTCCAGAAATGAGATAAATCACTATTAATATTTGATTCAGAAATCAATGCTGAAAGCCCAATCACTGCATAATATGCTGTTCATAGCCCTTCGATGTTCAAATTGTATTGAAAATTTCTATAGAAAAAAAGATGGTGAAAATTTTGGTTTGAGCATTGCATATTCTACTATTAGAAGGCAAACAAGTTCAGAACAAAAATCCTTACAGAAACACTTCATCAACATAGTTCTTTTGGTACTATGCAGAGACACTGTCAAATTAGGCTAAATGTTAAGTCTGCGTAAGCTCTGAGTGGACTTACTCCAAATTTAAACTGTGGTTACTAGATCCATTCGCTCACAACAGGATGTAAAAAACCATTTCAACAATGGGGTGGAACAAAAGCATACATTCTTTTGCTGGAAGTTGCGGTTAACTTACCTTTTGTTTTTCCTCAACATACTCACCTGATTAGAATTGCCCCAGAGACTTAATTTTAAAGACATACCTAAAGTCAGCTGACAACTTCAACTCACAGTGTCAAGATACAAGTCATGGGTTTTATCTTCATCATATGCAAAAAACCATGCACAGCTGCACATAAACTGAGGCAACAAATCCGTACTGAAGTCCTAGATGCATTGGTATGTTACTTTATTAACTGTGTGAAACTAGTTTCTGTTCTCTAAGTAAGTGAGGCAGTTTAAATAGTCTGATAATTAGATCTGTTTTATAGTAAATAAATAGATCCCTGGTTAGATCCTAAGGCTTTGATTTGCCTTGAAAAGATTAAACTTCAGGTTGCTCTTACTCTAAGGAGACCAGAGATCATTTCTCCTTCCCTATTGCCTGTAATTATCTTGGTGGAGCACTTAGGATCAGTAAAGATGACATGTAACATGTAACTAACTTTACTAGAGAATAACAACTAAAATGGAGGGGGGGTTGTGTGCGTGTGTAGATTTACTGAGATTTCTGGACCCTGTAGTAAGACAGCATCAAATGAAAATCAGACATTTAATGGCAAAGTTTCCCATTTCATGTCAGTTTAAAGCCCCTAGAAAACAGAATCAGCAAGGCTATTTCTAGAATTCTTTGCCATCCTCTCTCTAGTATAGTGGACAGTCTGAGAATAAGCTGCATAGGAACATTCTAACTACAGTGAATTTAATACCACCACTCTTATTTTCTATCCATAAGCCTCGTCCTCTTTATTGAGTATCCCTTTTCTCTCCCCCCACGGAAGTGACGACCTGAAGATTTCTTGACAATTACCACCCAGTGTTTTCACTATACGAGTGCAAATTCACTCTATTAGCTCATAAACCTATTTATAGGCTTGTGAAAATTATATCACTTCTAAGTGGGAGGAAAAAAAAAAGTTATACCTCCACATTTAGGCTACCATACTAGTTATGTTTTAATTACATGTGCACACCATTCCTTACTATTACACACACTATATTGTATTAACCTTTCAAATTCAGATCAACTGCATTTGAATTCTGAGAGATAATTACTTTGCAGCAAGAGTATTTTTGTGGTTGATCATTTAAATAGGGCTAACACTTGCATACTTATAGGCTGAGAATATAGTACATAATCCAGAAATCACTTTTCACCCTTGCAACCTGCCAGGAAGTGAAGTAACGAGGCCCGGCTTTAGTACTGGCAACATCTGAGAACTGGACATGTTGGGATTTTTGTTTGGTTTTGGTTTTAATCATCTGGTTATCAAAAGCAAGACCAAAAGAGATGACTGTCTAAAGACTTTGACCGTAAATAATGGCAAATTGAATTAACATTTACCTTACAAAATTCACAGGACGTCCTGTAACTTCAGTAAGGTTATGGTTCAGTAAAATTTTTGTTCTGAAGATCAGTAAAAGGTGTTATAACTGATTCACGCTAAACATGAAAGCATCTTTACTGTAAGTTTAGCTATTAAGAAAGCACTTGCAGAAACAGCAGCAAAAATCCTGAAGAATTTAATTATCTTACCTGCAAATACAAGCCCACACTCTTCTATGAGAAAGACAGTTATACAAAACCTTTTTGTAATCCTTCGAATTCCAAATATTAGCAGGTTCATCCCCAGATTCTGAGATAACAGACTGGAAGTAAATTCAAACTCTCTCTCCTCTCTCTAACTTCTCCATTTCATTCTACTTACATAAACATCAGAATATAACTGCTCCCACCTTTATGTCCTTCATATTGCACTCTGGCAGACTTGCCGACTACCATGCCATGTTTTATGAGTGCGCCTCTCACGTACTCCCACAACCCAAGCTGAATCTCGTGCGCTTAACTAAGCTGCTGTTGCAATGTGCAATTGCAGTGTATGGCACCAGAGCCTGCGCGATAGGTGCTAAGAGGAAGCAGCCAAACAGCATCTGCCTTCTGCTATCTTTGGTTAGGCTGAACAGGTCCCAGACACTCTTGCCCATCTGATGGCAACGCCCTTCTGACAAGCTCTCTCTAGCTGCTGCTCTCAGCCACCCCACACCCATTTCAGCCAACCGGCTTCATTTTCTCCTCCAAATGTACCCTCTTGGCTGCACTCATAAGACTTCCTAACACCCAGTGTAACTCAACTCCCACCAGCCCATTTCGTATTTACATAAATAAGATGGCGACATGCAGACACAAAAGGTTTTGTGCATTTTCTCTGATTTTACCTAAAAATTTTTGTAGGTCTGGATCCAGGATACTTACTGTAGCAACTGAAGTGCAAACCAAGTGTAACATTTTTTTTTCCAGTGGAAGTCAGCAAGATTCTCGCTATTGACTTGGACAGAGTGAGCTTGTATCCCAACTCTGGGGATAGCACAACATGGAAACTCAAAGTTTCCCACAATGTAACTCAAACTAAGCCTGTATGTAATACAGCTGTCTAATTTGAGATATACTAAAACATGCTTTGGTGATTACCATGAATTTTCTAATAACAATTAGAAAATTTCAAGGTTTTTCAATGAAGAAAACTCATCCCTAGTACACTACTCCAGTACTCCAGAGATGAATTTGCTGCAAATCTGTTTCCTTCAAAGACGAAAAGCAACTTTTCAATAATTTTACATTTCAACAGCATCTTCCACATGCCAGACCACAACACAAGTTCTAAAGATGCTCTTTAATATGCATCTGTATGCAAGAGCTCAGATGACCATATTAAAAACTGAGTTCTTAGCTAGCCAGAGATCTTCTACGGACTCACAGTGCTGGGTGTCAAAGACAGTAGGTGCCAGGCGGATGACATTGTGAACAGCAGACTGAAGAGAAGTGGGAGGTGACAGAATAGGATCCACTATTATGTCTAAATCAGAAACCTTCCAGGTGTCTGGAGATTTTTTCACACACCCACAGTCCGTCTCTACCGGACACACCAAGGCAGATCCAGTTACACAGAAAAAGAAAGAAAAAAAGTGGTGGAAAAATTATAACAATGACAATGGAGAAATTAGAACAGGAACACTCAGATAATGAGAAATAAAAGCATGACAGTTGAAAAAATTCTCAATTTCTTTTCTTCCTAGGAGCATATAAGCTTCTTCTTACATGAATCTATCTTATAGGACTTAATTCAAGTACATTCAGAGTAATAAGCAAGTCAGTCCTAAGGTAGAGTAATTACTTTTGTAAAATCAAAAAGTTGTCATTCTTAGATTTTGTGATCTCCTGAGGTAGGTCTAGAAGTGGGTATGTATATCTTTTGAGATTGATATTTATGAAATAGTGAATTATTTTTGGTTGGTGAACTTAAAAGTTACGAGCTGTCCTTTCCCATACGTGGAAGAGGAATCCACATGTCTGAAAACAAAACTGTTGCAAATCTGTCACTTCACTCCACAATTGAGTCATTCCATATTCTTAAGACCTTTCCATAAAACCACAGTGATGAGGTTTGTACAGCCTTTGAATTAAACTAAAGGTATTGCTAAATCATTAATATCAATGGAAAAGATGTGGGTTTTTTTTAAGTTCTGTTTGATAGTTTCACTTCCTTATCTTGTGGGGTTTTTTTTGGGGTGGTGCGGGGAGGGGGCATTTCTGTCATTCTTTCCTACAGAGAGGTTCAGACTGTCTTCCTTCCATCTCTTCCTCCCGTCTCTTTCTCCCCATTTGGAAGCAAGCTGCAAGCTTTGCTGATGTATTCAGTTTTAAGTACTGGAACATACGGGAATATTGAAGAAGCTTTGCTCTAGTGATCATTGCTTATCTCATTTTTAGATCTCTCCTAGAAGACCAGGTAAACGAAGTCCTGTGGTTTGACCCATGGGATTGTGCATTTTTATTTGCTATGCATGTTTTCCTAGCTAAGCATTTCTTAAGAATTCTGTTTTTGCTAAGATGTGACCAAAGAGGTGAGCTTTGCCAGAATGAGAACTTAAGGCACAAATGTCACGACCTGCTTCCTTCAGTGTCCAACGTAAATTAAAAAAATAATAAAATATATATTTTATAATGTAGATGGAATTATTAATTATGGGAGACATGGGAGCTAATTTTGGACATCAAGTTTTGGGAAGTACTCTGGAGAGGCAGCTCCTTCACTAATGAAGGCAGAAACAAGTAAGCAGCATCAATGATAAGGTTATTCCATTTCAGAAATGCTTCAAGCACCACAAATTCTCCGATCTCAGCTGGAGCAAAAACTTCCCGTAGTTTTATTCTATTTTTCTATTTAGTCTCCCTTCTGAGGAGTAATATTATTTTTACTTTTTTCCCAATAGGTTTGATTTACTTGGCAAAAAGCAACATACTGTAAACAGTTGTTTATTATAGGTTGCCACAAAGTTCATTTCATTAGTATATTCAAACACACAAAATAATTGAAAAGCTATTAAAGACAGAACATAGAATCTGTAAAGGAACATATGCTCCTTTTAGCTGTGTACCAGCTAGTGAAATTTCAGAGAAAACACTCAATTTCCTACGAAAAAATCATGGAAAGAGGCAAAAACGCCTCATATCAAATGACTAATGTCCAATTCCCAGAACAGTACTTGCCTCTTCCCCCACAGAGATTATGCCAATACTGGGTGCCCTAAGATTACTCCTTTTCTTTATTACTCCTTTCTAAACCACATGTATTAATAAACACCACACTTAAGTGCTTACCAGATTTTGATCTTCCATGTGTTGAGCTAGAAGCAATGGTGAGAGACTGTGGTTTAACTGGATCTACTGGTACAGCGTAAGTGCCAGCACTTGGAACTTGGATGTAAGGTCCTACTGCTGCCACCCTTCCTGAAGCACTCAAGGATGACTGGGGTGAAGAAGTTCCATTAATACGATTCAACTAAAAAAAAAAAAACAAAC
>RSEF01000005.1:55276872-55300105 GCA_003993805.1 Himantopus leucocephalus
GGGGGGGGGGGGAACACTTGTTAGGACAGTTACTTCATTCTGTCTGTTGTCAAGTTGGTTCTTAATAGGTTGTTAAAAAACCCAAAGCCACTTGGATTGGCAACTTGTTCTGGTATCTCTAATGTTATGTTTCCACACTGCCTGTCAAATTAGCATGTGTAACCATGAAAAACTCTTAAAATAAAACAGCGAAAAAATGTCCTAATAAACTAGTTGATACCTATTAAATACATCTTTTAACTCAGAAATACTTGAAAGGCAGATATGCCTTGTATAAATGGGGAAAGGGGACAGAGGGGAAAAAAGACTCTTATTCCTAAGTCATGAAAACATGTGATGGATTAATTGGTGTGTTGTATTTGCTCGTGTAAAGAAAAGAGCAAGACTAATTTTGAAATTTAAATTAATTTATAAATATTAAATATTTATTAGAGCTGTTGCCTTGATCACAAACAAGAAAAGCCTTCAAATCCTGATACACTGGCACACAATTAAGTATTCCATAACTTTTAAACATAGAAACTGGACAAAATTTCAATGTAAATTGAATATTTAATTACTTATATGAGAACTACATTTTAGATGTAACAATCTTCTTGGAGGAAGATATATGACAGTGATACAGGGAATACTGTGTGAATATACTGCAGCTATAGTGCACTATAGAGTGCAGTGAATACAGTGCAGCTTATATTTTTGATTATTCTGATAAAATGTGTTATTTCTTATGTGCTTTGTTTATTTACACCAGACATTACAGCTATATTTTCGCAATATATTTAACTTTTTTTCACTGTCCAGTCATGTCTCCAAGTTAAGATGACATCCGAGAGAGCTTGCTACATCCAGTTCTTTGCAAAATACAAAAGTACCAAAATGAATTTTTTTTAAGAGAGATTAAACAAATACTAGATTATGTAAAGATTCAGTATTTCAGTATTAGGGGCTGAGAAATGCCCCTCAGAACACTTGTACACTTTGTATCATTATGTGTATGAGCAACAACAAAAATCGTTTTTAAAGCTAATGGAATTCTGTTTTAGAAAGGGTTATATGCTAACTAAAACCTCACACATCAACAGCATTTCAATACATCAATTTTATGAGATGCCACAGAACGAAATGGCCACCACCCATAAGAGCAGTAATACAACTTCTTAAAATCTACAGCTGTCACCGAAATCGCATCTCTCTGTTACTTACCTGTAGCTCTTGATACAACTTTTTTAATTCTATTGCTGCAGGTCCCGTCATTTGTCCATTGTAAGACTGAAAACCATTCAGTTTCCCTTTCCTTAAATCCTCCAGTTGCTGAGTAAGTTGATCCACTTTTAACACTGCAGCCTGTAGCTCCTGCTGCTTTTCCTGGAACATGGCACTTATATGCTCAATTTCAGTTGCTAAAATTAACAAGATAAAAATAACAAAAACCAATTAAGAAAAGCAGAATTTGTTAACTTTTTAATTCTACAGGTATTGATAAATACAACACAGTAGTTTTAAATCTACTGTATGCATACACACATAAAATATTTATGTGTTGGGAATTTGCTAACAGTCATAATATTTCCTAATAGTTAGAGAATAGACTTATTCTGACTTTATGCCTGGCTATACAAAACAAACAAAAAGTTACATCATATACAAATTTCATAGAAACACCGCACCCTTTGTAAGACAAAAAACATTCTATCTGAAATCCTGCTTCAATGCTATATTGAATAGCAATATAGCATTATTTGCTAGTCATGCAGTGAATAGTAAATGAAATTAAATAAATTACTTAAAATTTCCACATACAGAGATTGCCATTCATGATCTTGCTGTAGTCCACTTGTCCTCTCATGGCACGGATTTTTTTCAGCTTTGTCTCCTGGGTTTCAACACGTTCTTTAAGTTTTTGAAGCTTTTCACTCTCAGAAACAGACTGCTGCTGACGACGTTCTTGCTGCTTCAGATAACGCAAACGTTGTTCCTGACAAAATGAGGTTTTAGACAAGAGGTACCTGTTACCCATTTATTTAAAAAAAAAGTTAACTTAGAAAAACCCATCACTATGATCACTGTTTTTTTTTATTTCCAGAAATCAGAAAAAGTTGTATCTAGTTAAAATATGCATCAGTCCTCCTAGAAAAACTCTTAACGTTAACAAATCTGTTTTAGAGCAGAGATTCAAGACTTTTTAGACTAAATATCAAATTGACATATATGTGCAAATACAACCCTAGCCTGAACACTCATTCAAACACATTTGTGAAGCTTCCTCTGACATTCGTTTTCTGATGCTATCAATACTTTTCATGCTGTTGCAAAATGAATTTCCAACGCTGTTATCCAGCTTCCTAAAGAGGACAAAATTATGTCCAACAGCCCATTTGAAACAAGCTGACCTACTGCAAAATAATGTTCCAGTTCTAAATAATAGTCCTTCTTCTGGACACACAAGGAAAATGTTTCTTTTTCTACATTATTTCCATGAAGAACAACAGAATCGATAGGTTGATTCCTAGGTACTCCAAGCATCCAATGCATACTGTATATTGTAACACCTACAACAACATCAAAAACATTAAACCCACTCCCCACTCTGAGATTCTTACATCTCAGAGACTTTGGAAATGTAATACATGAATATGTATGAAGCAGGCATATCCTCTTCTCACACCACTATTACTATATTGGAGTGAATGAGCGACTGAAGATGAGCATAAAGTCAAGCCTGGTCTATCACAGATCATGAAGTGGGCCTCACAACAGAGACAAAACCTAGCAATATTTTTACAACAACACATGATTTGGCTTGACATAGGTTGTTATAGTATCATTTACACTGTAATGTTGTATATTGCCTAGGTTAAGATTAACTTGGTAAACCAATGGATTTCTCAACCTCTTTCTTAAGCTTATCTAGAATGAATTAATGTGTTTTTCTGTATGCGTGAAACTTATGCTTGCGTATGTTGAAGGAAATTTGTATTTATTATGATCTGTATATAATTATTACCTTAGCAACCAACATTTGCTGTTGATTTTCAATCTGCTGCTGTTGTCGGGCAGCCATATCTTGAAGTTCAGAAAGTGTGAGCTCAACACGTGGATTCCCAACCTGCAGAACACAAAATGTTACATGAATGTGTTGATGTATATGTAATGTATATTAAGCGTTCTGATGATAGAAGCTAAATCTCCACTCCTCAGAGGAAGGCTAAAGCCTCCTCCCCAGTCCTCAGAAGAAGAATAATGATGGACACCTATAAAATAGTAAGGAAACTCAGAGCAGAAAGAAAGGACACAGACCATGCACATACCAGGCACAGAAAAAACACTAAGAGACAAAACAAACATGAGAAAAAAGCCCTTGTACTACGTTTAACACTGCTCTGTTAAGATGTTCTGTAGAATTGGTACACAGTAGTGGTATGGCAGATGTGATAACACACACACAAGCAGGTATTTTAAGCAGTAACTGGAGTCTGAAGCTTCCTTCCTTTCCTAACATTTTCAGTGTTTACCTAGCGCAGGACAAGACCACGTGAGAACCCTTAGAACTAAGGGCTGTCACTAAGCTCACATCCAAAGATCGTGAAATTTCTGGCAGACTGGAGCATTTAAGGTAAGAATCTGTGGAAAACAGTCTGTACAAACTGAGCAAAATAAAGTTCATCCCCTTTGGATAAGTAAGCGGCTATTACTGAGTGAACTTGGAATGAAAAGACAAGATATTAGTGGGGCTTTATCACTCCTTTTGCACTTCAAAACTAACAATTTACAAAACTGGGGTAGAGAGGCAATCACTGAAAATTATTTAAAATTTATACAACACTGTGACAACGTGTGAGACCAAATATTATGTTTTTAAAAATGAATGCATTGTTTCAGTATGTTCATAGTTCTATCAACAAATATAATTTAAATCTATACATTAAATAACTTCAATTCAACCACATTTTTTACTATGCAATCACAAGAAAGTAAGCATGGTGTAAAAAGACAAATTCCAGAAGCTGACACTTGCCAAATACCTGCTTTGCTACTCAGAAAACCAAACCCCACAACCTTAGAATTGCACCGTTTAACCACAACCTTAGAATTTTCACAGAAAGAAAATACCAGCCTTTGAAAAATGACGCTGGAAAACTGGAAAGTTCAGAATAGCACAACATCTGTTTCAAGGTATTTACATGTAATTCAGTCAATTTAGTGGACCAATGTAAAAGTTGGACTGCTGCATTGCAATAATTCAATAAACAATGTAGTATTTTCACCGAACTGCATGACTACACCATTAGTAAACCAAATTAAAATTACATCACTTCCCATCCCCAATATAGTCAACACTGCTGAAAAAGAAAGGAGAATTAAATGTTTTGGATATATTGATAAATAACACTCAGTTTCAAATAAATGTTTACAAAATGGAATAAGGTCTAAACATTTTACAGACACACCAAAAAAAAAAAAAAAAAAAAANCCCCCCCAGACACCACCCCACCCCAATGAATCAAGCATCAGCTTGTGGATCTGATCAAACTTGATCCCAGAGGAAAGCTGATTTAGCTGATCTCCTTTTCTGGGCTCACCCTACTGACTTCCAATGCGGTCCTGTAGTGATCCGACATGTCCCCTGCAATACTTGTACTTCACTCCAAGAAAAGTAAAATTCTCCTCTAAAATCTTGTTGATATTGAAGTATCTCAGCCACTTTGAATGGCTTGTTTATATTCCTACATCAAATTCCTACTTAAGTAAGTACCAATTCTCCAACCAATGCAGAATACAGAACTGTTCCTTTTAAGCTTCAGTCAGGAAAAGAAAATAATATTTGATTTAAAATAACTGATTTTTTTTTTTTTTTCTTCCTGAACTCCAATTAATATTTCATGTTTCTGCATACAATTATTCGGATAAGATATGCACCTCTAGGTCAGTCACTAAAACAAGCCAGATTTGGAACACTAACTTTTAAAGCTGCTGCATCCTAGATGCACGATATAGACATGTTGGACTAAAATTTTTAGAAAGTTATTGTCCCTCTTTGAATATTTCTGACTGAATAAATTATGGAGCAAAATTATAATTCTTATTGGATACTAGAACTGAAACTCCTCTTACTAGTCCACAGTAATGAAAACTATAGTAGAGAAGTAATTGAAAAATAAATCTATGTATTTATTTACAGTTATAGCTATATAGAATAGTGGAACTAGAATAAAAAGGTAAAATCCACCCAAAACACACATTTTCTATTTCAACACTTTTTTAGTGAACACACTAATTAACAACAACAAAAAAAGATTGAACTTAGTAGCGAGTACTTTTTTTTATTAGCGTGACTTATGACAGGCAAGATTCCTTCAAAATATTCTTGAAGGCTAAATAACTTGCACGCACTTGTGGTCACCAGCTAATAAATCAGAGAGAGACATTTTATTATTAATTACAGACTGAAAGGCACTAACTGAGTAAGAAAGTAAGGAAGCTTTTCCAAATGCCATCCACAAACCAAAATGTGCTTACTTGAGACAAGAAAATAACATAGAAAAACCAGATGCTGCTCCCAGAACATGTTCAGGCGCTACTAACTTCCTTTGGCATGACCTTCTGCCAGAAAAACCTAAACCTCTACATCTGCTTCTGATGGACTTTGTAGGTAATTCTTAAAAGGGGCTCAGAGTGGCTTGAAGAATTCCCTCTGGATCACTGATTTTAAAAAAGGTGGGGGGTGAATTGGTAGTATTTTCTCAATACACATATGCTCGGTTTCAAAAATATACAACTTGCATCAGACTATGCAAAGTCTTCCCAATGCTTTCCTCCTTTCTTGTTTTGATCATCAGTTTAACAACATTGATAGCTCATTCTATTTCCAGTAGTAATTTTCAGTATAACACTAAGAAATAAGAGATATGTTTTATTCCACTAAATCTTGTTAAAAATATATCCAGCCTCAAAAAAAAAAAAAAAGTATCTGTATAGGGGCTGTGCATATTTCAAAGTAAAAAAGCCATTTCACCAAGTAAAAATTACAGATTTTCTAAATGAAAAATGTAACCTGGAATGCACAATGACAATAAGAAAACTGGTTTGCAAAAGCACCAGAAACAAAAAAACCATTTGATCCAAAAGCTCAGAATTTTTACTGCTTTAAATAAGCAAATTTGAAAGTATATCTTATAATGCCTAAAAAAGTACCTCATTACTTTATATTATGTAAAATATAGAAGATTAATTATAAGATGAATGCAAATATTAGCTTCTCCTCGAAGAAGCTATTAACTACTGTAAAACGTTCCATTTAGAAAGTGTAATGTCTAAAAACCTTTTGTACATGGCAAAGCACAAGAACATGGCAAACAGTGATAATTAACCATTTAAATATAAATGCCGTATGAGAAATCTTTTAATGTTTACCTTACTGAAGATCAGTAAGTGTCCCTTTCCCTTAAAATAACTACACTATAGTTAGGAAAGAAAAGAAGAGGCAGCTGAAGAAACAAAGTTTTAAACCTGTAACTTCACTCGCAGTTTGTTCTTTTTCATCCACATGGCAAAAGCAGTAAACAGACCAAGCAGAATTCCTCTTCGACATCAAATCAATTATTTTCAGACTGACTGTTGCTGATTTCAGGTCTCCAAACAGGACAGCATCATTTTTGAAACAGCATGAAAAACACTGAATCTTTCTCTTGTCGAGACCTAGCTGAATCAACTCATCTAGAGCATTTCATATTAGTTGAGTCTACTTGTAATTATCTGTATGCAAACACCACCACTGAAAAAAGTCAGTCTCAGTCCTTCTTCAGAACCTCAGGTTATGCACAGCAAAGAAAGCGCTGCATTCTCTCAGTTCTTTAATGAGGTTGTTGGTTTCTCGGATTCTTAAGTTTGTGCTGTTCATACTAGTTATTAACAATTTCATCCATGAAGTCACTCACCTCTCACCATAACAAACACAAGCCTATCACATTTAAGGTCCAGACCTCCTCCTTTCTCCTGCAGCAAGAGAAACCTACCTCCTACAGAACTGCCTTCTGAAGGAGGTACTAAAAAGCCACTACAAATATTCACTCCTCCAGATTCCAAAGATTCATTTGCTACACGGTGATACATCAAAGCAGACAGTTTTGCTGAATTGTGAATTTCTTTTCATTGATTCACAGAAGCATTTACACATAGAGATGAACTCCTAAATGAAATGCTGTAGAGCAAAGACCACATTGTCAGGCACTAAGGAAGTATTATGTATGTGTATGTATGTGTCATACAGACAAGAATACCTTACACCTATATCCCCTAATTTCTTAATACTGACAAGAATCTTAAAAAAATTGTATTTATTTTGTTTAGCATGGACTTTAAAAGGTCATGATGAGAGACAGAATTTGTAATGAACTGGAGTTTCAGCTTCTGACATTACCCTCCTACTACAAGCTAATATTTTACCATTTGATGATTAATAATTTTGAGACAGGTGAGATGAATGGTACAGTAGTAATTAAATAGTTTGGGAACCAGTTTACAAGCAGCCTCAAAACAAGTCATACCTTAGGCATTTAATTAAGAAAAGGAACCTCCTTTAATATTTATTTCTACACATTAGTCTTGTCACTCTTAAAATTCATTTTCTTATTCCTCCTTCCTTTCTTTCTACCCTCACACTATGTTGTTCTGTCTATCATCACAAACTCCTCAGTCTACATGCTTCTGAGCTATTATGAAATGGCTTACTCATTGGCAACCCACTATAGTAAATGAAAAATTGCACCTGAACTTGAAATATTTCTTTGACAACCAGAGGGTACTGTAGTCAAGATGTGTAAGCAATAAGGGCAGATTCCAGTGGTTTTTTGCCTTTACTCCCATCAGAAAACTATCTTTAGGAGGAATCTAATTATGTCAATATTAAAATAAAAAACCCAGGAGACTGACCTTTTGAGATAGATTACTTTTTAAAAGATGATAATTAGGATGTGGCTTCATTTTATGTATCTCTCTGCCTCCATGTCTAAACCATGAAGATATTTTTTTTGATAATTTTCTAAGTCTGCACAAGTAAGAACAGAAAGTTACTTTGAAAATAATAATGAAACTTATACCAAACATATACCAAACCCACACCCAAGACAGTTACGATTTCAGAAATAAGAGCTTTAAAGGAAAACAACAAATACTCAAAAGCTTTACGGGCCACCATAATGACTGGCAATGTCATGTTTAGGTTCAGCAACACCTAGCCATTTAAACAGTCAGAATAAAGCATAATGTAACCAATTAATTGAAAAAGAAAACCTGAGAAGTACAAGAATTTACCAATCATTTCCTGCATGCTATCTCTTCAGATCTTTTTCTAGGTTTGCTAGAGCCACCATGTCATTAACTTCCCTTATCTATTCCTTCCTTCTTTTTAAGATAGGTGTTCACACCCATCTCCCACACAATTCTTCTTCAGTTCGCTTCCCGACGCCCTGCACTAGAAAGTGTAGGTTCAAGTACCTCAAGCCTCCTGAAACTGGCCGAGCTCCACCTTCTCCTATGCATATTCTTGCACAATGAATCATGTACAATGAACTGTCTCACACACATTTTCTAGTCTTTTTCCTATCATTCACCTCCATCACCTCTACCCTTATTCTCTCGGTTACTACTTCTCTTTTAGTACTTTGGTCCACCCTCTCTCTTGTCACAGTCAGAGATGATTCTGAGGTTAAACCACCAATTGCCATGGTCCAACATAACCTAGATAAAATGTAATCAACCAGCGCGCAGGGAGGCAAGAAAGTCTGCATCTTAGCCTTGGAGCCCAATATGGCTGGTTCTAACTTTGGTCAGCAAAAGGGCTACCCAGAAAATTTTTCTGCTTGTATCCCACTACTTCCAACCACCTATTTATTGACAAGCCAGCACAGAGCAGCATATATCCCACCCACAACCCAGCTACACTGTTTATTCTTTACATAGGCTGCCACTCTAACACTGTAGTACAGACAAGGAACATTTTGGCCAAATGCAAAAAAAGCAGCAATCCTTCTCACTGCCCATCCCAAAAATGTTTGTGATGGTAAAGGTAACCATATGCTCAGTCAGAATAAATGTTAAAAAACATATTTTATCAAGGTTGGGACAACACCAGCATATCAAAGGCTGGTGGGGTGGGGACACCCACCCCCTCAAAACCAAAGCCCCAACACCCCCAAAAAACCACAGACTGAGGACAAGATCAGTACTGAATTAGAGGCAGAAAATCCAGCAGAAAGAGAGAAATCCAAGAAACAACTCCTTTGGGCTCATGATTTAAAGAATTTACTCCCCCATGTGGGATTCATTAGTGAGGCGTACAATTTTGCCATGGCAAAAAGGAAACATCCTCTTCACCAGCCTAATAGGAGAGGACAGCAAAGGCCAGAAAGGTACTGCAAGTTGCTCCTGAGAAAGCTTAAAATGCTGACATAGAAATGCAAAGTAAATACTCTTTTTTTACTGCACATACTGAAAGACACAGTTTTTCATAATCTATAGCAGTTTTAAGTTCCTGTTCCTTCCTAGGGCAAATGAGGGAACAAAAAAAACCTTACCTCCGGACTAGAAATTTACCTTTGCAGAGCTGTCAAACCCCAGAAATCTATACAGCTACATGACAAATAGAACTGACAGGTCTGGGACTAAGTATACAAGTATGTGGACAAAGGAAGTGAAGTATATTACATAAATAGTCATTTTCCCAGAATGAAGCAGACTGACAACCGTGAAAATCAATGGGGGTAGGTTGGAGTGCTCCCCAGCCAGTGAATTCCAGACTGGGACCAGGGCTCTGACAATTCCCAGCCTCCCCAAACCAGGGAGCTCTCATCTCAGTGGGCCATCCCTGCATTTTCCTCCTCTGTGCCGCATTTACAGCTAAGGAAGAGCTACAGCTCTGGCTGCACAACTATCAATTGCAGGAAAAAAGGAACAGCGTGCTTTGTCTGCTGCTAAATCTACCAAAAGATTTCCTAATTCTCCCCTACTAATTTGGACAGGAGCAGCAGAAGCCTGTCACTCGTGTAGCTTTTCTGCCTTAAGCCTCATTCAAAGTAACATGGTTTAGGGGATGCTGTAACTAGCCCAGTTGGCAACAAAGCTTTAAAGGTTGCTGGTAAGAATAGCCAGCACACACTTTGGGTGCCTGTCTTCAGCACAACAGTAGTGATGGGGAAAACAGATGGAAGATATAGGAGTTTATTATACCAGCTCTGTATCAAATAGGTCTTGAAATGTATGTGGCCTCCTTGTGCTATCTGAGGACTACGAGAGGAGAACACGGGATGCAGCATCTGCTGAAGATTATTGGTTCTAACCTCTTTACATTTCTGAAACATATTAATCCTATATATCACTAAATTTAAGAATGTGAACAGATTTTGACCACATGTTCTATAAAAACTGATCCTTGTGCCATGCACAACGTAGACAACTTGAAAATTTTGTGTGAAAACTCATATATAACACTATAAAAAGATAAAAGAAAATACATGGTTTTATTTAAACTAAACCAGAGTTTTTGCTGATCTTGACATGGATGACATTATTTCCAGTTTAATAGCTTTATCCACAGCTCTGCCGTGCCTTTTTTTAATTGGGTCAGAAATACGCCGATAGCAGAAATCCATTTTAAAGAATCCAATGACAATAGCACGTGCCTTTTTTAGCTTAATGGAAATGAACAAGCTAATTAAACCCTGAAAAGGCAACCAGAATATTGGGAATTAAAGGAAAATATATCTGGCATATGCTATCTCTTGATAATAAAATAATCTTGAAATTAACATTACAAATGGAATCTGGTAACTTTACTCACAAATTTGGAATAAAAATGTTATGTGTGCATATAAATACATTAACAGCTTCTTAGAATAAAGACACTTCAACTGTATCACAATTTGCTGAAAAAACTCACATTATCTGTATTTGAAAAAAATCTTAACATCGCTCGTAAACTACGCTACCTTGTTAGCAATTCCTCCAACTTGCTGATGCTAATAAAGTCACTCTATGTAATAAAACATTTAAAGTCTATTCAGCATAAGCCACAGACTCCTGATTTTCTGTTTTCCCATATTGCTTTCTTAGAAATCTCACAAGTGAGGCTGTCCTCTATTTTGCACAGAACAGCTAAGAAAAGGCAGACCGAAACAAAAATCAAAACAATGTTAAAATAGATTTTCAAAATTAGAAATGGATTTAAGCATATATTGAACATCTGCTACATATGAAGTAAACTGCTTATAAATCACTTTTACAATATAGGAAAGTAGTACCTGGAACTCATTTATTTAAAATACTTTCTTCCTTGTCCTTGCAGACACTTTTAAACAGCCACAGAAATCTTAAGCATGTTTATATTAACTTCAGTGTCAGCTAAAATACCCACTAGCTGATTTGAATCAAAATAGCAACCTCATACTCCTAACAAAAGTAAACTATCTTAAAATAAATTATGCATTCATATAGAAATAACAGATCAGTTGTGCAAAAAACTTCACACCAATCCTTCTACTCAGAGTGATTTTGAGTAATAGACATAGTATTAATACATGTTGAAAACACTGCCCAAGTGTCTTTAAAAACTGTCTTGGAACTATATTTTTCTGGGTCTATTAGAAAAGCAACATCTTATTTTGATACGATAGCTAAGTATGGTTAAGATGCACTTATCATTAGTCTGAATAACATGTTTAGCATCAAATGTGCATTTATTCTTCCCTTAAGTAATTGTTTCAATATGAAGTTTTTCTGTAGTGATGTAATATTGTCTATATGAGAACAGCATAATAAAACATTTCCAAAACACAAGAGTACTGAAAGTAAGCATCCTGTAATTGAAAGATATGTTGTGAAACTCAGCATATGACTTGCAATTCCCGTAAAACGTAAGTTGTTTAAAGCAAAAGTTGACCACGACATTTTGAAGTAACAATCCTTTGATATGGTCTTAAAAATTATAGCAAATGCATCTGAAAAAATCTGATTATCTAAGAATTTCAATTCAGAGATAAGGCATTACAAAAGCCAAACTGGTCTGCATTCTGGTCATGTGACAATGAAACCCACAATCACTTAAACTAAAGTGCAAAAGCTACACAGTATTTAAATAACAGGTCCACTAAAGTGTAAAATTAACAAATTTTGAAAAGTAGTTAATTACCTGTTCACTATTTTCCCATGTAATTGTAAGAGAGCACATCTTTATTTTGCAGCACTGCCCATCAGCTGTAAACATTTGTGTTGCTTCAACATGCTTCAAGTCCATGTTTCTGTTATTTTCTGTCTACACTAACTGTTTAACTGTTTGCTGTAAACAAGCTAAATCAACAGCTGTACACATCTTATGAGTTCCTGCGTGGCTTTTTGGCTCGATGCTATCAATAAGAAGTAGGATATTTTTTAATCTTATTCCATATGAAATAAAGGTTTCCCCAAATTCTTTATCAAGATGAAAAGCTGTCTCTCTGCATTCATCACCAATCAGCTAACGGAAAAGGCTAGTGGATTTTGCCAGCAGTAAAAGACCTAATCACAGCAAGATCAAGCCAGCTGTCAACTACAATCAGCTTGATTCATTGCACTTTTCATATTCAGTGGAAAATGTTGAGCAATACAGAGTTTTTTAACAGTTATTGGGTTAAATTGAAAATACAAGAATACAGACAACTTAGCTTTAAAAACACATGAATTATTTGTTCCATTTTATTTTTGTAGTCTTACCAATTCAGTGCAAAAACTGAATACCAAAAAGATCAGCAAAATCATTACTCGTATTTAATTTCGTTCGTATTTAATTTCACTGTTTAAAATGACAGAAATCCATACCACCTGAAATTTAACAGTGTATTTATTAACAGAGACTACCTAAGATAGAAGGCAAACAGTAGTCAGAATAGATACCCCAATATTATGCAAATAGCCTTTCCAGTGTTTGCTATATGCTTTTCCCTATATACTTCAGCTTTTTCTTAAATCTTGTATGCAACAAGATGAATACATGCAATAAAGCTAAAGCATGTGTGTAATAGAACAAATCAGGAAGCTGCAAGTCAGAGAAGACTGCAGCAAGCCAAAACCTAGACCTGAGGATTTTTAAATGGTAAACATTAAAGGAAATACTAAACTCCATTAACAATTTCTTATTTATCTAAAAATTATGATATTGGGAAAGATAAAAACCATAAAAAACCCTGTAGTTTACCTTGTCAAACTCACGAATGACATGCAAGTTCAGCCTCTCTTCGTTCTTTCAAGAAAGTAAGTCAAGCATGATTCACTGCACTTACACAAGAGAGACAGCCAAATGGGTCTCCATAAGGACACTGAAGAACTGTTCTGGCCAAGCACAATACAGTGAATATTCCAGCTGAATAAAGAACAGGCTTATTTTTAGCAAGCAAGAAAAGGTACGAGCTGTAGAGTAAGATCATGCAGTAGGAATAAGAGAAGAAAAACAAGTTCAACTCCCTTGCTCCTAAATTAGCCAGAGGGACTTTCATTTTCTCCGCTTTGATCTGAGGAAGACTGCAGGGGGAACAAACCTAACAATTGGATCTGGAGACAGCTGCGGAGACAATAGAGAAATGGAAAGGTTCTCTTCCCTGGGAAAAACGTATGGGTGGGAAATAGGTATGCTAGGTGTCCGAAGGCTGATGGACAGGAAACTAAATGAACAAGGCAGCGAACATGGAAAGGTGTGTCAGAGAAAGGAGGCCACAGCAGCACTACACAAGAAAAACCAGAGACTGTGGAAAAGATGAGAGGAAACTCTAATCTGCAGATGACACAGCTACATAAAAGAGAGAACTCTAAAGGTGGTCTGAAAAGGAATAGTTGGCCTTGAGAATACCAGAAGTCTCCTGCTCAGAACCAAAAGCTGCTCAGAGAGACAGAGGACAGTCGAAACTCTCAAGCTTTCACAGTTGATCTCTCAAAGCTCTGCACTGACACAGTGAATTTCCTAATCAGTCTCCTGTAAGGAACTACAGAAATAAAGGAAAGGACAAGTCTCATCTTTCTTACAATAACTTAATATTAAAATATATGGCTTAACTAAATACAATAGTAATGTGACTGTAAAAGGATACAACTATGGCAAAAGGCATTGAAGTTTAGTGTGAGTGCAAGGACTGTGAAAGCACAGCAATACTTCATGAAGAATAACAAATGAACTCTTTAAATAACGTTTACTTTATGAGCTAATGTGTATAATGTTATGCCTCAGCTGCAGCACTCATTTATTCTAAACTATTCTGCCTTTATATGAGGGCCAAGCAGGATCTCTATGTGCAGCAACAACTGGAGGCAATCTCCACATGCTTCATTCAGTTAGAAATCTAGGAAAAAGAGTGAATTGTATTGCTCCGTGTCCACAATACAAATATGTGAAAATAAGTACCATAGTTAGAGGCTAAACAAACAAATGGACAGGACTTCTCATCCTCCCCCTACCATGGACATCTATAACTAAGTATTGCCGTAGAACTGCAAAGCCATGCCTCAGGAAAAGCAAAGTCAGACCTGTAGAAGTGGGAACTAAAGGTTTAGACTGAGTAAATGGTGCAGTTTAGGTCTTTCCTCCTCTGCAAAATGCGAAGCCACCTGTTGGCTGTTTCAGACTAGAAAACCACATCTTTGTTCCCTGTAACTTGTTAAGCAGAACTATCTTTGATGCCCAGAAGAGCAGCAAAACTACAAAGTCTGTATACTACAAGTGAGTGTGTCAAAGTGTCTGTATACTACAAGTCTGTCTACTGTAAGCAAGTTTCTCTCATATCTACAGCTATCTAGATAGGTACTTGGTATCTAGAGTGACAGAGATTAAAAATTGTATGAATACATGGAGAAGACATGGCAGAAAACAGTCCTTTCGCAATGTTCCAAGTGGATTCCCAAGAGTGTTTCCTGTTCCCAATTAGCAAACAATCTTTAGAGTCCTCAAAACAGATTAAGTCACATATTAAGAGCTAATGCTATCATAATTAAAATTGTAACAGGAAAATGATCACAGAATAAGCGTGATGAAACTTACCGAATTATTCTCACAAATGTAACCATCTAGTCACTTTGTCCATTATGGACTGAAATATATTTGAGATTGCACAGGACATGTTAAAACACTGTTCATGACATTCCAAATCCAAGAATGATTCTGCCTAAAAAGTTTACAAGAGGCCTCAGAGTGAGGTACGAGGTCAAGACCATTTGAATTTTCTACAGTTTCACAGAAGTTCTTTCTACGAGATCCAGTTATTAGTCTTGTAGAGATGTTACCCTACATAACTATCTTTTACTGAGGTGTGAAGAGACTGGGATTTCTAGTCCAGCAAGAATTCAAAACCTATTTGTATGCATTAAAATTAGCTTAAAATTAGACTAATATTTTTTTTACTTCCTAAATTAATTTTTTTCCCTTAAGTCCTTTAGTCCTTTTTGAAGAACAAGACTCTGCCAGCTGTCTGGAAAATGCTTCAGATAGACTTAACGAAGAACTGTATCAGCCTGAGGAGAATCCAAACTCTATTAAGCTGACCTGGGGCTCAAACTAGAAATCTGGTGGTGAAGAAGGCTGCTATAGGTGCAGCAAGGCTCCCCTCTCTGACAGCTAAAAATAATTTTAGGAATGTATGTCTTTGACAAGGGAATACTCTTGACTGCAAAAGTGGCAGATACAATAATTTTTTGTCTCCTTCACAAAAGTAACAGAGAAAGTCGCAGCAGAAAATCAGGAAAACTTGGATCTGATTTAATTACCAGGTTTTTTACATGGCCAACATGGTCCAGGAAGCCTACAAGAAAACTTCTTCAGAAAAAAAAAAAAAAAAAAANCACTGCAAACTGTTAGAATTCCTTGTGCCTAGATTTCTTTTTATCATCTTTTAATGGAATTATTTGCTTAGACTTTTCTATGAGACCCCTGAATGAATCTAGGTTTCCAAGACTGACATAGTTACTTCTTAATTTTAAACAAATTTGATTAAAACCTGTCTTATGTGAATGGCAGCTTCTTCCAAGTAAATTGTTAAACATTACACACAGGAAGTACTTAATACTAGTACTTAATACTTACAAGCTTATATTAAATTGAATTTGCAGCTCAGGTTTGAAGAACAACTTCTATTCCAGACTAAGCTCTTTATCCTTCAACATTGCAAATGAGAAATTTCAGGCAAGTACACACAATGTATTTCTCATCTCTTGAGGTTGCTACTTCTGTTAAAAATTTAACTTGTTTGCCTTTTTCCTCACAATTAGATTTTGTCAAAACTTTACCTGACAGATTAAGGAAACCTTTAAGTATTTTGCCTGTGCAAGTATACTTGTAACCTTCCCCCCCACCCCATCTTTGAAACTTTCTTATCAGATGCTTTTTAGAACACATTTTAAAAGTTTTAATTGTCTTATCATAACAAATTCATGACAAAATCCATACTAGATGTTTAATGCCTTTTTATCGTCGCACCTATATGGATCAAACCGTTAAAACTAATGAAAAACATCCAATTCAACTCAAGGATTTTGGCACCACATGTAAATCTATCTAAACTCTAAGCCTAGAATTTGACAAGCCATACCAGCGGAACTCAAAAGCAGCGTAGCTTTACTACTGTCACAATAGAATGGGATACAGAGACTAACTGCATCAGATGGCTATCCACTCTCCGGCAGCAAGCTTACACTCTGCTAAATCAGTACTATAAAAAACTGCTTTGCATGTACATATATGTGTAAGTTTTAATCTACCTTTTAACGGAATTTCCCTGAGCAATTCCCCCGGCATTAAAGAGTCTCCTGATGCTAAAACAGTTGGACTACCTGTTGTAAATTTTTTGCTAAAAGCCTGATTTGAGCCACTTAACAGAAATAGTGAAGCTCAGTTCTGTTATCTAATCAGCACAAATTTTTAATTCTCAACTTTATCTACTGGTCACAGCTTCAGGACCAAGAAAATTTACAGAAGCGTGATTCTCCAGTTTGGGATGACGGTGAAGTTCTCCTCTACGTGACTTTCCTTTACACTTAAGCTAACACAAATTTCATAGTGAGAGATAAAATCAGGTTCCACTTTGTATTTCTTGGCAAAGACTTCAGTCAATATTTATCAAGAAAAAAGCTTATTGATACCAGCCTCTAAATTGGGGAAGCAATTTTAATACTAGAAACAGCAAAAATAAGTTAAAGAGACAATGGTGCGGGATATCACAATCTGACATTTTATTCTCTCCAGGTAAATTACCAAGTAGAAAAATAATTTAAACCAAGCAACTACAGCAAACGGGTATTGTCTTCATATACAGACTGTTTTCATTACACTAACCTACTTCTATTCAGTCCACTACACTTTTCTTCCATCATGCTCCCATATCCCATCCTTTTTTCCTCCTGAGCTGCATCTGCTTTTTGTTTTCTCGTGTCCAAGAAATTTCTTAATTATCTGATTACCTTTGCACCTGGACAACTGTCATGATCCGGTCGTTCCTTTTTCTCGGACTTCCTTTGAGTACATCTCTGATCCCCTTTTCCTATTGATGAGTGGTAGCTGCACCACGCCGGGTGGCTCCCAGTCCCTCTCCTGTCTACCACTGACCCCCAGTGGTTACAACTATATTTGCTCTGTCTCACTGTTGACAGACCGCTCCTGCTTCTATGGAATGAAGCTTGGATCATGCTGGGACATCCGGAAGCAAGCAAGACCCGACATAGTATGGCCAATGATCACAGAACCAAAGAATAATTCAGGTAGAAAGGGGCCTCTGGAAATCACCCGGTTCAGTAACCCCTGCTTGGAACATTTCAGACTGCTTGGGACTTTATTCAGCTAGACAGAAATTCCACAGACTCCGGAGGACAGTCTGTTCCAATGTCTGCAACTCTCATTGAGAAAACATTTTCCCCAATATTTAATTAGAATTTCCCTTGCTACAACTTGTGTTCAAATCCAACTGGCTCAGTTACAGATGCAAAAGAAAGGAAGAGGAGGAAGAGGCAGCTATTCCCAGAGAAAAGAATCCCTCTTGAGACTCTGTCCAATCTCCCCAGCAAAGAGAAATGTTTAGTTATCTACGTCTTATCTCCACATATCTATACCTTTGTGTAGTGGCAGAAAGAGATCGGCCCTGATTACAGCATAATTCCATGTCCAAGAAGGAAAGTTGTAAACAAAGGCAAACCCCAAATGGTCACCTCAGGAATAAGAGAACTTGTCGATTTACAAAATCTCTCATAGTTTTTCCTTTAGACTTTGTTATGCAGAATGCAAAGCTCTCAGATGAGCACTTACAGATAAGTATTCTTTTTCCAAAAATGCATGTTTCACTGTTTGAAGAGACCTACCCTATTCTATTTTTAACACTAAATCTTTATTTGGAAGATAATCTAATGAAATTTAATCATTTATACAATGTGATTTTAAGCTAACCATTATTTAAATAATTGCTGATCAAGCACATATATTTTCAAAGAACAAAAAAAATCCTACTGCATATGACAAAATGACAATAGAATTATCCAAATTGAATTCCAGACAAATTGCCCATCCTTTTTTTCCAAGACTATTGATTCAAACATTAAAGCAAACATTCATCCTGAAGTTTTCTATGCATGTCACACTTTCAGCTCTATCCAGATATTAAGTAAAAATCAATTACTTAATCATTAAAGCAGTACACATAATAAAAATATACCTGAATGCAGAATATTTGGTAAGATTTGAGCTGTCTTCAATGTTCCATTGGTTTGTACTGATTTTAGGGCTAGTCTAACATTCAGCATGCCAGTAACAATGAATAAGCCTAATGCATTACGTAAGTGTAAGCTGATTAAATCCTTGATCCTGAAGCCACCTCTTTTTCCCCCTCCCCCTCTGATTTAAAACTTGGCACAATTGAAAAAAATCTTAGTTTTATACACTTTCAAAACCTAATTTGTACCATTTTTGGCATAAACCCCACCGCAATTTACATTAATATAACCCCTTCAGGTTTTAGTCTTTCTTGTATTTTAATAATTTCCTAAATCTGGTAAAAGTCCATTTAAAGTGATCCGTTCCCTAATCAATTTTAATTTTGTGGCCAAACTTTTGGGTTTTTTAAAAAAAATATATATACTGAATGGCACAAAGGTTATTCAAGTTGCCAGATCTGAGCTTTATCCATAAATATTAACAGCAAACAACTACATAGAAAGCCATGATGTCAAACTTCAGTACTACCAGCAAGTGAGCCTGTAAGGCATACTGTACATTCCAGTCCTAATTTCCAAAGATACTATGTCTCAAATGAAGTATACGTGCTACCACTTAACATGGAGGAATAGATCAGGGGAGGTCATGAAAGAGTTATGTTCCCCTAGCACATTATAGCACTATGATCTCACTACATTGTCAATATGACAATGGAAGCAGGATAAATGGATCCGTACAGCAGAGGATATCAGCTAGTGTTCTCTACAGAAAAGGAACGTAGAAAGCAATACATGATTAACTGTTTTGAATAGGGAAAAAAAATTCCTTCCACTAGGCCCACATGCCACACAAAACAAGCTGCAAAGAGCTGCAAACCGACTGAACAACTTTGTTGCTGCATATTTTTGTGTGTGTGTGTGAATTTTCGATCCCAATTGTCAGGGACTATACAAGTATAGAGTTGTTTAATCTCCACAATTATTTTTAAAATTTTAGTTCTTTCTTTCTTTAAGACATCTCAGCTTGAAAAACCTGATTTGTTTGCTTTTAAACTTTTTAAAGCCTTATTTTACCCTGAGAAAGAGCTCTATGCGTATTTGGAAACTGACAGTGCTTCATAGAGACAATACAACTACAAATTGGTGAGCTCAAATTTTATTGAAATTTAAAAATGTTTAAAAATAGTCAACTATAGCTATAGTGCCTCAGTGAAGGCAGCAGAATGGCCCTAAGCAAATGAGAGCAGAATATGCTCTGTAGAGTCTTCATTAGTATTGAGAGTAAGAGAGAGAAGAAAGTAAAGCGAGTTTCAGCTCAGGAATAGAAGGTTTTTAAGCCATGGTAACTGTGAAAGTGTTGTACTATATTTTACTTGTAAAAGAGAGAATGTTCCAGCCAGGATTCCCTGAATGCCACCAAACAGGTTGCCTATGCTATGTAATACATATTTTAAATTAGAAACCTAGTAATATTTTAGTAAAAACAATAGGTGTATAAATGAACCAAGTGCATGAAAAAAAAGTATAAAGAGGTGGATCTGAGGGGTATGCTACCTCTTCTACTAGCATCTGAGAACATCCCAATCCATAGACACATTCTCATGTTTTAACATATAGGGCTATATCATGAATCAATACTAGTGAGATAAATCAAACAAGAAAAGATGTCTGGACAGGCAATACTAGTAAGAAAGAACAAAGTAGCCCTTTTTTTCTTCACACAGGATGAATAAGACAAAGGAAGACAGATTAGAAAATGCAGTAATCAAGAAGACTCCAGTGGCTTCTCGTATCACATAAATGAATTTCTTTCTAGACAGAAAATTTAGAGTAGTTCATGAAAAAGCCATATTCTCCCATTCACTTTATAAGAAAAACAAACAATCAATCGAATCAGAAAAAGATCTATACATTTTCCACCAGTTCCCACCATAACAGATCTTGAAAACAAGAACTTTAAAAACATCAACTATTTGAGCGGAATTGATCCAAAACCTTTAGGATTTATTACATACCCCATTCTCTGTACGTTTCTCCACAGGTATATTTATGCCATTTCTTTGATTTTGGGCTTGACGTCCACCTAAAAGTAAAGTACCACTCTTAGCACAAATTTCAGTTTTCAGCACAAATGGTTTTCACTCTTGAATCTGTTGTTTTCAAGAATTTTTATATAAAGCTTTTACCTGTGAATTTTTATTCTGCTAGTTCTAACTCTTTCTTATTAGGTTATTCTTTGTAAGCAGTGGAGTCAGCAGAAATAAAGCATTTACTTCACAGACTTCCTCCGTTAAAAGCACAGACATGCAGCTCTACTTTTCTGACTTGGGTTTAGGCAATGATGTCATGAAAGGGAATGTACTGAGCGTGACTACTGAAGTTTCATATTTCTGTGTCAACAAGAAGCAGTAGCTTCAGTTGAATATATTATAAATGAACATAGTAGAGGAAGCTTTTCTAATGCCTTATAAACAACTTTCATCTACAGATTGATCCATAGGTCAATGATTAATTAAAAAGCCTTGCACGCATGGTTCAGAAGCAACATTTTGCTTGTACGTGAAACACTGGCTTCAGGCGTATCTTAAGTTTAACATACTTTAAATTTGTATTGTCCAAAGCATGATCGAGTAATTTACAAAGTACCTAATAAATACAAAAATCCCTCATACATTATTGGGCCTACTACTTCTGGCATTCAAAGCAACCAGGAACCACTTAGAAATACGAAAAGAAACCCCAGCTCAAAGCAGTAAGGACTCAGCCAAGACTTGAAATTCGGTTGTTAGAAGTAGTCAGATTAGTTGAATGAGTAAGGATAATCTGAGCATGCAAATATACATCTCACTTTGAGATACCCTTCCTATCCTTCAGGCAGCCTGACAGCCACTAAGCATATAATGCACAGCCTCAAAAGTCTTCTCATAAAGTACAGTCTATACTAGTTAGATCAGAAAACTGAAATCCCTCCTTTTTTTTTATTCCAGTCTTTTAAGAAAGCCCCACTTAATACAGCACTGTTTTATATAAACACTTTATCTGTAGAACCAAGCAGACCAGTGATTTTTCAAAGTGCAAATTATCACCACTATTAAATATATCTGCATGAAGTACTGAGAAAGTA
This sequence comes from Himantopus leucocephalus, assembly GCA_003993805.1. Taxonomy (NCBI): domain Eukaryota; kingdom Metazoa; phylum Chordata; class Aves; order Charadriiformes; family Recurvirostridae; genus Himantopus; species Himantopus leucocephalus. Next base: position 55,298,699 of record RSEF01000005.1, read on the forward strand.
AAGCCACTGAGACTTCTGCCAATGTCGTCTGTAAAATGGATTTTAGTTTCTAAAGGAGGCAAAGTAGTTTACTGAGTCTTTTCTCTGGGGCAACTGAAAGAGAACAGGAGGTCAAAAAGAACCTCCTGCCCTCAAAACATAGCGACTTACTCTCAACGAGAAAAAAAATGCATTAAGCCTCTAATACCCACCATCAGTTTTGGATCAGTATGAAGTAGAATAGGAACCGATCTTGCTACAAAAATATTACTCAACAGAGTGGTAAGAAATTATTATAGAGGAGGGAATTTAAGACATGAATAAATGTGCCACTGAGGAAGGTTCAAAACGACTTCGGTATAAGGAAGCTGTATTACATATATCTACTGAAGTTCACTGAAAGAACTGATAAACTCACTTCAGAAATCTTTTAAATGTGTTCAGGTAACAACACTACAGGATAAGCGTACTTACTCTGTTCATTACTTTCGGCTGGTGACTCCTCATGACGAAGAAAAAATTTTACCTCTTCCCTGCGGGGACCCCATTTCTGTAGGTGGTCATACATCATGTGATCAAAGGGTATGGGACGTTCTAAAAGTACAAGACCAAAAAACTTATCACAACTACTTTAAATTAAGCAAAATTTTATAGAACTCTCATTAAGAAACAGAATGTCCTTTCTGGTAGCAATTCAATCTACCCAATGTATTTTGCCTTATGCAAAGTCAAAGAAAACAGGTACCGACAGACAATAGTCGCACTGTATTAAAAGCTAGCCTGTTACTGTAACATAGCTCAATGCTTAACAGCAGTACACAACCAGTTTGCAAAACCATACAAAAAATATCAGTGTTTAGAAACCCTAATTTAGGAATTCTTCATCACAACCTTTTTCACAATGCTGATCTTTGCACCTTTGCTCCCCATCACCACCAGATGGATATTTTGTTCTATTATTAAAATGATTCATTCAATTTGAACCTCCAGGTTTCCTCTCAGACTAAAAGCCTTATCATTATATTGACATTTCATCTCCTAAGAACTTGAGCAGGTGCTCCCACTCCAATATACTAATGCCAGACATTAACTTCCAGTATACATGGACTTAGTGGCAAATCTTTGAACAAATAAAGGCTAAATTCTATGCAGCAGTCAGTCTCTTTGTTTTCCCTCAAAGAAATGTAAAACATTCTCATAGTGTAGTTATCTCTTCCAAACTGATCAAATGTATTATTACTAAGAGGCTGCACACTATATATTTAGTATTTCAAAATGAAAATACATTTCAAAAGCAAAGTTTTCACTGTTTCCATAATTATACTTGCATTTATTTTTAAATGTTTTCATTAAGGTAAGAAAATCTAACTTTTAAGATCTTTTAGGATCTACTACTAAGAATAGTATTAGAAGTTATCTTCTAATCAG
>RSEF01000005.1:55300205-55324896 GCA_003993805.1 Himantopus leucocephalus
AGAAAAAAAATGAAGAAGCACTAATCATTCTGTGCAACTTAGCTACATGAAACAGATTCAGCAAAGAAAGAGGAAGAAGAAATGGACATGACACCTGACACAAGACATGATGAGAACTGAAGTCCCCTTTCCTTCCTTCAGTTTAAATCCTTTAAATCCAGAAAAATTACAGGAAGAAAGCACGATCTTGTATTTGCTGTAAGTTAGGATAGCACAAAGGGATGTTTTCTGGAAATACCTGTTCTTTAAGAATCANTTAGGATAGCACAAAGGGATGTTTTCTGGAAATACCTGTTCTTTAAGAATCAAAACCAAAACAAACAAAACCCCTGCAGTTAAAGTTTTCCCAGTTCTTATAGTTTCAGACATATCTGTCAATAATTGTTTTCATAATACTATTTCAAAATCTAATTTTATTTTTTTTAAGTTTAAGTAGAAANCTGTTCTTTAAGAATCAAAACCAAAACAAACAAAACCCCTGCAGTTAAAGTTTTCCCAGTCCTTATAGCTTCAGACATATCTGTCAATAATTGTTTTCACAATACTATTTCAAAATCTAATTTTATTTTTTTAAAGTTTAAATAGAAGAGAATGAAGAAAAGGTGAAATAGGAGAATGGGTGTAGAGTAATAATAAACAAGTTGGATCCCTATACTTTAACAACACAATAAAATTATCTCAAGAACTTTTGTTTTCATGAATAACTAAGTGAAAACTGTGATATATGCATATGTCCATAATTATTTGCAAAAACTGCCTTAGATTTTAAGTTGGATGAAAATTCTGAGAGGGTTTTGAGAACTGAGCTTGACTCCTTTCCTTTTAAGCAAAAGTTTTGAGGATGGGCTACCTAAGTATTCCAAATGACTGAAACACCCTGAAAGATTAAAACACAGATACCACACCAATGTTTTAGAAGAGAATTACAAAAATCTTTCTGTTGGAACTATATATCCACGATTTAAAACCAAATAAGTTTCAGACTTCAGAATCTGTTTTTATCCTGATTACAAGTATCCGGCTGTTTGTAATAAACACATTTATGCCTGCTATACAAAAAAACAGAATACAAAGTAAGGTATTATCTCCATATTGGGGGAGTTCACTGCAAGATCAAGAATGAGTCTTTATCCCTTCAGGTTTGCAGAAGTACGCTTGTAGTAAACAACTACTTCTTTCACAGTCACTTGCCTCTGTGTTACCACTAAATTCAGGAAGACCAATTAATACCAATTGCTGATGGGCGTTCCAGATGTAAATGAAGTGAATAATGGAGTACTGGGTGGATTGAATGGTTGAAACCCATTCTCTCTTGAAAAATACTACAAGTTCCTGGTGTCACACCTGTCTTTCAGCCTCCTTACCAACTGCTACTTGCAATAGCTGGGGAATGAGGAAGAATATTCTATAGTTTATTTTCTCCTGTTATAGCATGAGAAATCCATGCAAAAAGAGGAAGACTCAAACTGACAAAGCACAAGGTGGTACGAAATGTACTGATATATCAGGCACGAATGCTATTGAGTTTTTCAACTATTACTCATCTCAAGAAACTGGAAAGGAGGGGGAACAGTGAATGAAATACAAAAATCAAATGTGAATAAACCAAATGCTTATGCCATGCAGCTCTGAGAAGAATCAGTTTCTTAACTCTAATACAAACAATACCTAAACTATTTTACAACTCTTGGGAAGCTCCTCAACCATTTCTTTGCCATGCAAAAGCAAACAGACAAAAGCTAACATAATTAATAAACAAATATGTTTTCCAACAGCTAAAATATTGTAATCCTCCTCTGAACTCTAGAAATCTTCCATAATTTTGGAGCCAAACTTGCATGGATTTTAGTAACATTTTTCTGGAAGACAAATGGTCTCTGTCACCCTCTAAAACCAAAATTAAGTATTTCTCATTTATTTGTACATACGCATTCAGGAGAGGAAGATTATTCGAAGAGACAGTATTTTGTTAGATCAATACAGTTTAGGAAATGGACAAGTTTTTGGGGACACAAACTGTTTTTTGTATCTGATAAAACTACAATCCACAAGCCCCATTGCTTTGAGTTTGGGTAGACATGTATTATTCAGCTGGGCTACCTAAAAGAGGCTGTGGCTACCTGTAGAACAGAGGAGTTAAGCACATTCACAAGAAGACAGGTATGACAGCTCTCTCATGGAGACAGCTGTGATTTGTCACCTGTGCAACATGGAGAGATTATTAAGAAACCAGACCACTTATGGTGTGTGACAAAACCTAACAAGTTTATTCAACCCATTATTTTCTGTATTAACTTTTGTTTCGAATTTTACTTTTCAAAATGTCTTTTGAAAAAAACATTTGTAGACTTCTCTTGAGGATAAGGGCTGAGGGATCAGATACAGTGTAATAGAAGAGAAAAAAAAATACTCTTCCACTAGCACAACATGCCACAGTTCCATTGCAAATTGCTTCACACTTCCCACTCAGAACCACAGTTTAAGTTGTTTGTTGTTGTAACTGTTGCATTTAACTGTTTAGACTCTTGTTTTCTACATCAGATCTCTGGTCCAGGCAAAATTATTTTTAAAAACTTCAGGGGAAAGAGTTCAGTTTAGCTCTCAGGAGCAGCTGAAGGAAAAAATATCGTATTTATGCCCTGTTTAAAAAAAAAAAATAAAAATCAGGTTGTTTCACTGAGAAATTTGTGTACTCCAGACTTTGGGGCAGGAAGTTGAGGCCACCAACATGCAGATTTTGTAGCAGTATCCTACATTTAAGAACAACAAACAAAATGCTTGTGCTGAAATTCCTGTCAGAGAGACTTAAAACCAGTGTGCAGAACATCTTTTTTGCTGACAGTACAGGCCTGTTTGAGAGATCCAGAAACATATGCAAGTGTTTCATTTTTTCTTTCATTCTCTCTAGTCTCTTCTGTTCCATACTTTCAATGGAATAAATCAATACAGTTATCACCTTGGGTATTTAGCAAGTGAAGCTAGATTTGTGAAAGCACCTTCACGCGAGTTTTAAAAGAAATTTAGAGCCACAAGCACATTCTGAAAAGTCTGACATACCCATTCAACAGGTAGAAGCCTTGGGCAGGATTCTCCTCCTGAACTTAGGTGTCTCTATGTAGATGTCTACTTCAGAAAACTGGGCAAGTTCCAATGCTCAAAATCAAATAGATAACAACCAGCTGAAGTCAGTGATCGCCATGTTCTACACACAGCAATATCTAGATCTCCATTGACTATAAGGTGAACAAAGATGCATAATCCAGAGTAGATACCCAAATTTAGTCTTAGTCTTTCCGTCACAACTTCCTGGATTAGTTTTATCTTCTACTTTATAGAAACTTTTAGCTTTAGATATCTATCACTTTGAAAAATAGTGTGTTACATCCACAGATAAAATACTTTCTCATTCTTAGAAGTTACTATAGAAGATGCATGCTTGCACTTGCCAGGGTTGAAAGGCGTAAACGTTCCAGAAAGATGCTGTGGATCACTGGCTACAGTTTCCAGTCACCTTTTGAAGCTAGTTGACAACATTCTCTGCAGTTTTTAAGAAATACACCCTCAAAATATTGTGAAAGCAGAAAAACAAATAATACCGTATGTGTTACACTTTCACAGACAAATGATTGGAAAATAATAGGGATATTTAAGTGCTGTTAAACACAGTCTGCAGATCCACTTTAGAAATGTATGCAATGTGCTTAGCATCATAGACTCTGTAATCTAAAGTTCCAATTTGTAAAAGTTTTAACCCTCCTGTAAATTTTATCCTTAAAGACAGTTTTCTAAGCATGAACTGAATTTGTATTCCTAAAACTGCAGACATGCTTAACCTCTCCCCTGATCACTCTTGCCTAAACTCTGTGAGTTCCCATCCAGTTCGGAAATGACTTCTTGAGGCACCTTTTCCTTTTATAAAGTCTGAGAACAGTTTAGAAAAGAGAAGGAATAGTTTCCCCAGCAGGAAAACATTCCAGATTGCTAATACTTAAAAGCTCCAACGGCATCTGAGTAATGCCTGTTTTATCTGTTTGACAAAAAGCCCCTGACCAAAACAAAACCCCTCTATGCAAAATTTAAGAATTCAATATCAAGTTATGACATCATCAGTTTTTATACAAAACAGACGACCAAAACAGCTTAAGCAGGGGTGAAATTAGTAACTGAGGGAAAAGAACCTGCCTAACTGTTATCCTCACCCATCCACCAATTCTACTCACATCCATACATTGATATACTGTGACCTGGAGGCTTGCACTACACGCAGTTGCAAGAATCCATCTAGAAACAGAATCCATAATAGGCTGCTCTGACACACTCCTGAAAAGAAATGCCCGCCCCATTATTCAGTGAAACAACAAGTGCAACACAAATAGGTTATGGGTACTACTACCTGCCCCAAGGGAGGTTGTTAAATCTTTGGGAGGAAATGTTCATGAAGAAGCTGGAGATACTATGTCCAATTCTGGCACAATTCTGTCTGCAGAACATCTGCTATTCTTGATACAGAAGGAAAAACTCTATAGCCATTCTTAAATTTCACGTTGCCTAACAGTGAGGAAATTGGATTGGAAAGAATGCAGGTGGTGATCTGCACCCACTTACTATAAGAGAAGATCACTGAGATTCTGTATTGCCCTTTAAATACCCTCCATCCTATATGTGCTGTATGCCTATTTGAAATAAATGTCTTCTAGAAGTGAAAATACCCCCTTCCACACGCTTTTTTTCTTTCTTTTAAGATCGGGATATGAAATACTTTGTTTATGTAATCTGAAAAACTGAAATACAGAACACTAACATATCTTACACATGCATTTTATCAAACACTTCATGCTGAGAAAGAAAATAGAGGAGAAAAAAAAGTCAGGAATTGCATTAATCTCTACAGATATTCAATTCTCATGTTTTGCATCGAAGTTTTCTAGAAAAAAAAGTACAATTTGAAATCATTAATATTGAAAAGTCACTCTTATCTTTTTTATAATTGGTACATATATTTAAATCAATTTCCACTGAACATTTTACTTACCATTCCCACGCCATACTTCAGCCAGATGGCAGCTTCCTTCTCCAGGCTCTTTGCAGAACTCTACTACATCGCGACAGGTTGTTTCTGGTGTAATTGGAACTTCTGTCAAAATCTGTTCATTGTTGCTCAGAAACACTGTTAATATCATCTGAAAGAAAAAATGAAAAGTATAGAATATTAAAAAAAACTTACAAGAATAAGATTATGGGTAAGATTTATAACCCCCCTGTAAATGGAAAAGCATGCTTATGGTTGGTTACCATGATCCATGAAAGTAGTTTTCAGTTTCTTGTAACTTTGCCAAAGGTTTAGTCTTTTGTGTTGATTTTTTTTGACAGTGCATTGAATTGACAATTTTTTAAAAAGGCTTCAGTTGAAATGGTTTAGTTCTGTCTGAAAATAAGGCCAGGAGGGAAGGAACAGGTTTTGCCTATGTTAGATGCTTGAAATCATAGCATTTAAATGTTGCAAATAAATACAACTTTGGCAAAGTAACCTGACGCTTCACAGGTGGGCAACAGTTTGCATGATGGACATAATTTTTGCAATTTGTCTGAAGATACAGTTATATTTGATTGAATTGTAAGCCTTTGGTTAAAAAAAAAAAAAAGCCTCAGAGTTAAAAAAAAAAGGGGAGGAAAAAAGTCACACTTTTCGAGGGATTGCATTTGCTCACTAGACTTGCTAGAGCTAAAAACCTCTAACAGGTCAGTTCTTTCTGCACTACTTTATCCAGCCCCCCCGCCCTGCAAGCTTGCTGTGTTGATTAGACTGTACATACAACCTTCCCACAGCGCTACTAAGCGTGCTCTCTTCACAACATCAAAAGACTACTTTTCCTCTAGTAACTGCTCCCAGCTATTCCAGCTGGAAAGTAGCCACTAAACAAAAAATAGCTTTTCGTCCCCTCCCTGCCTTAACAACATTCAAGATGACTTGACATCAAGGAAAACAGAAAGAAGAAAAAGTGGGATGAAATCTATAAAGGAAAAAGCCTAGCACTAACAGCTAGTACTAGTCTGCGTCAGTGTAAACTTCTGTTCAAATTCCTTACTCCACCTTAACTAAATGTGTGCACAAATACGTATTCCCAGAGATAGTCCCATCCCTTTTCATGTTAGCTGGTGTGACTTGCTGGAAGGTTAAACACTTGAAAACTGTGCACATTAACTTAACCCACCTCACCCCCTTGGTGCATATGTATTATGATATGATCATTAATAATATGTTCATTTGCTACACTCCCCCTGTTAAGGGCTTCTGCCTTACACAGTATTCTCAATGGATTTGTTCTATAGGCCCTCATATAATTAACTGCAAAAGCTGGAAGTATATAGTTAACAGCTGAGGGGCTTGCAAAAAGGAAAACGTAAAAAACCCCCATTCTACCAAGAAACAAAGTCCTAATACAATGATGCTAAAGTGATTCATTTTTTTCTGAGTGAGACTGGTTGAGGACCAATGAAGGTTGTATTCAAAGACAAGTATTCCTATGTTACACTAAATCCTCTGAAAGATACCTGACCCTAAGCTCCTGCTTAAAATTAAACAGATACTTTTAACCATTCTCTCTCTCTGCATCATGATTTCCCATCTGTAGTCACAATGCTGTTCTGTAAACTCATGGGGACAAAACAGAGATAACATGATGCTTAAAAGACAAAGATACCATAATAATAGATATCCCCAAAGAATGTGACAAAATTTAGTAATTTTGTCTGCAAAGAAAGTTCTTCCAGATCTTTCCAGTAAAAGTGTGGCATCACATAGTGAACCACAAAGATTAAACCTAATTATTTAAAAGCTCTTCATTAAATGAGCACTCTCCACTTACACAGAGTTTTGTTTCAATTTGCATAGGCAATTCTTAAAAACATTCATAACACTTTTATCTCTGGGACATATACATGTACCAAACTGAAGATTTGCATTAATAACAGCTAAATACTGAGCAAGAGCAGTCTATCTACTTTAGAAGTAGACACAGGACAAATTCCAAGAAATCCCAGGCTTCAAGCTCTCAGTCTCCTCATCAGTCCTCCAGGCTATTTTAGTCCATGTTTCTACTCTCCCTCAGCCTGCCAAGTTTGTGCTGTATCCTGAAGTTTTCAAGTAACTACACTTCAACACAAGAAGCTGTCATCCAGGGCTGTAAATATACTAGAATTCACCCCTGAGTTTCTCCAACAGCAGCATTAAAGGAAGCTATAGTAACAGCTATAGCACAAGCTAGGAGGAAGCTACAGGATGCAGCCACAGATAATAATTAAAGTCCATGTAACCATCTACTGTTAACAACTGACAATGTTATTTTTCCCCTGTAGAAGATTCAGACAGTCTCAATATTCAGTGGTTGTGGAATCTTTTACAGAATAAATATCCGATGTGGAATCTAGTAGTGGAATTTGACCTCATATTGAAGAAGAAAGAGTCATATATGAACATAAACCAATAGGCTTAGAAGAAACATTAAGAGGTCATCTAATGCAGTCTCTTGGCCTCAGGCAGGATCAACCATACCTACATTATTCTGCAGAGATGCTTGTTTAACCTGTTCTGAAAAGCCTTTCATGATGGAAATTCCAGCACTTCCCTGAACCATCCAGCCCAGAAATCCAGGATTCCTGTTGCAAGAAGTTTCTGAAAGTCTAGTCAAAGCTTTCCTTTCCCGTATTTAAACCCACTAGTTCTCCTAGCCACAGGGGGGATAGAAAACACTTTTCTTCTTCTCTGCAGTTAAATTTAAGGAATACATAATAAGTAATGAAATTAAGTAAGTGAAATTAAACAACACCATTTTGACAGATAATTACAGATGCCAGTATTCTAAATACAGTTTCCCCATAACACTTGATAGTGATTTCAAAATAACACCCAAGTTTCCCAAACCTTATGAGAATGCCAAGAGACCCTAGCTTTACTGAAGTCATGCTATGATGCATACTGTGTCTTTGTCATTTGTCTGAAAGACCTGTTATCTTTTTATGAAAGAATAAATAGAATGGCTTAACATTATGTGGGTTTATATGGTTTCCAAGTTTCAATTTTTTATTGCTGTAAAGGTAACGCCAGCCCAGAAAACTCGTTCCATGTATTTGAGGTTATCTGTCTGCACCTGCAGACAGGCTGAAAAAGAAAGAAAAGCCTTGGAGGTCTGAGTTATCCCATACATCTCAAATTCAGACTTCAACCACTATATAAACTCACAGTCCTCTTTGCAAGACCAGGCCAAAATTTGCTGTACCTCAAGCACACCACTTTCTTCTCTCAGCTCCAGTTGCACCAGTACTGTCTTCTCCAATGGTGGGTGTCACTCACAATATCATCTGCTAGACAGCCTAGGGAAATGCTCCTCCACTAATGAGGAGGCAAGGTGCTGTAGCCAACTATTGTCACACTACTCCTCAAGCAAACTTGGTTAAGTAAGGATTTATTTTTAACAGGTTGTCTGAGTAATACCAAAGGAACTGAAACATTGTGCTGTGAAACAGGTGTCTTGAAACATACACAGGAAGACTCAAAATATTGAATGTTATTAATATATTGCAATATTAATTAGATTTCTTAAGTCAGTGTCATAGCTGTCCCTATTTGTGGTGGGGGTGGAATAAGAATCAGAGGTATTTCACAGTGGTAAAATACAAAGAAGCATTGATGAAGCCTGGAAATTTGCTGCTGAAAAATATGAGGGAAGCATACACGTGAAACACACAGTACACCCACTGCAGTAAATCAGCTTTATGAAAAAATATTCCTAGCCAAGCATTAGGACAGAGGAGAACTGAAAAATCCTTTGATTTCTCATTTTAAATGGATTCCCAAATAGGAACAACTGTAAAAACTCATCCTGTTAAAAACCCATATTCTTTAAAATGAGATCATAACAATCGTAGCATTTATTTGATAATCTCTCAATTGCTCATTCAAAACTTTTAATATATGGACACAATGTCACACAACAGGATCAACCCAACACTCACGAGCAAGTCATATCAGTGCTTCTGAATTATATATTGTTTCTACAATAAATACCAAGCTCCAAATCTTCCCTTCTCCTCAACCCAGACATGTATGTTGCTACCTGTTACTCTCCTCTACTGTTCCTGCTACCAAACCAATGGCTTTATTTCAACTTTCATCAATTCTTATCTGTTCTTCTCTTAACTTCCTCCCAACCTCTAGCAGTTCAGGTCTTTTCCGTGTCAGAGAAGCTCCAACAAACACCACAACTTGCCTTCGAAACTACTCTGTCATCTCACTCATTTCTCAGCTTACAGATGATCTCCTCCTAGGAGAGCCTCAGAATCAGTACCCTATCCAAACCATCTCTGCCCAACAAACGCTTGTCGAATAGCTGTATGTGTTCCCCTTAACATATTGTCTCCCCTTTCTCCCATCCCGGCCCAATTCTCCTCTTCCAACAATACTTCCTGTGTTATTCAAAGGGCACACTTAATCATACCTGCAGTTTCTCAAGGAGGTAAAAAACAGGGATAAATCCACAAGATCTTTATCCTCGCTTATTATCTCATCTCTTTCTACAGTTGGATAATGTCACCTACAAAAATTTCAGTAGGCATAGTCTATAGAGATGACACAGTTTTATCTTTCCAGACCTGATCTATTGCTAAGGAAGCAGAAATGTTGACAATCTTCAATCATCTCTTGCGAATGCCTAGCTAGCAATTCAAGTTCCATATGGCTGTAACACAGTCCTTAGCCACTCTTCTCCAATGACTCCCGAGTTTTCATATTAAACATAACGTGCAGGTACCTATTACTATGAGCTGTACTCCAGGCATCGTTGACATCAACCATTTTTTTAGTCTTGCGCCTCAGATCTCTCTCTAGTTTTCCTGTACAATATCTAAGACACAGACAGGGTTTTTTTCTATCAACTGGCCCAGCTAATGCTCTCAGTTTGAAAACTTGCCTATCCCAGCTTTCCACTGGTGTGCCTTTTTTTACTCATGATGCCTACCACAGCAAAAATCATTCTTCATGCCTATGGCTTTGACCATGTTGCCTTTCTGTATCAGTCCTGATAGGCACAATTTATTGGTCTTCCACACTTCCCCATTGTGACGTGGAATCTTCTTCCCTATCATTTTTCACCCTGTATCAAGAAATTGATGCCAAATTGGTCCTTTACACCAGTTTCTACTCTCCATGTGCTAAACAGGTGGTTTTGTCCTTTCTTCTGTGTTGTTCACCACCCCTTATATGCGCCTGCAAAGCAACTTCATTATTTTCCTTGAAGACCCTCTTTTGCTGTTCTGGCTACAAAACATACCAGACACAAGTAAACTGTCAATATGCTGAAAAGCGCTGCCAATCAAGCTGATAAATATTGTTTTCTCTACTTAGACTTCTCTAACTGTCCAGTTCATCTCTCACTTCAACCCAAACCAAGATTGCCAAGAGCTGTGCAGCAGAGATGCATTCATAACTTGTCTACCACAGCAAAGATCCCACAAGGCCACAACTAAATGCCTTATACGCTACTATATTGAAACAAATAATCTTTCAAATGAGTCTGATGTCCTTTCTTCTATATGACCTTGATCAGGTTGTCCTAGAAACCACTTTAACTTCCCTACTTGAGTTTTGCAACTTCAGTTGCACTCCCCTAGTACAATGCAATTACAACTGGAATAAAACTAGACCACCACCGTAAAACCAGAAGATGGCAGCTGATGCAGCATGTTTTTTCTTAGTTAAGAAACAGCCTGGAAAGCTAAAACTTCAAGTGCTGAAGGAAGTCTTTTCGTCACCATTTGTCTATAATCTTACTGAAAAAAAACCAGAACTTTTTTGATCTTCAGCAAATATCCTGAATTAAAAAGAACAGGTATACATTTAATTAGATCCTCTTTAAGAACAATTTTTTGGAGACAAAAAAATATATCTTACTCAACTATTACCTTATGCTACCAAGACCTGAAACACTAGTGCTTGAGAAGAAATAAATTGTACACGTACACCTCCACTGCCTTATGCTCAAGCTAATTTACTAACTTGGACAGCTGATACAATAAATACTGACGTTTCAGGCTAACAGTTTACATAAGTACATATCTCCTGATAACCTACTCACAGAAAATTGAATTATTTAAGCGATCAGAAAGCAATCAGGCAAGTACTATTTCAGAACATGCTGAAATATTAGCATTTAAAATGAGTCTGAGATTATTTTCTTATAGTCACATATTCAACTAGACAAAGAGAAACAGCGAGTTCTGGGGACAAAGATGGGAAATTACCCAGGCAGCTTTTTACTTTATATAAAAACTGTTTTTTAACTAAACCTCACATTTCCACTCAAAACCAGGGGTCATGACAAAAATGGATCAGATAATCATTACTTTTCCTTCATATAGCCTATTTTATGTCCACAACGACAAAGTAATTTAGAAAAGTCACATCTATGAAAGATTAAAAGTAAGATCATTCAAGCAGTGAACAAAAGGTTAAGAAAAAAACCCACATCCCAATGAAATGAAAACTATTAATTTTTCCCTTTGTGCTATCCATTGCTCTTATTACCCAAATCTAGATATAGGAATGCCTACCTGATATTAAAGGTATAGTGGATAGCAGATCTTTTTGTGTTAACAACTTCTGCCAATTCAAGAATTATCAAGCATATGATTGTGAGTTAAGAATATACCAGATATATAATATGGCTAAATTCACACACTGCTGTTTAGTCTTACTAGATTTTCCCTTTGCCTTTTTTTTTTTTTTAAACCAACCTAGAAATTTCATTGTGTAAAAGAAACAACAAAAACAAAAAAAACTCCTCTTCCAGCAGAAGAGTGATCAGACATTTCAAATATATGAAATGTTTATCATTAAAAGGCTGACACACAATGAACTCAACATTTCATGATAGAAATGCCAGGTTCATTCCTTCTGTTTGGGAAGGCATTATCTTCTCACCATGCATTTTGCCCTTATAAAGAGTTCCAAAAAATCCATTTGTGATCTTGTGCTTTGCCATTTGCGAGCACTCAGTGGTGCCTACAACTCCAAGATGAGAACAATGAGCAAAGAACAGAGACTTCTTCAAAGTAAAACTCTCTTGCACAATAGAGATCTCAACATCTCCCAAGAAGTTTTAATAACTTTCATCCTTAATTTTGCTGATTTGGGAGTCCCAGGAGCTTGCTATATTTAAGGTGCCACTACAATAGCTTTAACTGAAATGTCCAAACCTGTATCTTACTGAAATGTCAAAGCCCCATCAATGAAGTATGAACTTTGATTAAGACTGAAGTTTTCAGTTACTTGAAAAACTATAGAATGAGATGCAAGCAAAATGTGAAGAGGTGAAAAATCATCCCTTTGGTGACACGGCATACTAATGTGTACAACCCTACATACAGAACGGTCAGAGAAAAAAGTTACAAATTATCAATTATCTCATGCAGGTTTGCTTGCCTGGAATTCACACCATTACATAAATCTTGCATCAGCTACAGCTGTAGAAATTCTAGTTGCATATTTCAAGCACTAAAGCAGAATTTTAACTCTATTTGCAGTATGAACACTGCCCCTTTTTAAGGTTATAGACTTAATTAGGTGAAGCTTTAAGCAATTACATTTTAAAAGAAACCAGACTATGAAATTATAACCACAAAACTGTTTTAATTAAAGCCATCTAAAGATAAATTCTTGACTCGCCATGAGTATTTCTTTCCACTGTTGAGATTTCAGAACAAACAAATCCCAAATAAATCTCTGATGTTGATTATTATATGCAAACCCCAGAAAAACAGTAACATGATTAAACTATTTCACTTGCCTATATTAAAAAGAAACATTTTCAGTCCATCTAATAAACAAGCTATTCACCAGCATGCTTCATTCCAATAATTATTTACTTTCAAAATGAAATTGTTCTTTTTAAAAACAGATCTGTTGAAGACTTCTTTTACAATACGTTTACGAGTTATTTGAAATAAGAGCATCAAGATATACAGCAAATCTATTACTGATTACTGTGTTTCATCAGGAGGTTTCTATCCTTTAATATCTTTTTTCCTTCCCCATATATGGGGTGAGAAATAACTGTTCAGTTTCCATATTTCTGAACACATTTCCTCCCATCCTCCTCACATCCAAGCTGTACAAGCTTCGAGTTCAGGCCAAAATTTAAAGCCCCGTAATACCTTTTGACTGTATTAGTAAAATTCACAAAGGCAGTGCAACCAACAGATTTCAGTTTGCAAAGAATACAAAAATGAGTAAAGTTTTCTGCCAAAATGCAGACTTGTGAAACCAATAGCATGCTTCCTACTACACTTTCAAATAGGAAGCCAACTGCCTCCATATGGCCTGCAAAAGAATTCACAAAATTGGGAGCAAGTCTCAGACACCAAAAATGTACAGCATTCAGCTATGGGCTACTAACAAACATTAAAACCATAAATTTCACTACTGATAAACTTAAGCATTTATAAGGTTACTCAAAAATACAAACAAGCTAATATTACTCTTGGATAACATTTGCAATTTTGGGCATATCTGAAAACGTAATGTTGCTTAAATGTGGCCAGTCTGGCCCAAACCACAACAAACTGTACTTAGTTCACAAAAGCATTTTTTGCCTAAGCTTATATGCTAGTACATTAACTTGCCATTTTGCAATCACTTAAAAAAACAAAAAAAAATTGATCCACCTTGAGATCCACCTTCATCAGGCTCTGTACAAGACAAACCTGGCTACAGAAAACATAACCAGGAGAAAAAAAATAGTCTTGTCAGACAATAGTTGTACCAACAGACTTAGTGATGGGGTATAAAATTATTTCTATTGCTAGAGCACAAAAATCACTTAAAATAATAAAAAAAAGAGAGTATTTAAGTCCTCGTATAGAAATGTGGAAGCATAGCATTAAAAGAAATCCTTAAACGAGATTTGCCTACATTTTTATAAGACCTACATATATACAATGGCTTAAATAACTGTCAAACAACACAGACGTCTCCTCTCAGGACTTTCAGGACTGTTGCCTTTTCCCTCTTCAGTAAATGACCTTTCTTGTGGGACAGCAGGTGTTCAACAGGATTCAGAGTATTTCAAAAAACCAACACCTACTTGGTATTTGTTTGCTGAAGGGATACTTATGACACTCTTGCTCTTTGTTACCAAAAGATAAAAAGCTACAGCATCAATTGTACATCTGGAATTTGAAGCCTCTTACTCTTTGAGTGGCAGGCGTTTTGCAGGACAGAGAAACAAGCCAACATTTTTGCTAAAGGAAGGAAACAGCAACTATCATCACATATTTAAATATATTCAACTAAGCAAGATAGATCCACAGATTATTAAATGAAAGGTATTGCAGTAGTTAATTGAAAGACTTCCGGAGCTCTAGGAAAACAATACTTAATGAAAACAATAGCAACTAAAAGTTCACTTGTGTAAACAACACGAGCAACCCACAGACTTGAATGGGTGTTCTGAAGGCTGAGAGAAGCAAGATATGAATAGGGCTAAAAAAACAACTGACCTAACAAATGTTAAGTTTCTAGCATCTGCCTAAGACAGAAGGGTGATGTGATCATTTAGACATTATAATCCTAAACCAGATTTTAGACTATGCTTTGTTATATTAGAAGTCACAGCCAATCTATGATACTAAACCACTGCCAGCTCTCCAGACATTACTTTTATAGAAACTGTTTGTTCGTCACATTGGAATGCCTTCCTTTAGATTCAGGTGGTTCTGTTAAAAGCAAGGAAGAGCTGAGATTTGGGTAAATTAATTTAAATGATGGGCAGTAAACATGTGGCTACAGAAGGAAAAATGGGTATAGCTGAAAAGGGGCAAGTTAAAAGAATAAAAAAGGCTGCATTACAAATAAAACTATTAATTTAAAAGAAAATCTGTCCAAGTACAATATTTAACATAATTAGCTAAAGGAACAGAGCCTGAAGTTAGAGAAATCTACAAAACATGCCTTCTGTGATGTTTTCTAGTGGAAAATGCAATTTGGCACTTGCTACAGAATGAGTTCAACATCCCTGCATCGTATTATCTGTTGGCTTGATTCCTAAGCTGCTACATCTGGAAAAACAGCAAGAGATCTTGTTGTTGCTCCTTGACACAAATAATTCTACTAAAGGACTGTCAAGACACTAGTTACCATGTAAGAGACTTTAGAACACAGCGATAATTCTAGGTACACCGACAAGTTCTTGCTGAGCACATTCCTCTGTTAGGCAACATACATTACAAATGGAGACGTTTTTATTCTTTCCAGAACAAGGCTTTGAATTTTTGTTTTGTTCCACTCCCTAAGAGACGGTGGGCCATATGCTACCTTTCATAACAACAACTATTATTAAAAGGTGGAAGTTGGAGACTCTTCTTGAAAGACTCTTTGGTCTAGTCAGTTGATGCCGGATTTCCTATACCCCTTACAAGGTTCACGACAACTCGATACATAAAAGTAAGTATTTTCACCTTGCAAATTAGTACTCTCTGATTTGTTATAGGAGTATTGCAAATGAGTCTTTGCCATCTATCAACCAAGAACAGAAGAACGATCTTCAAATCAAGCAGCTCTGAAGAAGTCCCAGGGGTTTTCGGACACTTGCTGGTTTCATTAAGGATACTCTTTTAACTTTTAGAATATTTTTTGTCTGTGAATCTTGGGATGACAAACCTCATCTAGTACTGCCTGCTTAATGTCAATGAGACTTATCTAGAGCACCTTGGGGAAATACATAAATAAATAAATAAATAAATAAATCAGCAGGCACATCAGTTTTGTGCTGATTATTAAATAAAAAAGTAAAAGAAATTTCTAATCTATTTCAGAAACTAGCAAATACCCCTGTTAAAAGTAAGTATTTTAATAGTTGTTCGGGCTTGTTAATATGAGAATTCCTTAAACAATTAAATCTTGCCAAACTCTTTTTAGAAAACTGCAGCAGACACTGCATCCTGCAAATGCATGGAACACTAGTAATACGCAGGAAAAGTCAGAAGTTAGGGGACAGCAAGACTCCAGATCAAAACAATAGCTACATCGGTGTAGTTATCTTTCCTGAAGTCCATTTGTCCATAAATGCTGATGCTATTTTGATAAAATATAAACACTATATCCACATTTCTACTGTTCTTCACATCTCCAACCCAAGGTCCTCCAAACCAAATGGTTCAGAAAGTTAAGGGGGGAAACCCCAGTCCAGGGTCAGGTGTAGCCCCATAGTCCCCAGGGAAAAGGAGGGAGGAATCACTGTGGCAGTATAACCGCATCTCATCATACAAGATCACAAACACAACTTAGTGCTAATGTTCAGAGGTCTAAATCTTTCGTGTCTGTCAAGTTAACCAGCACGTTATACATCAAATGCATTACAAGCTTGAAACAACAGTCCTAAAATAATAACTGCCCATTTCATTTCATCAGCAGATGAGATTTGAATGTGTTAAAAAAATACTATTAAATATTTTACTTTCCTAATCATTATGAAAGACGTGTATGCTGAAGAACAATGCAACTGTATTGCTGTAAAATTTGCAGTAAACTCAAGTCAACTGGCAATAAATTAAAACCAAAACTAAATTAATCCAAGATGACTCAGCTTCAGAGGTCATTTTATTACATAAGAATCTCAGCTTTCCAGTCAGGAAAAAAAAAAGTTGTATTCACCAAAAAGAAAGGTTTAAAAAAACAAAAGCAAACAAACAAAAAAACCCACACACAAACCCAAACAAAAAAACATACACTACACACACAAAACCCCTAAAACACCAAACACTACAAAACAGGACTGCCCCTCAAAGACTCAGAAAACAGATGACAGACAAAAAACCCCAGTATTTTACTTTTATTGGGTGAGGGATATGGGCAGAAGTCATATTCAAGGTTTTTGCATACTGAAATTAGCAATACTATAATTCACTTTGAAAGAAAGCTCATTCTGACAACACAAGGCAAAGCTGAAGAGCAGGGTTAAGCATGAGGTTTTGGGTTAATTTTCCTGAAAGACAACTTAGTGTTCAAAGTCTGCATGCAACAGAAGTGTCCCACAGAATTTGTATCACAGAACTGAGTGTTCTCAAATTATTGAAAATGTTTTGTCCAAGGCTAACGAAAGGGAGGTGCTGATGTTTCTACAGTCTTGTGTTCGACCTTGTCAACAGCTACAGCAAAGTCATCCAAAATCCACTGAATTCCAGAAAACCCTGGCCTACCTACTGCATTGAAAATAATCTCATCAAAAAAATATAGCCTACAAAGACTGACATTTGTGTCTTTTCATTTACAACATTTAAACAAAACATTAAAAAAAACAACAAAAGAAAAACAAACAAAAAAGGCAAAACCACAAAATAAAAACAACCAACTAACATAGTTTTTACTAAAGACACTGTGCTTTTTGTCAATTAATCAAGGTGATTTGCAGCACACAACATCACTTTTTCATTTTACAAACTAGGAAATCTACTGACACACACCCATACGTAATGTTGCAACCGGAATCAGTGCTATTCTTTCCTTTTATTTTCAATAGAGTGAAACAAGAAGGGACTGCCACAGCTTTCTGCCACTGAGCAGAAAGTATTAACAAAATACTGATTGTTTAGTGTATTGCTTTCAGGGAATACCAACCATTCAATGTTAGATGTAATGTTAGCTGGCTTGGCAAAAATATAAAAAGTGAAAAATGAATACATCCTTTGGGATTCAACAGGCAGTCTGCAGAGTTTTCCTTCCATCAGAGTGGAAAAAGGACATAATAGAAAATCATTCTTTCCAGTGCATTTCTTTAGTTTTTAAATGGCAGGTTTAAAAATTAAAAGCCATTCAGTCTTACTCTCAGATCTTTGTTTTGGCTGAATCAAAACCAATAAACAATAATAATTTTTTAAAAAAATCAAACAACTTATGCAAGGTAAAATTAAGCATTTCAGACATTTCATATACAGAAGAAACCCATATAATGCAATAATCTCTGATCTTCAAGTAAAAATCCCACATACACACACACTAACCCATTATAAGGGTACACTTTGGTTTTACAAAAAGAAATCTCAAAATGCTTAATTTTACAGCAAGTAAACAAAAAGCAAAGTAATCCCACCTTCTTTTTTATAGTTCTGTCCTTTGTCCAGTTTTTAGAGTTAAGTCCAGTCTTTTCTGGTAGCCAGGATTTCTCTTTTGATGTTTTTATAATATTTTGAAGAACCATCCTTAAAATATTCTTCATGTGGACAGTTGCAAATAGTAGGGAATATAAAAGTACTGTGTAGAGCTAAAACCTAAGAACAGTTCCTGTGCAACAACTACAGTGAAAAACTACTTAAATGGAGTATTTTTGGTCTACTGGCATACGAATTCAAGCAGTAATGACGAGCAGTGATAAGATGTTCTAAAGAAACAAGACAGGCCACAGTTGTGACAGGAACAAGATAGGCTAGATCAAGTTTCACCTAATTAGGCAAGGTTGCAGTAGGGGCGTTCTGCTATCCTCTGGTAGTGCAGTAGTAATCTTTGTTTGCTATTATAATAATGACAAACAGTAAGTATTCATCTTAAGTAAATTTACATATAAGGCTCTGTCTGTCTCAAAAGAGACAGAAGTGATTTTCCTGTTGAAGGGGGTAATGATATGAGCAGCAGTTCCAAAAGCAACTGATCCTAACGACTACCCGAAGACATTTCCATGACACATCTTCTTAAATCAGGAAAATGTTTTAAAAAGACCAACCAGCCTAAAAACAAAACAAACAACAACAACAAATCCACCATGTATTTATGCCTAAAAATACTACAGTTCAAGCACCACTCCATTCTTGGCAAAGTCTGTCTTCTTGCTGGATGTAATTCAAGCAGCAGAGAATATAAAACGGTAAACTATGTTTCTGATCGCTTCTTCATGTCAAGGGACAGTGAATGTTTATCATCATTCCTGTCAACACTATACAGGATCCAGAGTGAGGAACAGAGAGAGATGGCACCAACAGTGCATTCAGCTCTTACTCTACAATTTCTGGAGCAAAGCATATTCTTTAGCCTGATCCATTCCCTTAATAGAGAAAATGGAGAGAAAGAGTGAGCAAGTGATCCAAGGGGAGAGAAAAAATTAGAAGAAAAAAAAACAGAAACAAAAAGAAAAAATCCAACCCATACTATGAAAGACCAACAGAACTTGAACAACCCACTTCTCTTAAAACAGATCTATGAGCTACATTTTCTGTGTAGCACCTTACAGATCAACTGCAGGAAGGGAAAAGTAAGTGCTTCTCAGCTTCATTAGTGATCCACCAAATTGTTACATTACCCTTGTCTACAAGCAGCAGCAGAGAAGAAAAAGTTAGTAAGATACCTTATTTAGCCTGCTTCAACATTCAAAAATAGTACTGTCCTCCCTTAACGCATTTTGTCAGTAACAAAAACATTCTGATCCCATGCAGTAGTCCTTCCTCCTTAGCAAACATGTATCACATTGAGAGGTTTATGGAAAATATAATTGGTAGAATCATTTCAGACTTACAAAATGCTGCAACTTAAAAAAGTTAACCTGTTAGCAACCGAGAACATTCTAATTAGATGAGAAACTAGAGGATATTTCTTAAAAGGAAAGGGTTGTTTTGCTTTTGGAAGGATGGAAAAATCTAATCTGGTTGTTCTCCAAAACCAGATTGTATCTTTATCTGCCAGAAAAACAAACTGTATCACATGAATAAATATTTGAGAGGAAAAGCTGGGCCTACATTAACACATCTTATGCCACTCTTCCAACTATGGCTACTGGCTGAATTCTTCTAAACAAACCCTCAAAACTCATAAAAGCCTTACTTGCAATAAAAAGGCATGAAATACACATGCAGACCAGAAGTATATGGGATGGTCCAACTCTAAAGCCTGCCATCCCTATCGGATAATTGGGTTCTTTCAAAAGAAGAGTAAGAACTAAAATAAACTTGTGTCACTGAACTTCTCTTTCATCCTGTCATCCACCCTTCTGAAATAACTGAAAACACCTGTGTGTAGTTTGTTAAATCAGATAAATAATAAAAACAATACAAGCACAGTGTAGCCCTTTACTTTCTCTCATATAGTCGGTAGATGTATCATCTCCATACTGAGTATCTGATCCAGTGCAGTTATTTGGCTGACTGATTTATAACTGTTATTGTTCGGTAGGTAAATATAAATCTAGGATATATGTAGAGAGATAAGGATACCACAACCTCTGGTTGCTTAATGTATTATCAACCTCAAAATCCTAAACTAAAGAAACAAGGGGATTTTCCTCCCAAAAATGTAAAGAGGTTTTGAATGTTCTAAATGAAGGAGGTGAGGTACATGCAGTATTTCATAGACATAAGTTATGATCCTATATTAAATGTAAAAACCATGTGGGATCCAGAGGACTTGCCCTGTGTGACACAGCTCATATTCAGCAAAATTATGTATGTGCAGACTATGTAAATCACTCAATAGGAAAATAAATGCAGTGTATGATCCTACTAAAGCATTTTAACACGAAGACACTCATGACCTCTGAAAAACACATGGAATGATACGGGGAAAAGAATATGAAGTAAAACTGAAAGTATAGTTCCCAGCATGTACACATTACATCAAATATCTACATAAAATGGAAAATTATGTAACATAAAGCTATACAATACACAGAGAAATAATGGACAAGTATAAAGAAAAGCAAGAGTTCAGAAGGAATAAAATACAACACTGCATGCAGGGTATCACTAACTTTAAATTAAGGCTCGTTTGTTTTAATAACTTTCGTTCCACTCTGCCACCCTACCTTACCCTCTCACCATTTTCACTTCTTACCTCCTGCTATTTAAGCTATATTGTAAATGCCTAATATGCAAATGTACAATTTATTTATTTTGAACATGCTTAACTACAGAAGCACACGATTGCACAGAGGACCTGTAAGCTAACCTTTTCCACATTTGTGGAAAATTAAATTAAACAGACACCTTAAGATTACTTCCAGATGAAAATTTATTAGAATTTTCATACAAGACAAAGATTTAAAAAAAAAAAAAACAAACACCAATTTTTCACAGGTCATGTAAATTAATAATACTTAATGAGACAGGTACCTAGGTTTACTTATCACTTCCACTTAGGTAAATTGACAACTAAGTTTATGTATTTCTTAGATCTATTTTACCGAGGCGAAAAATGTGACGTTCTATTACACTATAACAACTGTACGCTCAATAATCGATGCAGAGCATGATTCGTGGTGAGCATGTTTCCTTTTTCCAATCAAAGAGTAAAGAAAATAAAAGTGAAAAAGAACTTGATTTAAACACATCAAATACATACATTCAAATATGTACATTCAAAACAGAAATTGTGCTTAGCATGCTCTTTTCCAGGGGGGGTAGGGTGTGGTACGGGGTGGTATTGGAAGGGATTTTACCAACTGCTTTCCAAATCAAGTTAGAAACACAGTAGCATCCCTAAATCCCCAGCATAGACTGTTTATTCCGGTATGACTACAGACACTAAATACATAAAAACTTACATAGCTATATGACAACATTTACATTTTTGAATTCTTTCACATACTTGAAGGCATCTTTTCTCACAAGAAAACTGCAGTACTTAACAGAACAAGGAGGATGACTGAATGACTTTGGTCCCCAGTTCAGGTGGGGAAAGGAAGACAAAAGGTTTATAAAGAAATTCAGACACAATCAGAACACTCTCATCCCTGAGCACTGGAAGAAAAGAGGCTGTTGAGACCTCACTGCCTGAAAAATTTCTATATAATTTGTGAGATAATAAAAAAAAGCTGACCAAAAGCTTTTCCCTGTTTCTGAAAGACACAGGCAAGTACATGTGCACTCCAGATCAAGCTTACTTGTAATTTTGTGCCAAGGCTTCTCAATTCTTCAGAACTCAGACGGCAACCTGAGCAGTATTCGGTAGCTTCAGATGACAGGGGGAAGGGAGCAGCACTAAATGGGGGTAATCCAGTAATGCGTCGAAGACTCAAATCACAAAGATTTGTTATATTCAATGTTATAAAACACTCAGAAGCACAAAAATACTGTGTTAGAAACACTGTATAGTAAATCCTCTGATTTAGTGTTTATGTGCCTCAAAGTTTTTTTTCAGACTGTAATTTTGTACTCTAAATACAAAAAAATCCACTGTGAAAAGGATATCAAAGTAGTCTAAAGGTTGGTAAATGTGAAAGTGAATCAAATTCAAAAGTTCTTTATGTTTAGCTAAAAATGAGCAACATAAATTAAGTCATTCCAATGTAAGTATTTGAGTTGGACTCCAAAATCACACTGGGGCAAACAGAGCAGATTATAATTCAGAATTTAAACTGATTTAAACCTCCTTCACTACTTTGCCTCCTATCACTACTACGAAAACAAATACTGCTCTCCACCATCTGAAAAAAAAAAAAAAAAGTAAAAATAAAGTGCTGCAGTCAGGAATTTGGTGGGAGGGGGAAGGGCATTGCAAGCAACAGACTTGAAACTGATTTGTTTCAATGTAAAGCTTGGATTTTTATAGCATATTCCCATATCCAACAAGCTCTTGCTGAAGTGGTGATAAATGACAATCAAATAGTAAATACACTGCAGTGAAAAGTTTTCCAAGTGACGTGGGCTAGAATAGACACCAATCCATGTGCTATGGTTTTAGAAGAATTACATTGATCCTGACATGATTTAGAAGCGTAAAGGAGGTCAACCATTACAGATCTTTTTTGCACTATCAGAACTACATGATTCAGACTTGCAGCTAAAATTTTCTGAAATTTAGATAACTTGGGACAATAAAGCAGTACGTAAGAAAATTAAGCATCAGGCATGCTGAGACATTCAGCGCTGCATGCAGAGATGAAGCTGCATACAGAGATGAGTTTCATGGTTTATTTTTATAAGACACTGTTTCAAGAATTCAGTAATCTCCCAAAGTGTACATACAGTCCAACTGTTTGGAGCCTGAATAGTAATTAACCCATTCATTAGTCTGCAGAATCATCCAAAATTTCAATTCCAAGAACTTGCCGTTTTTAAATACACAGCAGGAAAACCTAACCACTCCTCTGTCGATGTATCTAAATAGCAACTTTAACACTAAGAACCCTGTTGGACTATTTCTGAGTTATATATGACTAAGCTAAGTATCAAACATACCCATGTACTATCAAAACTATCTTACAGGATTTGTAAGAAATGGCTGTCGTTTCACAGATGTTAGTACTTTCTTAGATGCCCAAATTATAAGTTAGCTAAACTGTCAGTGGGTAACATACAGTTTCAGGCAAGTAATCACTAATTGAACTGTTTAAAGTTATAAGAGATGCTAGCTTCCTATGCTGCCCACTTCATCACACAGTGTATGCTCTGGCTATCACATTCTTCTCTCTACAAAATGCTAACAGCCTGCCAACCATTTTACAGACATCAATTATACCATAACAATGTACAAATATCCTCTCCTTACGTATCTGTTCAAAGGAAGTGACTGAGATACTAGTAACATTTATTAAAGACATATTATGACGTTTTGAATTTAAGTAATTTAAAAACACCTATCTTTGGCTAGATGGGATAGGTTTTGACCAACACACTGGTTAAGATTTTAGAAGATAGCCAAATACACTTTCTGAAGCCTGGTTTGTCGGCTGTTTTTTTTTAAAATAGCGAGCATGGGGGAGGAGAAGGTAGAAAAAAAGAGGTTGAACTATGCTGAAAGTACCCTAAGTATGTTGAAAGTATCACCTTCAGAAGAGGAGTAAGAACACCAAACAGGTGCAGCCTTGTCTTGAATCATAAATTAGACAAATTGCATTAGGAAACAGGATTAGAAAAAGATTTTCTCATGTAAACTTGCATTCAAAGTATGTCTCCTCAACTTAAACTGCACCTGTTATTCCAAACTAAGACATAACCCAGCTTCTTTGAGAAATTAAAAGAAAATATTTATATGCAGGTAAGCCTGTACTTAATGGCTACAGTAAACTTTGCTAGTCTCAAACCGCCCTATTTCTTTCCCTTTAAACATCAGAGAGCAATGCGGGTAATACTTTTCTCCTCATATTAATAATGCAGCACTGACTATTGCTTCTTTCATCTAATACTATAATTCTCAACAATTCTCAGCTATTCACCTTAGTAGGTCTGGACAGATACATTCTGGTTTTTAGGTGAGCAAGGTCTGCTGGTGTCAAAGCGTCAAAAATTGGCTCCCTGGAGAGTTGAACACAGAATTAATTCAGATGCTAGTCAATGCACTGTGCTTGTGTGCATGGGGTCAACCCATGGGATTCAGGATTGGAGAAATTCTCCTAGATGAGCCTGGCAGAGATCTTGGGCACTGCACAGTTCTCTTGTTTTGATTTCAGAGAGCAGGGAAGTTACACTTCTTTGCCACTTGGGACATGGATTACACACCAAAATCACGTAGATAGATCTCACCATATTCATTCACCGCCATGGAGTTGTTTCATGCTGAAAAATCCCAACAACCTAAACTGATAAAACTGATAACATTCTTCCTGCAGTCTACGCATTGCTGCCCTTTCTTGTGCTGGTTCCAGTGCTTATCTGACCCCGCACCGAGTTGGTTTCAGTGTGCTCAGCTGGCAAAGTACCCTGGCTCAAAAAAAAAAAAAAAAAA
>RSEF01000005.1:55324955-55375293 GCA_003993805.1 Himantopus leucocephalus
AAAAAAAAAAGAAAAAGCAAACAACTTCACAACTTCCTGCTGAGTTTGCGTACTGAAACAGCTCAGCACAGAATCAGATAAATACCAGAGCCAATACAAGAGAGGGGGTAACAGGGAGGCAGGAAGACAGCAGCCCCTGCGGTTACATCAATTTGACCTACACAAAACTGAAGCCTCAGTTTCCCTCATTCTCAGTTTATAAACAATAGTTTAGTCGTGTGAAAGCCGAATTCCTTTTGTCAAACTTAAAGTAGACAAAAGGATACATAGGTGAAATAGAGTGGCTGCAACATAGGCAAGTTTAGATTACATTGCTTACTGCTGAAGTTGGAATTTCTTAAAAAAAAATAAATAATAATTTTATAGCTAGTCTCCTCACACAAAAATAGAATTCCGCAGCTAAGCAAAGCAATGAATTGGAAACTAAAAAAATCTTAATTGTACTTCCCCCACTGAGGAACTAGGCTAAATTACACTATGAATCTTAGAGAATAAGAAAATAATGGGCAGAAACCAGGAGGAATGCAATACTGCAAAGTGGGGGGAAAAAATGACAGCTGACTAGTGACTGCCACCTAAGTTTTATTGTTTTTCCTTTTTTTGGTCCCAACTTTATATTTGTTCTGAAGATTTCCTCAAAGACCACACATTTTACCAAAAAACCAATATTCCTCACTTGCTCTTGTTTCAGGGAAAATATAAAGTGTTACTGGATACCCAATAAAGATGTGAAAACTGGTGAAACCATAACTCATCTCTGAAGTAACAATGTTACTGCACTGCAGAGATCTTTAGTTTCATTTCACTGTTCTGCTCACTGGCTAAAGAGCCAGAGAACAAAATTCAAAATATGACGTATTCAAAATAGCTGGGGTACAGCTCCACAATAAACTAAACTGAATAAACAAAAATATTGAAAGGGAGAGATTCTACTTTTCTATCCCCTTCTCCATTATCAATCTCAGCCAAGCGATCTGCTCCCTCCTGTACATATTTTTTTNTTTTTTTTTTTTTTTTTTACATTTTTAGTGACCTGGATCAGTTTACTGAGACAAGCAGTGCAGTCCATTCAAAGCAAGTGGTGGGAATGAGCAGCAAGGAAGAGGAAACAGCTTCTTCCACCGGCTGCAGGAAATGGTTAACCCAGCTCATCCCTATTGTAAAACCTCAGCCCCGAAAGGAATTCAGTTGCTCCAACATCCTACTGCACCACAATGATAACCTGCACTCTGATATAAGCACAATTACATGTACGTGCTTCTAAGCAAGATTTAAGAAAACAGAGTGACTTCAAATCTACATAAAGTAACTGAAAGCTTATGTTCAAAACAATTCTTTTCCTCAACTGAGCAGTTCATAGTGTTGCTTGTTCTTTGAGTTAGTATAGAATTTATGCTTTGTCCTCTTGGTAGTATTGTTGCTTTCTGACACACAAATCTACTTCTAAAGGATGGTGTCTATTATTGCATAATATAATTCTATTATTGTCTGTCATAAAAAAATTGCTTTTAGAAGCTCAAAATATTGAGCACATTCCACAGATATATTGCCTAACACATCAGAGATTATTACATGCTTCCAAGTTTAATTGATTCTAATGACAGATTTCCAAACTACCAGAAAAATGTACCAACCTGAAATGTTTAAATTAATATTTTATAATGTTTATTTACTTAAAAATCTTATAATTTAAGAATCAGTGAGACATGGGATTCAACACTGATGGAAAAGCTGTCCATAAGTGAAGAAAGATTTTAAAGATATTTGAAATCACCTAATAATATCATTTGCAAACTTCACCAAAAAAAATAAATCTCACTTTGCTGGGATCTGACACAAGCCCTAGAATGAATCTCCAATATCCCAGCCTCGCATATTCAGTTACAGTTGAAGTATTTTGAGCTATCCTGTGCTAGTAATTAATGTATGGTAATACTAAGCTTTTAATTTAGACAAACACATAAGACTTGTAAATTCCAACAGTGAGTCATGATGGAAGGGAGCAAGACACCTTCCTCTCACCCCCCAATTAGGCAATAATTTGTTTGCTTCTTCAAATCTCCATTCTCAACAATTATTTTTTACTTTTGGAAAGGCCTCCAGCTTATAAGGACAAAAAAACTAGATCTAAAACCCCTTGAAAGTTTAAAAAGATAATAAATGTGAGCTTTGATTTTACTACCAAGCATCAGACTGCAAATTCTTCAAAAAAGGCACTGTCTTTATTCTATGTATGGACAACTCTTAGAATAATGGGGGCTGTTCCACAGCTGTATGTGATCTTAATATAAATAAAAGAGTAAGTTAGATCATTTTTTTTTAAATGATATATTTCACATCAAATTTGGATTTGTTAGATTAACATAACTTGATCTGGTGGAATAGAATTTTGTTGTCAAATAAATAGCTATTCTTTCTAAAGTCTGCAATGGGCAACAATCTCATCTACAATAATCTATGAAGAGAAACTAATAGGGAACATCCCTTCCCTCAAAATTTTCTCATATGTTCTATTAGAATCCACATGCATCTATTAAGTATATCTAAATATTCTATTATCAGAGTAGCCTATGAATAGCACTTTTTATTGACATGGTGAAACTGATGAACTTACTTTTACCACAGAATAGGCCATATTCTGTCATCCTAAAAAACAGTGACGTGATCCAAAAAAGCACGAAATGGCCTTTAAGCTTTGTTGCAATAAATAACTCCATTAATAATGGCTGATAAGATTGCAAATTATTCTCTACAGTCAGTTCAGATTTATTCAGCAAACAAGGATGATATTGGTATTGCTGATAACTATACAGCTCTGAATTAATTGCAATGTATTTTATCTCAACATCACTGAAAATTCCTAACATTAATTCAACTGTATTAGAGTAACACATCTTCCTTCAGACTTTTGTCTGAATTGTAGAATTGTATTACTAGTGACCTTCCTAAGGGAAGAGAACAGTGTACACTGATTTGAAAATATTTTGGTTTTAAATTAGGAATAAGCAATGCCCGCTTTGGACCTCTTGGGAAAGGTTTTAGACATGACATTACATGAATAAATGACAAGCTTGTAGTCATTTGAAAAAGAAAACAAACAAAAAACAACTAACCAAACAACAAAAGATTCAACAACCCCCCCTTTTTCTTAATTCACCTGGAAAATAGCTTAATTCAAAAAGTAACTACTGCAGATACCCATCTTTGGCTTGTGTTTTATCAGTCATGTTATCTGTCTTCATAGGTCAGGAACGTACACAGCAATTAAGATATTAATGCACACTGTAATACTTGAGATCCACTTGTACACTGTCGCGTCTAACATAAAATAGTCATTAGTCATGGTCATCTTTGGAGAAGAGTTGCAGAGTCACACAAAATTAACTAGACAAAACCAAAAGAAATTACTAAACACTCTCCAAAGTTTTCACTCTCACTTCTGTTAAAACAAACACAACCACCAGATCCTACACATAAAAATAGATGCATCCAACAAGTCCTTGACTCTAAGCCTCAAACAAAGTCCGACAAGGTTCCTTCTAGAGATGTTCAAAAATGTGAATGCTGGCTGCAACCTCACCAATACTCATTTCTCACGATTAAATTAAAGGCAAAACCAGAAAAGCTCTGCAGCAATAGGTGCTAGGGGAATATGCAAAACTAACTATTCCTCCCAAGAGATTCAGTCCATCACAATTTCTTACACAGCATCCACCATCACTTCTCCTATCATTTTATTGATGGTGTACAGACTCAATATAGTTCTATGCCTTTGGCATGATATGTTAACTCACATACGCTGTAAAAGAATGATATCCAAAATCTGGGTAAGAAATTGGAGGTGTTACATACTTCTCAACTGTTGCAGTTCCTTCTTCCACTGTAACTCTTCCTAAGTAGGAAAACAGTGCTCCTCATAAGTGGCCTTTTCTTGTCTGCACCCTAGCATTCAAGGAATATGGCTAATATTTGTCAGCAGAGGCAATCCAAGAAGAAAAAGCATTGACTGAATTCTTCAAGGAAAAAAACCCAACACTCTTCCAAAAACAAAATCTAAATTCCCACCGAAAAAACTCTAAGAAAAAAAAAGGGGGGGGGAGGGAGATAATTAGGTTCCTCCAAACAGGTTATAGATTATATGGCTGAACGAGGAGCTACATCCACAATATTTTTGCAAACGAAATACAACCATGGCTGTTTTAACTCAGAAGATTTCCTGTTTGAAAGGATATCACATAGTTCTGGGTTTGCGCATTTTATTCTAAGAATGCAATAAATACTAACCTTTTTTTTTCAGTGAAAAAAACATGATTATATTACATAAGGCATACTTATAGCAACTCTTTTAGCAAGTTCCTTAGTAGAGGTGATACTCAGCGAGCATCATAAGCTCATCATACACACAGCCCTTATGTTCTGAAGGCAATTAAAGAGTTTATGATGGATGTACCTTGTCAGCAAGGCAAAAACCAATGGGTGAGAGAAGTGCAGTCCACATCGTTACTTCTTGAAGCTCAACTGTGTTCAGGACCAAGAACATTGTTATTTTTATATTTCTTAAAAACAAAGTAGAATAACCAATATGAATTTACATGGAAACGATGCTAAAGAACAGAGAAGGAGGCATCCTGGTCACAAAAGAAATCGTAACTGATGAAAACCTCTCAGAAGTAACCCTGTTCCCCATGTGGGGAAGAAAAAAAAAAATCACCAACAACAAAACACAGGAAAAGAGGAAAATAGGTCATTCCGCTTTCTATGCTTCAGATATGACTTCATTCTTAAAAACGGTTGCACAGAATGTAAAAAAAAATTACCAATCCAAAAATGGCCTAAATCAATTACTTCAAATCTGCTATATGCAAATCATAAGAAACTAAAAAAATTTGATAACATTTCATTTTAATTTGTTAACACAAAACTGTAGCAATGTACACTTTTTACAACAGTTCAAGTCTAGTAGTATTAAGGTATGTCCTCTTGCTATTACATACTTTTGTTAACTATCAAAAAAAACCCCAACCCAAAACAGGATCAGGGAGGAAAAAAGCTTCTGTAAATATGATTTCAAGGAATTCCATCACATAACAAATCAGATCACTGGCTTTTCCCCTTTCAGAATACAAAGGCTCAAGTAAAAAAACCTAAAACATTTGGTCCAGTTCTACAGCCATATGTTCACATATTTTGATATTATATGTTGACTATTCCAGTAAATGAGGTTGGGTTTTTTTTTATCCTTGCTGTCCAGAAATAAAAGAGCTGAGATGAGAAACTGGAAGACTAAAGGCACTGCCACAGTGTCCATTTAAATATAAATATTCCTGACTACCTTATGATAGACTGTCCATAACAGCATCTAAAAGCTCTTCAGAAAAGTAAATATTTATTGTTTTAGGATTCAGACTCAGTAAGCTCTAATCTGTAACATTACCACTATTGTAGCAAGGTAATTTGCTTTTATTAAAATTCAGCCATCAGTATTAAAAGCGCTTTGAAGTACGTTACAAAAACATAATAAAAGCTCTGAATCTTATAACACCTTCCAATAAGCACAAACAACTGCTACTTTTGAACAACCATGAAGATAACACAAGACACTAGCAGAAACACTCAAATACGTAGAAAAAAAACCCAAAACTTTTTATAAAAAAATGAATCCCTGCACTACGGAAGTTATGACGTTAGCCTGAAGCCCACACACAGGTTAGTAGTGGTAAGCAAATACATTTGTTCTGACTTAGCCTGTCATTAGCATGCTAGGTTTTCAATAAGAATTTTATGAATGTAAAGCATAACACAAGTTGCGACGGAAGCTGAAAAAGCTGACAGTCACCTTGTTTTTGTTTTTACAAGCTAACATCCATATGCTTATGGAACAAGCCTGTAACTCAATGAACTTTATTGCTGGTTTCTAGGGTGCCTAGTGCACTGAAATTCTTATACAGTATCAATAGAATATTTTGGTACCTAGCAGTTGGAAGTTACAAAGCCTGTCATAATACCTGTTTTTTAAACACTACCTGTATTCTTCAATCTGAAATTTTACATCTAGCTTGAGCTGTTTATTTCCTCCTCTCAGTCATGAAACAAAGTTAGAGCAGTGAAATTTTGTAAAAGATGTCTTTAATATTCTCACCCAAAAGCATTCTGCTGCAGTGCTTCGGTTGCAAACACTGCAGAGGATCTGTAAATAAAAAGCTCATTTCTACTGGAATTAGAAAAAACAGGGGAGATCCTTGTACGGAGTATCTCACAATCCCACATCTGAGATCAAACAGAGTTTGAAAGAGATCAACAAAAAGAATGTAATTGTTTATTACTCAGTCTCAAGAGGATCCTGTCATAAAACGAACAGTCATCAAGAACAACTCTCTTCTGACCACTGCACCAGCCCACGGCCAAAGGGGGAGGGAAAGAGAGGGGAAGGAAACGGAGAGGGACTCTGTCACAGAAGACAATCAAGGTTGTTTGCAGGGAAATGAAAGGTTTTATCTTCGATAAATACGCGACGGTTTCACAAAAGAGGCGGCAGAAACCGAGGAGGGAGACCGCCTTTCCCTCAGAGGCTGAAGTGAAGCTGCCGCCTGCGCTCTCCTGACGACCGCCCCAAGGGCCGGAGACCGCCTGCCCCGGGACGGGTCAGCCCTGCCCCGCACCCGGGCGGCGGAAAATAGGGTGTTTGGAAGGAGAAAAAAAACCCCACACCAAACAAACACACCCCACCCCACCCCCCCACGCACACCCGCTCACACAGAAAACCCACCCCCGCCTCACACCGGGCCTCGGCGGCCAGCACCCCCGACGGCGAAACCTGCCCTCCCCGCTGCCCCCCACCGAAACCGCCGCGGGAGCAGGAGGGCGCCGGGAGGCGGGGAAGGAGCCCCCGTCAGGCAGAGGCGAGGGCAGAGCCCGGAGGGACGGGGCCCTCGACCTGTCACTGCCGGTGCAACGCCGAGAGCGTCTCGGCGGGCAAGGCGGGGGGGGAACACGACACGACACGGCAGCCCCTCGCTGAGGGGAGGAGCGGGAGTAGGTCGTGTCCCCCCAGAAGCCAGGGACGGCCGTGACGGGCAGCCCCACCCCCGGCGAGGAGCCCGACGGCGTCTCCGCAGCACCGTCGCCCTCTGCCCCGGCCGGCCGGGGCACAGGCGGGGATGACGGCGGCGCCGCGCACTCCATCCGCCGCCGCCGGCCCCGCAGGAAAAGGCAAAGCCGTCCCCACCGCCCGGCAGAGCGGCGCCAGGCCGGGAAGGCGACGACGCGAAATCAACCCCTTCCCACTCACCGGCATCATCTCCGCAGCCGTCCCCCAGCCAGCCCCGCCGAAGCAGCCGCCGTGCCGTGCCGGGCCTCTCCTGCCGCCGCCGCCGCCGCCTCTCACCCTGGAGGACGCCGCGCTCGCCCTGGCGGCTGTGACAGGTGCCTCCCGCGCGCCTCGCTCCCCACAGCGGGCGGAAGGAAGAGGCGGCGGCGGCGGCAGCCGGGCTCCCAACCCCCCTCCTCCTCCTCCTTCTCAGCGCGGCGGCGACGGCGGTGGCGGCGGCGGCCTCCCTGCCTTCCCTCGGCGCTTCCTGCTCCGCTCCGCCCGCGCCGCGCCGCCCAGCCAGGGGTTAACCGCCGCCGCCGCCTCATTGGCCGAAGCGGGAAGGGCCGGGGGCGGGGCGGCAGCAGGCGCGCGCACGGCCCGCGTGGGGCGGGGGCGCGCCCCGGTGTTGCACGTGACCGCGGCGCCGGGAGCCGCGTCCCCCTCCTCACCGGCGGCGGTTTCCCTCGCCTTCCCTCCGTGTTTCGCCTGGGCCCCGTCTCGCCCCGTTCTTCCCGCGGTCCCGCTCCGGGCCCGGTCTCCTCCTCCTCCACCTCCACCTCCACCTCCACCTGGCGCTGCGCTGCCCTGTCCCCGGACAGGGCCCCCGGCGGGCGCTGCCTCCTCTGGGGCGGGCTGCCCCGGGGGGCCGGTTGCCCGCGGGCCCCGGCGGTGGAGGAAGGGGCAGCGGCCTCTGGGGGCATCCTGCCCGGGGAATGCGGGGGCGGCTGTAGGTGGGCGCTGCGGAGCGAGGCGCGACCCGCCGGGCGGGCGTGGGGCTGGGGGGAGGGGGGTGGGTAACGCGGGGGTGGTTGGTCTCCCGTGGGAAGAGGGGCGCGCCGGGGCGGCAGCCCCCGCCGGCGAGTTAGGGCAGGCGGGCGCGCAGGGGAGGGGTGGCCTTCCAACAGCTGGTGTGGGTCTAGCCAAACGCGCCTCGGTGCGGGGCTGTTCTCTGTGGCTACAAGAACGTCACTTCTAGCGTCACCCTCGTTTTACCGTCCCTTCACCCGGGCGCCGCTTGTGAAATCTGATGTGCAACGCGCCCCTCAACAGCAGGAGAGGTGGTGTTTCTGTCCAGGACCCTGACGTCAGACTCCTAGGAGATCTGGTCTTGTGTTCTGAAAGTAAGGTTTGGTTTCTTCTTTTCCTGGGGTCTCATTCTGTAGAGCTACAGCGGCAAGATGAAAGTTAACAGCTTGGAAGAAGTCAAAACATCACCATATGTTAGTAGCGCAACACATGCAATGTAGACAAATTTCATATTGCTGCGAGCCTTAAATCCTCATCTGCAAAATACATGGACCCACCCGATGCTTCAACTGTTCCTGTAAATGGCTGGTTTCCAGACTTCTCTCGTAGAACACCGTGACAGATCTCAGCTAGGAGTGAAAAAAATGGTAATTTGGGAAGTTTTTGAGAGGAGCTTAGATACTGTTTGTGTAAGTCTTTGAGGGTAAGCGATAATAGCATATTAACCTCAAATATGAGCTTGTATGTTAAATGTAACCTATTAACGTAAGATTCTATACCAGATAGTTGTGTAAATTATCTTAAAATAATACATATGCCTGAGATTTCATTGGATATCCTTGTCAGTGTATCTGCAGGCTCTGGTGGCAGCTTTGTAATAGGCCAAAGCTGCTTTTAATAAATTGGTCCTACAGGAAAAACCTATTAGCATGACAAGATAATACTTTGTCTAAAATTATTTCGCAAGTGCTATTTGGAGTGCTACTTGCTGACAACACCACTATTATCATACTCGTTTTCTTGTAAACTGTGATTCTACCTCGCACACGCAGCTTTGGAAATAGGTAAGACTATGATACATCTAACCCCACAGAGAATTTTAAGATCTGCTTGGAATAATAGTATTAACCCTGCAACTAGGCTGACCTGAAATGACACAGGCTATAATGTGCTCATAGTTATGTATCTTGAGAAAAAGAAAAAGGGGGGGAGTTTACCTTCATCCAATCCATATCAGACTTTAGCAAACAAAAGAATAGCAGTGAGTAGAAATGTACTGGTCTTTTTAGTATTTGTGGTGAAATTCTAATTTTAAAACAGGGGAATTGTGTACCTTTTGTCATGCTTGTTCTTTAAAAATTGTCTTTCTCATTAACCAGGTTAGATTTTTTTGCCAGCTATTCTTAAATGATGGTATATAATTTCTTTGCAGGTATAATTTATAGCTGACTTCTCCCTGTTTTCAGTGATTGATAATAAAAACTAAAATACTATAAATATTACCCCACTATTACTTTTCCATTGCAACAGCAGGAACGCTGGCAAAACAAAAAGTGGGAGAATATGGTGTAGACAATTGCTCCTGGGCAGGAAGGCACTCCTCCATGCAGTGCCTCTATTGGAATAATGGCCTCTAGTATAGACGTTTGTCGAGCTCAGGTTGCTTTTGGCAGATGCAGGTTCAGCCAATGCAGCGACCAGACAGACTGGATACTGCAGACTAAGAGGAAATGTCTTCAAAAGGTAGAGTATGTACTTTATATGCAAGTCATAGAATCATAGGATTGTCTACGTTGGAAGGGGCCTTTAAGATCAAAGTCTGTTCCTACTCCTATTTCTGCTTCCCTTGAAAAAACCCACTTGCCTCATCCCTTCCCCTCTCCATTTTCCCACAGAAATGAGGAAAGAAAGAAAAAAAATTAACCGATCTTTACAAAGCATAGACTTAAAGCTCTACCTGCAGTGTGGTAAATTAATTAACATCTCCTTTCCCACAGAAGAATCTTTTTGGGAACCACTGTTTTATTGGTCAAACAACAGAGCAGCTGTTATAGTATCTTCTGATTCCAAATTATCTACAAATGTTTTGTTTACTGTGAGCAGGAAGATGGTCACATGTAATAATGTAGAATTTTTTTTTCCCCATGCCCATGCATTTCCATGCCAAATGGCTGGTCTGACTCTCTAGAAATTATGTTGCTTGGCCAAAGGGGCCAGTGATATCTACAAGTCAGTTGCCTGTCTTAGATAAGTGAGGTTGTGCGAAAGCAGTCATGATTTGGGGAATGCCTAAGAAGATAAGGTAAGAGAATTTGGTTATGGAAGCAGATAAAGCCAGAGATACAGAACCCAAATTATTTGCTTCCAAATATGTTCCCTTTCTGAGAGGTGCTCTAATTTTGTTGGCCTTTTCCTAAAGGAAAGGGTTTGTGCGTATTTGTTGGTGTAAGTATTAAAACACATTATGCAAATACCTTTTATGCTCCTCTTGGTTCTTAAAAAATCCAGAGCAATAGTTTTAACTTTACAAATTGAAGCCACTATAGCTTAACAGACATTTATTCAACTTACAACTTCAGAAAACGAAGAATTACTGTTTATTAGTTATGGTAGGGTTAGTTTTTGAGATTTGTGCTGAGCTCGTGTTTAGCTAGAAATTGAAATCTGATTGAAATGTATAAACTATCATTTTAGTGTTTTCCTAAAATACTGGAAATTTATGGGTGCATAGAGAAAAATTATCAAAATATATTTTGTATTTGACCCACATTTACTGAATGAAGGGATATTAACTGCAGCTAGTAAATTGGCAGGCCTCTTATTTGATCACACCCAACATTATTCTTAGGACAAGCAGAGATTCCCAAAGATATAGGTGGGAGACTAATGAGACTTTTCAGGAGCACTGCTGATGAAGTTCCAATTCCTACTTACGTTTTTAAAGTATCTTGTACTGAGATTTTCAAATGTAGATGTTTTTTAAAGTTTTTAAAACTGCCAGGTCTGAATCTCTCCTTTTTTATGCATAGGCAAAAGGAGGAAAATGAGCTTTCCTGCCTTCTCAGATCCAAATATTTTTCAGTTTTGCATTAACTTGTTAAGATGCTTTTCTGGAGCATAGGAAAATGTTTTCAGGTTTCGGAGGTGTCACAGGAAAATAAGTGTTTATTTTTAATCAATTTAACACTTTTTCTTTTCATGTGGTATTATTTTAAATAACTGTTTATAGCCAGAAACACGCTCAGAGGTCAAACGTTTAGGGTGGGATCCATCTTATCCAACTTCAGTAGTCTAGATGTCTCAATCAGTCATCTAGGCTCCTTCTATAGATAAACTGGGATGGGGAGGGAAAGGAGAGAGGCAGTTCTGCAGGCAATTCATTCCATGCGGAGATACTCATCCCACTATCTAAATCTCTTGGTCTTTGAAGGTGCCTATCTCTCTATTGATTAAAGATGGAGCCTGGATGACTAGCTCAGATTAGAGAGCAGACTTTTGGATGGCTACAGTTGGGATGGGTTTCCACGCAACTGGCAGAATAAAATCTCTAAAAAGTGAGTATGGGTAGCAGTGTTGGGTTTCTTTGTATATGTATATTACAAGAAAATGAATGTATCCTTTCTAAATGAATGAGTGGATTACTTTAGTACAGAATACAACTCTCCTTTCAAAAATTACGTTTAGCATTTGCTGTAGTGCAGGAGGAACTGGCCGTGAGTAGGTGAGCAATTTTAGAAGTTGAGACACGGAAGTACTTCTGACTTGCCAGGCAGTTAATGTGCAGGTGCAGTGCTATGTAACAGATGATACAAACAAAAAGACTAAGTATTTCAAGGAGAGTTTCACAGCAGGTAGCCTAAAATCTTTTGTGAAATACCGTGTAAAGTAAGTGTGTATAGTTAAAGGAAAGGTATTTTAATTTGTTACTGTGGCCTTAAGTAACCTCCTCTTCTAGAATCGAGCTGACCTCCTAAGGCTGCAACAATAAGGAATTCATACTGAACAATAGTCATATACTGCCATGTTTGAATTCATATGCAGCCAACGCATTTTAAACCCCACCAAACCTGTTCAGAGAGATACTATAAATAATAATCTAAAGGAAACACTTTGATGTCTGTTTTGTATACAGTATTTGAGACACGTGAACAGGAGAAAGATACTTTTTCATCGTTACCTTGTAATATTCTAAAGTAATGTATGCTGGACTAGATGACTAATGTTCTAAAGTTTCCATAGCACAATCCAGTCAGTGCATCATTCTGAAAAGGAGTATAATAATTAAAGCAGGAGTGAAGCCGTAGGACCTGTGTATAGCATAGCTGTGTGCACTTCTGGGGATTTGTGTCTGATACGTCATGTGTTTCAGCCCTGCTTTTGGTGGATTAGAGATGCAATTTCTTTAAACAATAACATAAATTGTACGCTTAATCCAATACACATGATGCAAAAGAGCGTACTTAGTGGAGAATGCTGTGGCCTCAATGGGAGTGTGTTGCTGTACACTCTCATGAAATTCTTACACTAATAGGTATTGTTAATTTTTTATGTTGAAGCTACAGAAGATATAGCTCTATAAGACAGATTACATGCCATCGTTTTCACAGACGGAAAATCTTGTTCTGCTTCCCTGTAATTTATAATGATGAAACCATTAACTATATTTGAAGGGGTGGAGAAAACAAAACCTTCTATGTCCTGGGAGAGGCTCTCTCTGCTTGTTACCTTTAGGCTTATAACCATTTGGGCTCTCAAGTTGTTTCTTTACAAAAATCTTTTTTCTTAAATTTTCACTATGCCCATGATGAGTAGAAGTATCTGTGACTAGGTAGTAGATGATGGGTTATTAGTTGAAACATTAATGAGGGGATAAAGTAACAAGTTAATCCTCCACTCTTTACTCCTTTTTTTTATATGCCACTTCATTTTGGGTGTACCACTTGGTTAAAGTTTGAGGGGGAAAAAGTATGGGTCATGTTTTAAGACTGTGTCCAGCCACTCTGTTTGTTATTGTAAGTCTAAAATTGTTCTCAGGTATCTCAGCCATGATTCAGTGAGTCAAGTACTCAAGTGTTTTTAACAATTTCTGTATGAAGTGATTTAAAATATTTCCTCTCTCAGCTAAATGCTAATGCAGAATTCTGTGATACATGATTAGTTTTTACCCCATGCTGCAAACATGGTGGGTGGCTAACCTTCAATTTTTCTATTAACCATCACTTCCTTGTTTAAGATGTGCAACTACTTTATTTACTATAATTGAAAACAATCTGCTTTCTTCTTTTATGTTTACTGATGGATCAGATGCAGGTTTGATTTCATGTTAAATTTGTATTATTCACACATTCAAATTTAGTAATTCCTAATTTGAAATGTATATCTTCTTCTAGAATATGTCTTTTTCTTGGTTAGCTTACTTGAGGTAAGTAGATCTAATAAGAAAATACATGCAGAGGTTATAATTTAATGGAGCTCATGCTTCCTGCTGTTGTACTTGGTAATGGGTGAACTTGGACTGCAACTTGGAAGGGTAGATTAAGAAAGTCCTCTGCTTGATTGTGAAGTCTGGGATATACTGGAAGCTGTTTTTCAGCAATTACTGAGACAAGGTGATGTGCAAGGACGCTTGGAGAGAAAAACATGTCTCTGAGCAGAAGAATACTCACGTGTAGAAGGAGAAGGAAATTATAAACCAAATTAAATGTGTATTAAAAAAAGTCTGTTTATACTTAGTATTTAAACAACTACATTATTAAGACTACACTACTAGCAATAACTTTACCTTTTTTAGTGTGTGTACTCACCACAGATTTTACAGATCAGAACACACAAGGTAAGTTTCCTCCAAAAATATGATATAGAGTATTGAATCTGTTTAAATAAAACATCATTACAGTTGTGAAACGGGATATGTTTATGATTTAAGAGAGGCTTCTATGGAAAACATTCGCTTTTTTAATATATATATGTCAAAACCCACAACACCTTAAGTGATCACTTTTGGGGCTTTTTGATTACCAAAAATTGTCAAGATGATGGCTGTCTTCTGTACAGGTGTATAAAATTTATTGGGAATCTGTTCTGTCACAGACACTTTTAATAGTGCATTTTTATAGAAGAGCAGCTGTACTCAGATAATCTGACCAGTAGATGTAATCTAAGACATCTGCAGTGATGTTTTTTCCATGTTATAAACAAAAATAGTGGTTTTGTCCCTTTCTGATGATTAAGGTTCATCTTTTCTAACTGTTTGTATAAATACTGCTTTTCCAGGTAAAGTAATGATGTCCTAGTCCTGGGAACGTTAACGAGACAAGCTGATTCTGCCTTTAAGTGCCATGGTTTGTAATCTTCCAGAAACATGTTTCTGAATAATTTTTATTTTTACTGTTGTGATCCTGTGACAAGGTTTACTGCAATTCTTAGCTGCGTAAACAGAAGAATGTCAACAGTAAAGGGCGATGAATTGTATAGGGCATTGATGGAAACCTATTGAAAAAGACTCTGTGAAAAGCCCTAGAAATAGCGACAGTAGACAATGTACCACCGGTATTCGTTTAGAATCTATTTTAGGTTGATTTAGTTGAAGATGATGTCATAACATGCAGCTGAACCTCAGAAGATTTGAAAGACTGGAATGTGTCCATCACAGAGGAGGACATAAAATAACAGCCTACTTGCTTGGGGATGGTTAGATGCTACTTAAAAGCTTTGTCTCTTACTTATGTCTCAAATTCAAAACCAGTATTTCTATTCTATAAAAGGACAAGATACAGCACAAGGTAAAATAACTTGAATATTTTCTCTTTTTCCTCCAATTGCTATGTGAAAGTTCTACACATTTTTTTTTCTTGCCTTCTGTTTCTGTCCTTCTAGACAGGCCTGAGTACATGTTTAAATTAATAGCCTTAATTTAAAAAGAGGTGTGATGGTTAGCACTAATAAGAATACATAAGTTGAAAGCAAAGTGAAAATATTTTTGGCAAGATTCCTTTTCTAGTTGCATTACTCCAAAAGAATTAACTAAATCAAAGTATGCTGAAAAGTATTTATGTCTCAGTGTTTATTGAAACAAGAGTCAGAGCCTTTGTTAAAATTAGTATGACTCCAATTCTTAGCTTCCTGAAAGAAATGCATAATTTAAATTTTTGCTAATTATTTTAAAGAAGTATCTTGAGGTCCTAACTGGGACCAAAAGAATTTTCTTTTCAGGCTATATGTGATATGGTATGTGGAATACAACATGAGGAGTGTAAGGAGAGAACTGTAATGTCAGGTATAAGAGAATTTAAACAAAGCTATTTTTCTACACAAGTACACTAAATTAAAAGGTATACCTGAAGCATCAAGAGTAAAGAGTCAATAATAGTGATGCAAAAAAATATAGCTTGAGACTGCTATATATATCCTCAAGATGAATAATGGAGTTTATAATAAAAGTGGCAATGCTTTTGATTAGACACCCCAAAAAAGGGTATCCTTCCCTGTATTCTTGGTCCTGTATCAAATGCCTGTTCACATTTTAATCCATTTTATTAATCCCTCCTTTTTCCTCCCATAATACTCTGGTTGTATTCAGTTTAGTTGTTGCCATTTTGCTTGTTTATATAGCATTCCATATGAAGTATCTCACAACAGTTTCTACTTCATACCTAAAGAATTCCCCCTTAATTGCAGCAATTCTTAGTATTATCAAAAGCATGCTAAACACAACAGGTTAAAACAAGAAATGAAGACTACAACTGATACTGCAGGAAAAATCTGTGTAGGCAGAAGTAGTCATCACAGATGGGATTCATTCAGTATACTGCTGTTCTACCACCCACAGAATCCCTATTACCATTTTCTAGCAAACACACTTCATTAGCTCTAAAGAAATCTCCATTGTCTGTTCAGGAGATAGCTGAAGTTACTGTGATGATACGGATATAAAATAGTGAAAGGTCATGTAAATTAAAAAAAAAAAGTCACTAGGTTTTTGAAGGTCATAATTAAAAGTGTATTATCACTTGATGACAACCAATAGTATAATTTGATTCGCAGAACCACTTTCAAATTTATCACTAAAAGTATTCTTCCTGCAAGTATTGAGCATTAGGGTATTGTGGTACAATTGTTCTCCCCGTTCCCTGCTTGTTTGTTCATTTGTCCTAATTAATTAAGTGATACTATAAACTTGATAAAGCAATGTGCTGTCACAGAGGAAGGAAGCAAGGTTCTGCCTTTTTGCTAAAGCACAAGCTGACATTTCTGATTTGTATACAGGGTGGAGTTCTGCATTCTTTATTCCTGTGAGTGTTGACAGTGATGACAGTTCTTATGAGAGAGACAGTACTTTGATCATGTGCATAGCTGAGTATGAGGAGGAAACTTGCATTAATTATTGTAAGGGACACAATGACTTAGGAAAGCTGCCTGAGTGAATGGGAAGCTAGAAATTCTGATTCTTCCACCCCTTTTCTGCCAAAAAAAAAAAAATGCTGTTGTGCTGTAATGCAAGTTATAAAGCAGCTTTGCGGTAAACAGGACCAGGAGATGGATCCAAATTAAAACAGAAAAAAACCCTGAGTGCTTGTTTTGTTATTTTAGAGGAGGAAAAAGAAAACCAAAGATTATGAAAAATTGCCTGATCCAATTCACAAATAGCTGTATCAGCACAACTACAAGGAGCACGGCACTGTGGTATAAGGGTGGAAACTCCATAAGCTGGTGTAGCTGCCACAGCATTCATGCTGTTAAAACCACAACCAAAGAAATCATAGTACCCTTAGCAGAATTTAATTAAAACTTCCAAATAATTCATTATTGTGGTGGTCAGTTCATTTTGAGTTAGGGGAGAGTAATTGTCTCCAAGTAGTTTGCCTGCAGCAGTGGAATAGACTACAGGAAT
The DNA here is from genome assembly GCA_003993805.1 of Himantopus leucocephalus. Lineage (NCBI taxonomy): Eukaryota > Metazoa > Chordata > Aves > Charadriiformes > Recurvirostridae > Himantopus > Himantopus leucocephalus. Next base: position 55,341,902 of record RSEF01000005.1, read on the forward strand.
TTCTTGTTTATGAGTTCTGCATAAATTACCAAATCAGAGTCACATGGCTTTATATTCTTAAAGTAGAGATTATTAGCTGCTAAACTCTAGTTGCTAAAGGTCATGGAATTACAGTATGGAGAGATTGCTGTTCAAGCACTATCTTGTCACTTCTTGTTCCTCCATTTACTGAATTGTTAACCAACATATTTAATGCCTCAGGGAATCTGCATCTTGCTATTCTTTCCTTCCTAGTAGCTTTACAGATTTCCCTGAATGAAACAATAGTGATTTCACATGTTCATTTCCTCAGTTAGTTTCATTTCAGCCATCTGGTGGTGATGTCACATATAATCACCTGTGTCTAACAAGCACCTGATAGTCTTCCTTCCTTGGGGACTGAAAGTACAATACATGTATACATACCAGCTCTGTATCAGGCTGTATTTGTACTACAAACAGTGGCTTGCTATCATGATTCAGATAAAGAGGAGACTAGTTCAGCTGTTTTAGTTACTTTAGATCATTTCCTGCAACTTTACTCATCCTCCCAATTAACATGAGTACGCATTTAGGTTTTTTTCCAAGTTAGCCATTAAAGAGGTTAAGTAGGTTGGGCCCTGTGACTAATGTTTCCTTGGCTCTGACTGTATATTGCTGCTCCCCTAGAGTATTCCACTATATTTTATTAGCATGCAGGGGATACTCTGAGATTCCTAATTGTAGGACAACACTTGAAAATGTTCTAGAAATCTCAGAGCTTCACAATGAGAAATCCTGGCCATAATTACAGAAGTACTTGTACTGTAAAAAGACCACATCTTGCTCTAGCATTCATGTTCTGTATTGATGTAAAAAAAAATAATTACCAGTGCCAGAGCAAAACTTGGTCAAGATGGTGCTGCAGTAACTGGATGAGGCTTTTCAACCCCTATAGGAGTTTGTTGTTGCACTAACATTGCCAAGGTGGTAAACAGTCAGTTTTTATCATTGCTGATGCCTTATCACAGGCAACAAATAAAAAATGCAGTTGCTGAACTATTTTACTACACAAAGTTTAAATGTAGTCCTTTTATTTTAGAAATGTCAGCAATATAAAGAGGCAGCAGCTAAATGGAAACAGCATGAACCATTAACAAGCAGTAAGCATTTCCTCCACCAGTGTTTAATTGTGAATCATGAAGAATATTACCTCCATGGATTAAAGTCCTGGTCTTAAATAGTCATTTGCATAGAAAATGGGTTTGTTCCAGAGCTGAGGCTTGTCTATATAGACACTTACCTGGAACAAGAAAACCTTTTTGTTTTAAAAATCATCTTAGCTACATTAGAAAAAAAAAAGCGTATGTTCTAAAATAATTCACTTTAAGGGTACTCCTTTGCAGTGCTTCTCTACCGAGGACTACACTCCAGATGGTAGTGCTGCAAAGAAAACTGATTACTCCTTCCACATCTCACTGTAAGAAAGAAATGGCACTTATAATGCCTTAGCTAACCTTCCTCTATTTTCTTTTATACTACCCAGTATGCTTCAGCATAGGGGAGCAGAAAGTATATAGATAGTACTACAGGTGTTACACATTATGGGTGTGTTGATTTCTGCTTTTGAGTCACACCACTGACTGAAAGTTAATTTCCTACTTCTGTAAGCTACTCAAGTAAAAAAAAATAAATCTATTTAAACACAAACACCAGTTTTACTTCCCTTATCTTTTGCAGAGATTTGTGTGCTAAGAATCACAATCAGGAATGAATATTCTGCAACCTTCACAGAAATTTCTGACAGAGATACACTAATGGAAGAATCAGTTGCAGATAGCATTATTTCAGTAGAAACTGTAGTTTTCATAACCCAGACATTGCTGCCCATATTTACTCTTTTTCCCTCCTAGAAAATCAAGCAAGTCAGATACCATGAAGTGTTGAGAGCTGAAGTACGTTAAGTTTACCTCAAAGTGCAGTTAACTGTGCTCCAAGGGCAGGTTAGCAGAAGCTCCTCTCTTTTCAATTAACATCTACATCAGACAGCACGCTGATGTAGCTCAGTCTGTGTGCTAGGTTCTAGCTAAGGTGAAACAAATCCTGTAGTGATTCATGTTTTTTCCTTAGCTTGTTTTCCTCAGCTCTGTAATTGAAAATTGCTAAAGCAGGTCACTTGAAGTATGTGTAGTATCTTAGGAACTGTAACTTAGTGATCATAAATTTGCATTACAAATGAACGTATAGCTCCTTACCTGGCTTAAATTTTCAATCTGAACCACTAATTAACTATACCACAACTCTAACCCACCCTATAATCACCACTGGCCTAATATCTGTTCATTTGAAGCTCCATTTTCTTCTAATTTTTATTTTTGGTTCCCTTCTTCTGGATGCTTTTGGTTTTATGTAAAGAAACAAATAGTGACTTCTTTCTACTTCTCATTCACTCTTCTGCAGTGAGGAAACACTGAAAAACCCATATAGAAATTATGAAAGTATCAGCTAAAACATATCAAGGGAAGATGAAACAACAAGGAAAACTGGATAGTGGAAAAAATGTCAAGAATGCATGAAAGATAGATGTCACCTGTTGTTTTAAAATTGAGTAATGCTATACCTGCTTTTAAAAAAAGCTTTCAGAGAAATATGACTGGTAATTTTACTCTACTCATAGTAGGTATAGCTATTAAGATTAAGCAGAAGTATAAATTTTGAAGAAATTAAAGGCAACACAGTGTTTGGAATGTTTACCAACAGCAGGTAAAGTTACCGAGCTCCTGAGTATTCAAATACAAAATATTTAAGTTATGGCCAGACTCTGCAGTCAGAGAGATTGAAAAGCAAAACTTTAATCAAGCTGAAAGATTTAAGATGTTTCAGTGAAGTAGTTAAAAAGATGTACGTAAGCATTAAGTCATTAAAATGACTTAAGCCTCTTAATCTTCTCAAAAGCAGATTATGCTAAATTTAAACAAAACATGACATGAAGTCCAATTTTGGTTTTATACACTATGTATCCTTGGTACAGAATTCAGTATGTACAGTTCTGAAAACTCATTTTTGTAAGATAGTATAGGCTGCTAGAGTCTCCAAAATATACTACTAGTTATGGAGTTACTTTGAACGGCTATCTACAAAACCCACTAATGACCCATCCTAGTAATACATATATTACGTCTAAATCTTCAGGAAAACTCTTCAAAGTCAGTTAAGTGTTTGTTTATGCTTATATTAACTGCTGCTACAGTGCATTCCCTTTAAATTCTGAGATTTTCGTAAGATCAAATGGCAAATGATGGCCCATGTAATACCGATTTTCTCATATAATATGGGCATGTTATTACTTACTCCTTTGTAAAATATGTGACTAAAGGAAGAGCCTTTCAGAGTAATTCCTTAGCTCTACGGAATATGAAGAACAAAAAAGATAGTTGACAATAAACTACTTTTTAAAAACCTCTGTAAACATTTTGCGTAGTGTTTTAATAACAATACAGCTTTTGCTTTTAAACCTTGCAGAAAAAAGTGTTTTTAGAAATGTAATGTTTTAAAAAGAACTTTTTGTACCCGTAATTATTGCACCACAAGTTGACAAAAAGCTGAGAATTAAGTCCTCACACTTGGTGTACTATTAAATGGCATTTTAAAAGTAAATAGAGTATTTTAAAAGTTCTAGCCAGAAAAGATATCTTGAAAAAAAGAGGCTTAATGCTATTGTAAGAAATGTTGGTTAATTCTATTAAGAAGTTTAGTTATAGAAATTTGGTCATTTTCGAAGTACAATTGAAAAAGTTTAACATGAAACTTGGAAGAACTGTAGAAAACAAAAAATACTTATTCTAAAAATTAGGTTAACAATACACTCCAGCATACTTTGTCCAACATGTTTAATTCCTTGTTGCTCAACGGATTTATTCTTTCACTAATTACAGCAGATGGATCAGGTACAGTTTTAGAATTAACTTCCCTATGGTTGTAACTTGCTTCATTTACAGTAAAGATGACGAAACACCAAATTCATACTCCGAGAAGAGGTCTTTAATGATGGCCAGCACCAGAGGACTCTGAAATAAAGACACGATTTAGACTGTTCAAACGGTAGAGCAAATCAATTCAGGAGTGTAGTTCAGAACCTAGAACAGACAACTACATCTACATCTGAGCACAAAAATAGGCAGTATTCTCACTAATTACACATTTTAAAATGTAAAAAGTGTTTGCATATACAAATTCAAGTGGGAGCAAATGGGCTATCTATCACAGTGCAAAATGTTAACTGAGATATAGCAGATCATGAAAAAATAAATTCCAATGTGATTTTAGAAGAAACTGTCCATAAATTTCTAAACACTACTTTACAGAAGATATAAAAATACAAATTCAAAATACAAGTTTAAACTTCTTAGTTTCTTGACAGCTAAAATAGCAGCTACTCTTGAAATCCTGCCAATTGAAGTAATTCCATCAGGTGGCTGCTACTATTATTTAACAGAATTCATCCACCCCCCAGTCAAGGCATGCAACTGTCATGCTACTCCTAAAACCTTTGCAAAAGACAATTTAAGACAGAGGTAGCATCTGTGCAGATTCACAGATGTTTCTAGGTTATCAAACCATCAATACAACCAAAACTAGAAATTCTGAAGTAGTCTTTAAACATTTTCTAAATCCATAACTCATCTAAAATATGCTGAGCTAATTTTTACTGCATTCATTTAAAAAATATAACAGGGTATTAGATATCTAATACTTACTATCTGCCACTGCTTTTTTGCCTGGAAAAAAAAAAAGAAAAAACAAGCTGAACAATGACAGTTCAAAAAAAAATTTATTTTTTGCAGATAAACTTCAATTAGATTATACCACTTATGATTTGCTAATTTAGCAAGATTTAAGAAGTGTACAACATGTACTTTCCATGGTACGTGTCAGTAAATGTATTGATTTTTTAGAAGTTGTTTGTTTTTAATTAATCAAGACTCCATGCATTTAGAAATTGTAGCCATCAAGACTCCTACTGTAACTCAAAAGAAAGGTATAGTGAGTGGTACTAGTTTACATAATATATGGATACATACACACACAACAGGTGTAAACTGAAGTGATAAGAATACAGTTTGCTTTAAAATCTTCCTTTGTAAATAAAATAGCTTATTTTACATTCCCATTGTAATTGTTCTCCTAAAATACTGATTCACAGTGATCAAGACAAAAATAGGTGGAAAAAATTCTTCGTAAGGAAGACAGTCATAAGAGGTTGTGCAATCTCCACCCTTGGAAATACTCATTTGCATTATGAATAAGACCATGAGCAACCTGATCTAACTTTAATCTAACTACTTTAAGCAGTGGTTTGAACCAGGTTAGCTCAAGAGGTCCCTTCGAATCTAAGTTATTCTATAACATACTCTTATATAAATGTATGTATTATTTGCAAAACTGTTCCCCAAACTGCAGCAAGGGCTACAGCTATTAAAAGCTATTTTCACTTTAAAATAACGCTTAGTATACAGTTGCCCCATACCAAGGTTTTGGCCCTCAAAACCTTACACCACCACATTAACTAAATCATAAATGAAAATAAAAGTAGCATGACATGAACACAAACTTGAAGCGGTCTGTCAATTTTGAATTCTCCTTGAAATTAAAGAAGTTGAAGCAAAAGTGAAACTATTTTTTTTCCTCTTTGGCNATAAATGAAAATAAAAGTAGCATGACATGAACACAAACTTGAAGTGGTCTGTCAATTTTGAATTCTCCTTGAAATTAAAGTTGAAGCAAAAGTGAAACTATTTTTTTTCCTCTTTGGCTGTTCAACTACTTATATTTACTTAAGCTTGTAAGTGTAGTGTAACAGTTTTGACCATGCTACAAGTTATTTGGACAAAGCTAGAGAAATGTTGAGGTAACATCACTCAGCTGTTCCCACAGTGAGGGGTTCCTTTTGCTATCAATTTTGTCTACAGTTTATAACATTTAATTGTTCATGAAAGCTAGTAAAGTGTTNTGAAAAACAGGACCTTTAAGACACCATAATCTGTTGTACCCTGTAATCTGCCCCACTCAAGTTTTTTATTTTAACATTAGATATTCTGTTTCTTCCTTTGAGAAACTAAGTCAATATCACCAAGTAACACACATTTTAATGTTCAGTGATGGACCTCGCATTTTGAGGTGCATCACCCCAAAATAAACTAAGTGCATTAACTTTCATAAGTTCACATGGGAAACCCTTTTAAAATCAGTTGGGTTTTTTTGCAGATCTTAAGTAAAACCCAAAAACATAAGGATTCTAAAAAAATTTCTAATCAAAGTAAGTTCTAGTTCAGAAGAGTCTTACATTCCCCTTCAGCACAAATCTACAGGAGAAGCCTCTGGCTATACGTTGCAAGTTAGATGTCTGTTTTCATAAGCAACTCCTATGTTACCTAATCTTCACAATGTAGGCACAGTTACACTGGTATTCGAGTATTTTTGTTAGTGTAACCTTCTACACTGAGCATGTTAAAATTTCTAAATTTTTACGGCAAAGACCTGGCCTTAAGTAAGAGTTAAATTCTTAATTGCTGGATATTTTCAATGACTGATTTCTAACTGTTCAGGATATTCTTACCTATAAACCTTATCTATAAAGTAACCACTAATGAAGACTATAATGTGTAACTTACCACCATATGAAATTTTGTAATAGACATAAGCTGTTAATGCTACACCAACCCATATTTCTTGATATACAGTGGTGAAGTAGAATTTCATGGCTCTCAATGACTTTGGAAGCATGGTCTGCACCATCTGAAAAAAATAAAAAGTTTTGCAATGATGAGTCTTGCAACTGTATTCTTACCTGCTGTATTTTTGATATATATACACACGTATATATATTTATGCACATACACACTCCTGAGATACATATTAACAGCAGCTTACAGGTTAAAAAAAAAAATCCCCAAACGTGCAAATGTACTTATTCCAATCCAAAGCAAAGCAATGAAAATTCATTGTTAAGGTTACAATTTATGGGCTAAGTCAATAAGAAATAATAAATTACAGTTGATGAAAAGGTTCAAAGATGACAACAGAGCATTTACAGAGTAGCAATAGCTAGGCTCCTCTCTCCCTATCAGTGACAGCTTTTTTTTTCCGTTTGTTTCCAGATTCTCTCAGGAGGAAAGCCTCATTCCAGACAAGCTAGAGAGGCTCCTTCCTTGCACTACCAAGTTAATTTCCTTCCCTCCCCCACAGCCTTCTCTCCCAATGCAGTACTTTCTACTCAAAATAGAAAAATAAATGGTGTTAAGCTACAGAATTCATGTTTTATCATGAATATTTTACTTTCAAAATATGCCCCAAGAGCAAGAAGCCTATCAACATGAGGTTTTTTTTTGTCTATGCAGCTTTGTTAGACAAACAGAAAACTGTAAGAGGTTTAAAAATAAAGTTTACCCTAACTCCCATACAACACGTTAGTACATATTGGCACCACACTGCACTGAAATACATGTTCTACTGTCTTATGTACATCACTTCACCCCCATAAAATCACTATTTACACTTATTACAACCCAATAAAGTCAGTTATATATGCATATAGACAGTATATGGTAAACCAGAGTCCCAGGAAAGAAAAGCGGACTTAAATTTCTATGAGGTTATTCAATATTACAAAGTATAAAGCATCCTTTGGCAAGCATCAAAGGATACATGTGTAGCCAATGTCAAACAACTGGAAAAATCTAGGTGCTTCTTAAAGAATAAAAGCATCTTCATGGTAATAATTATATAATTATAGATAAACCCGCATTTATCTTCATTTGTTTATGGACAGACATCTCAATCAAATTTACTATTGCGGACAGATTTCCTGCAAGAGTGTTGTGCTTTCAACAATATTATTAAGAACACTGCACCTCCCCCAAAGTTTCCAGTATTTGTAGTTTCAGACAAATAGTGCCATAATAGCAATAATTACGCTATAGCAGAATATCAAGACACACTAACAAAGAGACTGAACAGAAAGGAAGGAAAGGGTTTTCCCACCACTACAGAACACCAAGAATACGCAATACTATTTCCAATTAACACTCTGCTAAAACACGGCAGAGACCTTTCCCCAAGGCCACCGTCCCCCAGTGGACGCGACGTTATTCAGGCTTTTTTACTGAAATCTATCCGGAACAACGCCGAATTTGCTTTCTCATTGACCTCCCCGCCGTGACCCCACCGCAGCCCGAGGAACCTGCCGCCCGCCCGGGGCCTGACCCACACAGCTCCTATCGCACGGCGGGTCGGTAACGGCAGAGCTCGAGCGCCGCAGGCCGCGCCTCATTTCCACCCCCCCACGCCCCCCTTTCGCGGGCTGAACCACAGATGCCTCCCCGAGACACCCCTGAGCGATGCCCGCCAACAACCGGTAAGACTCGCTTGGGCCGAAACCCACCGTTAGACCGGGAGCGCCGGCGCTACCAGCGAAGGTCACCGAGCAGGGACAGGCACCGCTACCGCCGCGGGGGATGCTGGGAAAGGACGCGTCAACGAGCAAACGCCTCAGCCCCACAGAGGCGCCGCCGCCGCACAGCGCCCCCTACGGTCCCGGAGGACCAGAGCGCCCTCCGCCCCCCGCCGGCCCGAGCTCCGGGCCGCGCTGCCGCTCCTCGTACCGGGCAAGTGCCGGCACCTCCCTGCGCCCCCTCAGCCGCTCCAGGGCCTTGCCAGGCCCTCACAGAGTCCCTACCGCTGAAGAAGCCCACACTCAGTGGCAGGGTCCGCCTCACCACAGTGTTTTGCCCGATCTGCACCTCACTCCTGCTTCCTGAGAAGGGAGCACAGCAAGCGTCCGGTGCAAGGAACAATGCCGGGAAGGGCCCGTCGCGACTCTTTACATAGTGCGTCGCTTAGAGAACAGCTTGTCCTGGAGGCACCCGCTGGGTCCGATTCAGGAAGGCGGACGCATCTACGTGCCCGTGGGCCGCTTCCTCCAGGCAACTGGGATTCCACAGCAGCTCTCGGCCATTGTTCTGTGGGCGTGAGGGGGGGAAACCCACTGCCCCGGCGCCTGCTGGTGGATGAGAAGGGAGGGAGCCGGCGGGACGGTGACTGTGTCGCCCAGCGCGCCCCTCGGGCGGGTTCTCGGCTGCGCGGGCGTCGGCCTCCCCTCAGCCATGCCGGCAGAGGGAAGCGCCGGGGCCGCTGGGTCACGTGCCCGGGGGTGGGGGTGGGGAGGGAGCGCGTGCCGCGGGGCGGCGCAGGCGCGGGGGCAAGGCGGGAGGCGCGAGGTGCGGGCGGGCAGGCAGTCAGTCAGTCAGTCAGCCGCGTGCCGCCGCCATGCTGCGGCAGCTGACCGGGGAGCAGATCCGCGACTGGTTCACCATCGGCAAAACCGTCACCGCCGTCGAGTTCTTGGGCGAGGAGGCGCAGGCCGGCGCCCTGCGCAGTGCCCCTTGCCGCCCCCCGAGCCCACCCGCCGCACGGGAGCCGTTAACGGCTGCGGGGTGAGTGCGGGGCCTCTGGTCGTGGTCGGCCGGGAGGTGCTCCTCACGCCCGGGGTGAAGGGCCGTCCGTGAGGGCACCGGTGGTCTGCCGGCTCTCGTGTGTGCGACCATGGCCCCGGGCGTGCAGGGCGTTTCGACAGGGTCTGGCCCCCCCCTCCAGCTCCCCCGCGCTGCCTGGGCTCGGGGTGCTGTGGTTGTTGGATTCCAGCCTGACACCCTCCTTGATAATGTTTGTGGCTGTAGTCCAGGTGTGGATTTAATACTTTTGCTGCTTATCTCTCTTGTCTTGATCGTCATTAGACATGCTACGTGTAGGATTTGCTTTCTCTAAAGTGCATTAGCGCTGGTGTGCAGTTGTGGTGAGTGCTGTTGAAAAACTGTGGAACAGCGTTAGAAAGGAGCTGGTTTATTCCGATTCTGATGTGTAGCTTGGAAATTTCGGCAGTGACAACTGACAAATGAGGTTCAGGAGTAAACTTACTTGATCATTAGAAAATAATATTCTCACAGGGTGTGTTTTTATGCATTTAACTATTAAATCAATGAGCAACACTGCTGATTTGGGCTGATCTTTGTTTTCCCCTCGTAGTCTGTTAACAGTATTACTGGGTTTTATCGTGTTGTTTTCAGTGGCTGGTCCGTGAATGTCAAATAATTATTTTACAGTACATAAATTTTTGGACCAGTAGTGTTTCATACATTATTTGTAACTAAGCACTTTTGAGTAGATTCATCCTTTGTTTATACCAAAGTTCATAAGCAAATACTCTTAATAATAAATAGGTGTTATGTACACTATGACTTTGTTGATAAATTTAATGTGTTGTGCTGCAAATTTGTGAAAATTTCGCTTATTTCTTACCTGTTCTTCCTTCTTCTAATGTTCCTTTCCAGCTTGAAATTTTCTAGCAGTTAAGATACTGATGTCACCTACAGCAGATGTTGTCAGTTATTTCAAACTGAATCTTTGTTTCCTTCCTTATAGGAACTTTTGTTTTCTCTGAGCAGCAGTTAACAGTCAGTTTTCCCGAATCGACTGCTATGTGTTTTCTATCTAAACTGTGTATATTCATTGCTCTTGTGACCCATCTGAAGCATTTAAGTTACCAGAGTAAAGCTAGTTCAGGGTATATTGTCACTCCTGAATGTGACATTGAATGTGTGTTTAACCTAAAAGTGCTGCCATTAACAAGCTCTGAATTTCTGACTGAGAGCTACGGTTTTTATGCAAGTAGTTAAAATTTTCCAGAAGTGACCAAACAGAATTTTATATTTTTTTTCAGGTTATTTACTGTAAATGTAATTCCTAAATCCAGTATGTACGAAAAGTCTTTATTTAGGTGCCAGTAACATTTCTGTAATACTTGGGAAGGGTTTGACAAGATATTCTTGAACCCAACTGAGTGCTAAGCCACCAAAATCTACCAAGTAATACAGAAGAAATTAACAAGATTCATCAAGCCTCGTGTGCTTAGGCAGAAGCAAATCATTATCTTTGGTTAGACAGATACCTTTTTCCACTCAAAAGCCTTAGCAGATAACCTAATTGTGGGGTTTGACGGTTGTGTTAACAGAAGTTATTTTTACAGGTTGGGTTTTTTTCTGTTTTTCTTTCCCATCTGAGAAAAAGAGGGCACATGTAAGTGGGGACAGAATTTCATCATTAGATGTATAAAATCTTTAAGCATAGATGATAGATGCGTGTGTGTGCTGTTACAAAATGAAGAGGACCTCTATAAGAAGGTGTTTTTGTTTAGCTGTGTTTTGTTTCCATATACACTTCTGTTTCACGGTTCTGGGAATGTGCTTATGTTTAGGGAGTTTTTACGAAACTTGAAGAATCTTGAGGAGGTTTAGATTCAAGTAGGAAATGTTTAGAATGTATTCACTGGCTTCTTAAGAAAGTTTGAAGAGCTGAAAACAAAAGAATTTCCCTCCTTTTGTTGAGGCTGCTTACAGGATAATAGTGTATTTTAATATTTCCTTCAAAACTCTTGGTTTGTTTCTTGGGAAAATCAAAACCAAAATTATACCAAATTTTTCAAATGCTTATTTATATTTATTTCAAGCTGGATATATGATTATTGATCTGTCTTCCTACTGCTTTTGTCTAAATTTTTATGTAAGAATGTGTAGGATTAATATCCAGTTGGTACAGTTGTGTGATTGTACGGAAGTGTGTGTAATAAATATTTTACAAAAACGTTACTGAAACTAATGGGATCTAAAAGCCTCACATCTCCTTTAAAAAGAAATGTAGAATGTGTTCTCTTTCTTTACCAAAGATGCCTCATTTTCCAGGGCTTTTAAGATTATCTTGTTACCTGAACTACCTCTAGAATAGCAGTATTAGCAATTGAGCTTATTAGGGAAAGGTAATAGTTCTCAGAAATTGTGGTTGGAATTTTGATCCTTAAATAGCTCATTGATTAACTTTTTAATTCCTCTGATTATGTTTAACTGAATGAAAAAAAAACTTAGACCCTTAAATCCTTCCTTGTTATCAAAACAATTGTGGTTCACATTAAAACACTTAAAGGCTCAAGTGTGGAAAAGGTGGTTATTCTCTCCTTGATTTCTTGCATTTCATAGGTGTAGCTTTCACTGAGTTAGCCCTTTTTCATAGCCAGCCTGTTAGGCTAAAAGCATTGCACACTCTTTGTTCTGCCTGACACCTGTGCAGGTGTGAGACATTGCTGCCAATTGATATTATTACCACTTGTCTTTCTGTGAATGGAGTGGTTTGTGCCAGCTGTGTCAGAAATGTCAGCTCAGTTAGTGTAAGGAATAATATAGTTTTGGATCACCTCATGCAAATCATGTAGGCCATAAATAAAAAGCGCTTAAAGAAACAGTTGAGTTCTCAGGCAGTAATCTTCAGCAGGGAAATGGTGACTGGCTTACAGCCGTGTTACTGCTGTCTGATACAGTTGAAATCTAAGTGTAAGCTAAATTCCAGAAAATAGCTTGTCTTAGCTGGTGGACTGAGGTACGGATTCTCTTTGTAGCATGTTGTGATAAACCTAGAAGATTTTTGAAACGTGTAACTTTTTTAGTTTGTCTTCTTGCTCTTACACCTTTGCTTTTTCTATGCTTTGCTCTGCTTTTTAACTAGAGAGTAAATAATGTTTTCATTGGATGAAAGTCCTGATATTCCATAAAGTTTACCTCATGTTTCTGAAAAAAATGGACAAAGTGAGGTCTTAGCGGATGGCGTTTTCTCAGCCTTTGGATAACTTTTTTTCCTGTATCCTCTCCAGTTCCCAGTTTGATTTCTCCTCCTTTCCCCCCCCCCAAAGTGTGGACACTAGAACTGGATGCAGTAGCTTAGTATCAGTTTCATCAGTAAAATATGCATATAAAAGTAGGTAAGCCTTTTTGTGCATTTCTTTAGCATTGCATTAGGATTTAACATTGAATTGGCTATGATGCCTAGATATTTTTTTTAACTATTATTCAGTGACTGCCTTTTAGCATATGTTGTAGTTGATGGTCCTTGTTTCTGGACAGAAGACTGCATTTGGTTATATTAAAGTGAAATTGAATTGAAATGTATGAAGAACGGGTAAGTTGTATTTGTGGTCATCTTGTAGGGTTGAGGCGTTTTTTTTTTTTCCTACCTGTTTTTGATGATCATAAAGGTAAGTGAACCTTGCATATTTACTGGCCTACCATTTTTCATAAGCTAAAATTTGGAAGCTAAATATTTAGGGCTTTTTTCACCTATTTTCTAATAGAAAGCTGTGAAGGTATCATTTTAAGAAACTAATTTATGTGAATTACCTTTGCAGGAATCTTGCACATTTGACTAAATAAAAATTATTTTCTGAAACCAGCATTGTGGATGTTAATTCTCAATGTAGTATTAATTCTGTTACTGCCTTTTATATACTCAGTACCTGTTACCCTCTTTCCTATGGAAGAGGTACTTGAAGTTTAACTCTTTTGGGAGCTTTATCACTGAGGAAAAACCTTTCTTTCAAACCATCTTGCCCTCATGCAGGGATGCATGTCTGGATTGTTTAGACCTGCATGAAAAGAATTTGATACTCTTTATTCTGTATCAGTAGGGCAGAGTAAGTTGAGATCAATTCTTCTATTATTTATCGACAAACCAACAGCTGCACAAAAGGAGGGCAAAGAGTTTCTGTCAGCTGAGTGCAGATATAATGAGTTTGCACATGCTTGTGAAGTTTTGTGTATTTGGTTTATGGAAAGTGGAGGGACTGGTTACTTTCGGTATTGAGCTGCAATTCTTTATTATTCTAAATGTGTAGAAACTTATTTACTCTAGTCCTCTAGTGCTTTGTCAGTTAGGTGTATGCAAGAGTTACGGCTGTTGCACCTTCTGTGTATATTATGTTCCAGTCTTCTGCTTGAAATATTCTCCAGATTATAAGCTTTCCAAAGGCTTTTAAAAACAGTATTTTTGTCTTTTATGAAAATGTTGTACCATTTGTTTCACACAATTTATGTTGCACTATTAGTAAATTCTTTCTTGGGTGTGGGATAAAACTGTAGAGCATAAGGAAATACCCTTCAGTTGTATGTTATCAGCTTGAGGAAATCTGAATGTCTTCTTCAATATGTTTGAAGAAAATATCAGAGGAAGCAGTTTTCCTCTGTGTTTGCAAAATAGCGTACATTGTGAATTGCGCCGAGTGAGTCTTGCCCATTTTTTTTACGCTGTGGCAGACAGATTAAAAGGAAACCTGAAGATGAAGAGGTTACATAAAAGACGTAAAAATTTGTTACATACAGTGATGGGAGCCCGATTGGAAATGCAGCAAACTGAGTTTTGGCATATGTTTTCATTGATTTTCTGCTCTAATTGTCTGCTGCAACCGTAACTGCTACGTATCCAATCAGTCTTGTAAAACTTCATCTCTGTCACTGTGGGTTCATAATAATGGCAACTGAAAAACATGAAATTTTGTTTTACTTAAATTTAAAAAGATCATTTCTTGCTTTGGGAATGATCTGTTGACTCTTTTGCTATTCCAGAAAAGTACTGTCTGATTTGATCAAAATGTTTAGGTTTAATGCAGAATCTGGATTTCAGGATAACTTCCAGTAAGCCAAATGAAGAAGTACAATTATTTGAAATAAAATAATTCATTAAATTCTTAAAAGAATAGAGAGCTAGTTGTTAAACACTGTTAAATATCCAGTGTTTTCATTTAGTTGTCTATCTTCACAGTATTTCAGCACATGCAGGGTACAGTTTGGAAAAAATACAGAAGCAATACATGCAGCGTGTTATACCTTCTGACATCATTTTCATTTTAGAACTTTTTCTTGAGGTTAAGAAATAACTGTTCAGCTCCAAAAAGTATTTATCAGTTTATTTGGTATAACAGATATTATATTAAACCATTTATCTTACACAGTATAAAGTTCCCATAGAGCCTAAAAGCTATGTGACAAATACAGAAGTTTTACCTAACACTTTGTGGACTGATGCTATTTCAAAATATGGAAAGCAGTTTTTTCTTGTTTAAATACATCTAACTGTGTATAGCTAAAAAGTAAAATGCTTCACAGTTTTTTCAGATACATCTACGATTTTACTTAAAAGGTGCCTTCAAACACAACACCTTTTAAAGTACTGTAAAGATAAAAGGAGAGTTCATAATTAAAGTTTGTATACTGCGTACTAGCTATAATCAAGCATTTTAATTTCTGAACTTGGAAAAAAGGGGAGCATGTCTCATTTCTTATTCCTGTGATTGTGAATGGCAATCACAAGAAAGGAATGCAAACGGCTACATAGCTTTTTGAAAGAAACACAAACCAAGTTAACTTGACGGATAGTAATAGGGTAGATTCCAGATTCTATGAGAGAAGGTGGGAAACATGCTTTGTGTGTTTTTGTCGACATAACTTGAAACTGTGGGAATTTCATCTTTGTCCGATTTGTTAGAACTGTCTCCACGCAGGCTGAAATGTTCAGAGCAATTTGTATTCCATGCATCTACCAGCTGGTCTTGTTGGTTTTCTCTCTCAATGGTGGTAAGGAAATCTTTTAAAACTTGCTTGAATATGTAGACTAT
Source organism: Himantopus leucocephalus (assembly GCA_003993805.1). Taxonomy (NCBI): domain Eukaryota; kingdom Metazoa; phylum Chordata; class Aves; order Charadriiformes; family Recurvirostridae; genus Himantopus; species Himantopus leucocephalus. The sequence goes on from RSEF01000005.1 coordinate 55,357,404, forward strand.
TTGCCAAGGTAAAACATCATTTTCTGCCAAAACTTCACGAAATCTAGAAACAAACAAAAACTGAAATCTAATCATCAGCGTTCAAAACTCTTCTGTTTCCTCTCCGGTCTTTTGAGGGGAGGGGAAGGAGGAGGAAATGACTGCATTCTGGTGTCATTTATTCCTTGCTGACACATTTCCCCACACCTCCCCCAAAAGATTATAAGAGGAAGAGAGCTCTAACAATGCACTGGACGTAGTCCAGCTATTATGAGGATTGAAAGCTATTGTTACTGGGTATGCCGCTTTTTTTTTTTTGTGATGGTGTGGTTTTTGGTTGGTTTTTTTTTTTGGCCCATCTGGGTAACTTGATTTAAACTGACTTTGCCCTTAGGTATATTCTGGGCTTTAAAAGGCACATAGGCTTGTTCTGACATTTCTACGTGTCCCTAGAAAATGAATTTAAAATACAGGCATAGAATAATTTTTCTTTGTAAAATGTGGTGGGGGTTTGTTTGGTTGGTTTTCAAAAAATTGAAATTTTTTTTTGACACTGACTTGCTAGTTTTAGAAGCTTTCAGGTATTTTGGACAGTGAGGCTGGGTTTCTGCGTAACAGTGCGTTGCATTAGTGCTCTGATTTTTGGTTATTGGGTTACTATTTAATAAACGTTGGGGATAAATAACAGAGGAAAAACTGAAAGTGTTGAGAGGTCATGTGTTTATGCATGTGAGACTTCCCTGGTTTTGGATTAGACCGGGAAAATCCTGATTAAAAGCTTCCTTCAGATACAACATATTAAAGATGTAATATTTAAAACACTTGTAAAAATGCATTCCAGTTGCTGGTCATTGTTACTTTGGAAGAAAGATCAGGGCCAAATATAAGCTTGGATCAGGTAGAAGAAACATCTTACTTAAGTTAGAGAAATATGAAACAATTACCTGCTGAGAACAGTTCCTGTTTGGCAAGGCTGGATTTGTGAACACAGAACTTCGAGCTGCCGTTGCTCAGTAGCTGGAATTGCTGCTTCAGGGTTTTGGTAGTTCTTCAGCCAGTTGTAATCCATGCCAGTCTTTTGGACTTTCTGTTCATTTTCAATCTCTTGCACTAATCTTTCACGCTCTTTCAGGTGCCATTTCAATTCCCTCAGTAGGGTTTTTGTAACTACTTCTGATCCAGGATATCTAGTGGGTTTGTAGGAATCATTTTTTGACCATTTCATCCAGCCAAAAAGTGGCATTTTTAAGCTGTGAGGAGAGAGGAAAAAAAAGAAATTTTGATTATTTCTGTCTGCTTATTTCCTCAAACCAGGACATTGTCTGACTGATAGTATTTATACCTGTAGACTTCCTTCTTAGCAGCTGAAAGTTTAAAGGAAACTTTCTTAATGATTCTAAAATATTTTGCAGTACAAGTAGTGATAACAGTAATCGCCAAGCTATAATTAAATTTGGCAAGCCTTACATTATCAAATGTTTTCCATCCATTTTCTGAGTTAACATAAGTATGTGAAGTTTACCGCATATTACAAGTGCATATCTATCACATTGGAAATATTTAATTTTTTTATCCTGGTTTAAAAAAAAAAGCCAAAACCATCCCCCAACCAAACAACCCCACAAAAACCCCCAAACCAAACAAACACTCCTCCAAAAAATCCCAAACCTCCAAAATTGGAAGTAACCTGTACATTTAAAAAGTGGTTAAATAAAATACTGGAACTCTGAGTCATCTGTTTTTAAAACTTCTGTATAAATTTTTATTTTAAATAAATTCTTGTTTACATAACCTCGAAACAAGAATCTGGTGGAATCGGCTTTTAAATTGCAGTTTGTTACAAATCATGCAGACACAAGCATACTAATTGGAATAAAATAACATAAATTACCTTTGCAGTTGTCTGTGAACAGTGTTGTTTCAGGTGAGTTTGCTTGAAGGTCTCTTATTCTAGCATATCCTGTTTCCAGGCTGTTATTACTGCTGGAAGAAAACAAGGTTTTTTCGTTTTTTCTTTTTTTTTTTCATTTACTCAAACTGTGCTTAGAAAAATGGTTTTCTGTACTGAATATGACAGTTTAAGTTTTTCTGCTTTTAAGGTTCTTTTTCATCCCCTGTACCAGAGAGAAGTAGTAATCCATTTAACCTAACATGGTCTCTCAAATACTTTCTACAAAGTCCATTAAGATCTCCTACCTTTGAATTGAGTTCTGCCGATGGCAGCAATTTAAAAAAAGATGGTAACAATTTCAAATGCTTGTTGCTAAATCCATCCAAAGGTATTGTTGGTAGTGAGATGAATAATGATAGTCTGAAGCAACTACAGACGTGCTTCTAGCTAAAGTTAAGGCTGTCGTATGATGTGATGCTTGGCTGTGCATAGCTGTAGGTCACAGTTTAGAGCTGTATTTTTATGCCTGTAGAGTGCTAAAAATAACTATGTTGCTTTTATCATCAAACTAAACTTTCAGGCCATTGAGATGCTGGAAGACTTTTCTCCCATTAGAGGGGGATCAGGCTGTTCTACTGTCATTTTTAAACAGCTAAGAATAGTCTTTCTCCAGTAAAGATCATCTAAAGCCTTTGTTAAGTGAGTGTTGACAGAAAAGAGCTATTTGACAGTTGCTCAGGATTTTGTTGATATATTAAATACTTCTTCCAGATGAATTTCATCAATCTCGTGGTACTGCACGTTTTCATTACTCTGCATAGCTCGTAGCATTTTTAATTAACATTTCAAATGTGTTTAAAGAAGCCAGTCTGTAACACCTATGGTGTGCCATGAAAGAAACTTTAATCTAATTAAAGGAATAGAATGATAAAGAGATGCAAATTGAGGTCAAACTGATGTAAAAAGCCCAGAATTGTAAGTCTTACCATAGACTTTGCTTCTCTCTCAACTGGCTGTCGGTTGCCTGCTCCGTCTTTCCTTGATGAGTACTTGAGCATATCCATTTTTAAGATTCATTTTCAGGGATGGCATTGTGCACACTAACGGTCGCTGAAGCAGCCATTTTCCGTTCCAGTTATCTGGTCTCTTCCTATTAATCTAAACAGTAGGCATGGTATGCGAAATGCCTTCTCTTCTGCTCTTTCTTGTTCTAATGACTGTCTTTGCTCCTGTAAGTATTTTTCGTTCCTACTTTTTTGCCTGCACTGGTGTGTTGAACTGTTGGGAGAACAAGGGTTCTGTAAATTTGTTCTAGATGTCATACAACATAAAGGATGACGTGTATGGCTGATATTACTTATATATTGGAAAAATTCAAATGTCAGTATTAATCCTCTTCAACTGGAAGCTTTTCACATTGCATTGTATGCAGTACTATGAAGAAGGAAGGGAGCTAGGTTTATGATGACAGAAGTGTCCTGACAGATTTTCAGATGAAATTAAAACGTTCCTTGCCACCTCCTTTACAGCACAGTTAACATATCACCACTTTTTTCCCACTGTATCAAATCAGGAAGTAAACTGCTGTACAGTATGAAACCATTGTAGTGTCTTTGCAAATTAAGGAGATGCATACTGGAAGGTGTACAAATTAATTAAATGAGAAACCTGCAACAGTTTGGTTTGGTTTTTTTTTTTACCTGATCTTCGTTGCATGATCAAATTTTTTGAGGCAGGAATACTGAGAACGATGTTTATCTTTCCATTGGTAGGAGAACATTAAAGCTGAAAATTTCTATTGCTTCTACTTTCGTATGTGTTTCAGATCTGTATTTAGGAAGAGATAACTTCATGTGAGGCTGGCATTGGGAACTGGAACTTCAAAGTAGAGCAGTATTTTATGCAGTTGCTAGCTAGTGGTTAATCGTGGAAACTTTGTGGAGAGTTATAATTCCATCCAACTACCCCTAAATACACTCATGGTTCTGCAGTGCTGTGTTGGAGTGGAAGTTTTGGCTTGACTTTGGCTGATAGTGGGTCTGTTCCCTGAAGGCATTACTGAGTTTGTCTTTATTAGTAACTAGAGTTATTGTTATGATTTAACCTGGGGAAGAGGGGAGAAGCTGGCTATATTTTGATTCCTCACATTGATTTTTAGGCAGTTCCTAAAATTACAATAATAAAATTACAAATGGCATGAAGTCTTTCCTACTTACCTTCAGGTTCCTTCCTTTTTTTTTGTTTGTTGACTGACACATTATTGGAGAAAAATGTTTTGGTCTCCTCCGTATTCATCCAGCAATCTTATACTTCCCTTCAGTCTGTAAATTTAGGTAACTCAGAGATGCTGTGTTTTTAGAAGGGATTCATGGTCTTAAGCTTCTGAATGTCTCTTATCTTTGGCACTTCATCTGATTACTCACTTCTGTGAATTTTCTAAAAATTTCAGTCCCAGCACTGTTGCTTTCTTACTATAGCATACCAAAAAAATATTTTTATAGTTTTAGCTTCCCTTTTCTCAATTTTTCTTTGCTAATATTAGTGACTAAAACACATTATAATATTTGAGTGAGACCATAACATTAGTTATATAATGATAAGTAATGTTTGTCTTTTTTTAATAAACCATAATTTACTCTGCCGCTGCAGCAGAGCAGTTGTTTGCTAATTGATTTTTTCCCTGTAAATTAAGCCTAATTGTGTGTGTCATATAAAATGTAAATTGAAGACTCTCTGAACTTTTTTAAAACTTTCCTTCAACCTTACTTTGTTTTCCTAATTTTCGAGGCGGAAAGTAATGAATTCCTAAAGCATCTGTTGTTTCTAGAACTTCATAATTTTCTTTGAACTGCAGTGAATGGTATCTCCTCTTACGTAGGTAAAGAGCAGAAAGGGTGTCTTTTCATATAAGCATTTCTTATGCTTTCTCTTAAGTTAGCCATTCCTTTTTCTGTAACGTATTTTAGGCTTGTTTTCTGATGCTGTTGTCAAATGGAACTGAGGGAGCAGCAAGAGTTGCTGTAGCCAAAGTGCAGATTTCCTTTCATAAATCAATTCAGATAATTTTAGTGGTCTTTCCTTTCTTGCTATGGCAGGTCCAGGTTCATCAGCAAAGACCCTTGTTCCAAAACAATAGCCTTACAAGACCACATTGAAAATTGATAGGGTAAATAAGGAAATAAGGGTGGCAGCCAGCGGATAAAATGGGATCACTCTCCTTGCATCCCTGTGTAAGACGCACAGGTTTAAAAACCTTGGTGATAGCTTATTTTTATCCTGTGGACTTCTTGGTACCAAAAAAATGTATTCCAAATTTTCAATGTCTTCCTCTTTCTCCTGTACTCATTATTCTCCACCCGATCCCAAGTAAATGGGGGGAGAATACAGATGGGGGAAACATCAAACAATTTTTACTTCTTGAACTAATTGCCAATTCTACCAGTTTACAAAGATGTTTCTCACTTATGCAGTTGGCTAGAAGACTGCATAACCTGGTTTGTGGAGATGTTGGAGGAGGGCAGGAGAAAAGAGGAACTTATAACTTTTCCTCTTTCTTAAGAGAGTACCAAATACCTTTTCTAGCAGCTCCATAAGCAATAGCTAAATGATTGTATTGCACTATGTGCATGGTTTCCACTGCAGATTACTCTAGCTACGTAAGTTAAATACTCCTGTACTTCTCAGAAGCTTTTTTTCTGAAATAACAACGGTAATGAAGGCCTGCGGAAAAGCTCTGATTGCATGGCCATGCAACTGGATGTATTGACTTGTGTCTCCTATGCTTTCAGACCATATGAAGAATAAATGCTTCACCTTAAGAGTGGTTGAATAGAGCTAGGCAATCTAAAATAGAGGTTTGCATGGCAGAGCTCATGTGTAAGGAGGTTGTTAAACTTTTACGTCAGTATGGGTGAGTGAAAGACAATCGCCCGTGGAACAATGGAACAATCTAAATGCATCTCTGCAATAGTGACTCTGCTGTGTCGTGATGAGGATTTCTTATGGGTTGTGGTGGATATATTTGGGTTTCCCATGGCTTCTAGCTGTGCTGCTTTCGTGACATTTAGCTTACAAATACAGGAGTGAGGAATCATTGAGGTCGCTTAACTTACTGTCCCATAGTTATGTGAGTACACAAAGTAAGCATAATTTACATGAAATTACTCTAGAATAGATTAATATGTAAAAGTGTGGTGGTGGTGGGGTGTTCCCTGCTGGTTTCAGTAAACATAGATACAGTCTCTAATTTAGAAGCTGATCTTCATAATGACTGACTCTCCGGATCACCAGTCAGAATAATGAGCGTGACCTAATGCATGTGGCAGAACAGTTCCTACTGGGGCCATGTGCTCTGTTTATTCAATTATTTTCTTTCACCCTTAAATTAAATGTGAGGCACCATTCCGTTTACTGCTTGATTCATTCTGGTTAGTAGGAGATATCTTTAGGGAGTTCTTACTTTACTGAGGGGAAAGGAGTGTCAATCTGGTGTGGTATTAGTACATGTCATCTTTAAAGAATTCTTCCGAAGGCAGTGCTGCATCTGTGGTGGCAGTTACATTCTGGGTACATTTGGTACTGAAGGGTTGCAGCTAAGCCTGACGCTTGCTGTGAGAACCCTCAGTTTCGAAGTGGTTTTGTTCAGCCGCATGTGTGGCTTTGTGTGAAGGCATGGAAGTCCAGTTCATGGTTTTAATCTTTAACCTGAAAATGTCTGGGACTCACAATGTCTCATCTGTTCTAGGAATTCCTCTTTTGCCTCTTTCTGTTTGACTTCACAATTGTGAGGGGAGATTTGATGATTAAGATATTCTGGAATCAAATAACTGGTGTGAGGCTGCAGTGATTTAGTGTTTACTTAAGTTAGAAGTATTGCTTGCTTTTAAAGTTCTTCAGGGTTAAAACCTCTGATTTCTCCGTGTCAGTACTCTTACAGCTTTGTATGTTACCAACTAGGAGCCCTCATCTCTATGTTGAAGGCATAGCATAACTACAGAGTAAGAGACTTTTCATTCACTTGTGATCTAAGTACAACAGACAACATACAAATTTATATAGCTGAAACTTACCATAGGGAAACAGAATGAGTCAACCGGGGATGCATGTTCTGAGGCTGCTGAATATACATGGATTTTAGCTTTGTTGATACAATGGCAAAGCATAACTCCAAAGTGGAGTACTTGAAGAATAACGGTGAGGTGGTTTTGTGGATGTTTATAGGAAACTCCCTCTAGTATAAGCAGTAGCATTACAGAAAAGTGGATTCTTACTTGAAAATCGTCATAGCTAACCTTAACACCAGCTACTTTACATGGGGCTGTTTATGGCAAGGTAGTATTTCTTAGCTAAAAAGATATGACAGAAGATGTTTATTTTATCCTGTCTGATGCTTTCTGAAATCTTTCGCAAGCTTTTTTTTTAAAAAAAACTAAGTAAAATAATCCCTTTAGCACAGTAAACAGACATTTGCATGATGAGTGGTTAAATAAGTTTTACGTTCTGATTATGGCCTTTCAATGCTACTGTAATAAATAATTTCCTGTGGTGCAGAAGGCATATTATTGAAACAGACTTATCATTCTTGCGAAATCTGAAATTCTCATGAAGAACAGAAGTTCTCTAGGGATCAGCTGTTTTTCCAGTATAGTGTTTTCTTGTGAATGAGTATTTTTTTCTGTAACCATATTCTGGGAGAAAAAAGCTCCAAATCCAAGTCAACTCTGAGCACATCAAGAAGATTTTAGTCTTAACATCATATACGCAAAGGAACTTCGTAAACTGATAACCAGGTCCTACAATAAAAAAAGCAGTTTAGTTAAACCTGGAGCTACTATTATGCCTGTCTGTAAGAACTAAAAATTCAATACTTATTCATGCTGATTTTGTGTGCTGTTGGACAACACACTTTTTTTGACAGAAAGCCAGTTTGAGAAGTTGTTGGTGCTGCACAGCAGGTAGCTCTCCTGTCTTGTGCCATGGAGCTGTGCTTTTGAACTGCCTACACTGAAGTGATTCTAGGTAAAAATGAAATCAGTCTTTCAAAAACGCTTCCATTTAATCAAGTATTGCACTGATTTGAATGGCAAGGTGGCAAATGGTGAGAACAGGTGGAGGAGAAGCTCTTTATTCTTTACTTTGGAAGATTTTATGGCATCTGTACCATCTGAGATGCTGCTGATTTGCAGTTGAAAGAGGCAAGAAGTATAGCTGTCTTTATGAATGAGACTCGTAATGACACACCAAGAAATTATCATAATTCTTATTTGACCAGAAGTGTTGGTAGGAGGTCATAACCATTGCTAGCTAGCTAACGTTTCAACACATTGATATGGTGGTTTATGTTGCATATTTCTTTGTTAGCATGTGTGGGTAATATAGACGCGTGCTATGGTTTGCTGCCTTGGGTTTTGTGAGAAGGGCTGATGCTTTATTGTTGTGGGTTAAGCCCAGTAGGCAGCTAAGCACCACACAGCCCTTCGCTTACTCTCCACTCACCCCCAGTGGGATGAGGGAAGAGGAACAGAAGAATAAAAGCAAGAAAAATTGGGATCAAGACAAAAACTGTTTAATAAGTGAAGAAGTGGAAGAAGAGAGAAAGAAAACAAAAGAAGCGATACAAAGGCAGACATGCACCACCTCCCACGGGTAGACCAATGCCCAGCCAATTCCCAAGCAAACCTAATTGGAATGGTGGGAAACCTAACTGGAATGCCCCTCCCTCTTTTCCCTTTTTATTGCTGAGTGTGATATTATATGGCATGGAATATCTCTGGTTAGTTTGGGTTACCTGCCTGGTTGTGTCCCCTCCCAACCTCTTGTGCAGCCCCCAGTCTATTCCTGGGGGGGGCAGTGTGACAAACAGAGGAGGCCTCCATGCTGTGCAAACACTGCTGAGCAGGAACTAAAACATTGGTGTGTTAGGAATATTATTTTGGTCACAAATCTGAAACATAGCATCTTAGAGCTGCTTGCCAGGAGGAAAACAAACTCTATCCCAGCCAGGCCCAGTACATTTACATAGAAAGGTTTACCAGTGCTACCAGTCATCTGAGAAAAGTGAGATTTCAATTTTGTAGCTATCTGTAGCTAGCAGTTTGGATGATTTGCTTCCATTTATAAATGCAGCCCCACTCTTTGGATTTAATGATCAATTTTGCAGTGCGTTTTTCTTTTGATTTGACAAAACAACTCTCTGTAGTGGTTTCAGGCTGTGGACAGATGGTGAGTCTACCTCTTCTGATTACTTCAGACAATGTTTGACTACTGCTTTGCTTTTTAACAACTATGAACAAAACTTACTATGAGCCTACATGAGAGGCCGCTTGGTAAGAATCCTCGTTTGGTCCTTTGCTGTGACAGCTAACAACAGTAATAATTCTCTTTTAACAGTGTTAGCTGACAGAAAGTTGTGTAAGCTATCGTTGTACTTCTGTTGCTGGGATGAATAAAATCAGGACGTGTTTGAAGCTGATTCCTTCCAGTTGGACTGTCTGTAGCATTAATGTCTCTGATGCTGGTGACACTGCAGTAATAGGCAGGGGAGTTACAGGCATCAGTTTGAAATTGAGAGGGTCTTGCATTTGATACTAGTCTTCATGGGCATTTTTTAATTCATCGCAGTCTCTTACTTGCACTGTATTTTGTTCAGATTTATTTAAGATGGATTTTACCAAGTTGATAACTAAATGATTTAGTTTTAATTTTCTTGTTATGGGTATTAGTTGTTTTTTTTTTTTTTAATTTGGCCAAGTTCCTTGCCTTTGTACTTAGAGGGAAGGGATGAATTTTGAAGGTTAAAGGAGTGTAGATGCTTTGTGAACGTTGCTAAAGGATCAGAAACAATGCTTGATAGAGTAAACTGCTTTTGGTTTAAGTTAATAAATATGAACACCCATGTAACTTCTAATTCATAACTAATCATAACAACATTAATTTACAAAATTAACTGTTTTGTGTGTGGTAGAGAAGTAGTTGCTCTGTGGCTTGTCACCATCTGCCCTCTTCCAAACACCCCTATTTGAGCTATGGCTGCAGAAAGCGGAGCTCATCAGCAGCTCCTCCGAAAGAAGACCCCAATTCTTTGAAGCCCAGCAGTTCATCCCAGTCTCCCCCACTGGCATAAAATCCCAGAGCAGTAGACAGTAAATTTGAGCATATGGGCTGTTTCATTCTGGCATTGTGGTGGTTATTTTTCTTGGATTTTAACTGTGGGTAAGGTGAAAGATGGAAGGTCCTACAGAGCTGTTAGTTTGACATAGAAGAAATATTTCTGAGATGTTGAATTTACATAGTCTATCCAAATTTAAATGTTTGCATTTGAGTTTTTCAGGATTTTGCAAAGTAGTTTTAGTGCGCTCCCTGTTTCTCTCCCCAACTAGTTAAGGTTTTAAAACAGGAGCTCTGAATAACTGCTGTGAGGAGGAGCAGTGCAAGCCTTTAAGATGCCTATATAGGAAGACTTTATCACTAAATCTAGCTAATTCCCTTTTTAGAATAGCTCTCTTGAATGGAAAAAAGCATGCATCTCATTGATTATTAGAGTCTTAAGAATCTAATAATCTGTAAATCACTTTGTAAAATCTGTATTTGATATTTAATGGATTTCACTTACACTGAATTCTATTACTAATCTTCTATTTTTGTGACTGAAACATTATGATTTTTGAATGACAGTACATTATTTCTTTAAAGTTAAGTGTAAGACCAGTCTTCTTAAAAGTATGGAATGCCAACTGCCAGTTAAAAGGGAGGTAATTTTTAGTATGTCCTTCAGTAAATCCAGTAGAAGGTTATTTACTGTCATGGCAAATGTTCAGTTATGTAAAGTGTCACATTATTTTAGTTTCAGAAAAGAGGCTTTGAAACAGTCTACTGTATATATTGTACTAAAATTGTAAGCAAAATATTGCTCTGTATGCTATAAGGCTAAGTGCTTTTTCAAGTGATTCGGCCCCAAAGATCTCTAAGTAGGTGGACAGCTTGCGTGTGTGATAGAAGCCATGACTTAAGGCAGTCCTTCTCTTGTGATCTGTGAAATGAGTGACACTAGTTTTATGTTCAACTCCCAGTCCCATCTGAACAGAGATTTTTGTGTCAAATGAGCCAGAACGTATATAAGCAAAAAGTACATTTATGAGAATTTTTTAAAACACAGCCCTAGAACACTTCGTTTTTTCAGTTCTTTGTCTCCAAGATGGAAATGTTCTTGAAGTTATATGGCCTTGAATAGGAGCTTCTACCTGAAAATTAAATAGTTAAATACAAAATCATCTTAAATTGGATAAGCAAGCATCTTAATCCTTCAAATTTCATTACACACCTGAATATTGTCTTTATACAGTCAGGTTCGCTGTGTAAGCACAGGGAATAAGACTCTATGTATCTGTTCATTTAGTAAGGCTTTATTTAAGCATTGGTTCTGGAGACATTAGCTGTGTTCAGTGTATGCACTGGTGTATGTCACTGAAGAGAGCCAAATAAATTACCTGTCACAGTTATGGTTGAGATTGGGAAACTGATTCTATTTTTGATAACTAATTGTATACAAAAATGCTTTGGTTAATTTTTCAAATGCTCAAATACAAATATTTACTGAACGTACTCTGTTATGATGGCCTTGTTGACTTGTTAGAGGTCATTCTATAGCTTGAAGATAAGGAAGACCTTTCTCTAGCTGAATTTATTTAAAGAAAGGCACCCTCTGTGTATTTGAGAGCATTTACAATTGGATGTGTCAACAATTTCTGGTGTTAAACTGTTTCCCTTACAGTAGTTCCCCTGAAGTGGCAGCTGTATTTAATTCTATGTTTATGACACTGAATCTTCCTTTAAATCCAAATAAGAAATATTTTTTAAAAATTTTGTCCCAATCAAATGCTCAAAATTAGTTTTAGTCATGTGTGCCATGATCAGTCACTCTTCAGAAAAATGTTATAGTAGTTAAACCACATGGTAAGGAATAAGGGAAGCATCCCATTATCTCATAAGAAACAGTGTTAATTCTTTTCCAAAAAGAGGCGTGCTGTGTAATACCTTTTTGCCTGTGTAGGAAAGCTTCTACTGGCTGCTGCTTGTCAGGCTCAGAGTTCCCATGTCTGCTACTTCTGAGAGTATCTTCCAAAATAGGTAGGTCTTGAGATGTGTACACCTTCATAGGTAGCTGACATGTTATGTTTTACAGATGCTAGAACATATAAAGAATTACTTGTTGAGTGACATTACTGATTGATCATGTTCTCAGTGCTTTATAATTTTGTCCGCCTTTGTCCATTTAGGGTGGACATAATGTCATGTGTTTGCAGGTTCAGCCACTTTTGAGGATGAAACATGCCCTTGATTTGAATTAGATCAAACTCACCTTTTTTAAATGAGGGGGAAGGAAGAAAAAACAGAACATCTAAAGTGTCCTGCATTTCCTTAAATTGATGACTTTAAATTAGAGTCAGAAAAATGCTATTTACTGCCTCTTAATTTGGTAAAATTCTGGATGTGTTTCATATATGCAGCTGAAAAGTTGTTGTCTGCCAATCTTGTAATGTATTTGGGGGATCAGAAGACCCAGGGGAGTCTCGAGTAGGTGAGCACCAAGGGTGGAATCTGGAAGGCCTAAGGAATATCTGTTATAACAGGGCAGGTGTACTGAAATGTGGGTTTTCACTGTGCCAGAGGGAATAGAAATGGGGAAGAGATAACTAGTGTATCAGACAGACACATGCTTCGTAAGTAGAATTCAGAAAAACCTCTTCATTAGTGTTGTCCTTTCTTAGCCTGGAATGGATTTGAATTTTCTGAATCTTGTCATTCCTCTGCTGTCAGAAAATGTTTGTTGAAACTCATTAGAAAAATGTTCCACCCCTTTCTGTTTGTCCAGGTATATATAGGATGATTCCTCCTACTGATGGCTTATTAATGATTACTTGCAAGGATTGTATAGTTCTGATGACTTAGAGGAGCGCCAGAGGGCTCCATAATGTTTTTTTGTTTTTTTCCATTTTGCTTAAAAAAGTAACATTACTCTCTAAGCTTTTTATTTTATTAAAGCTGCAAAGTTCAGCATTAAAACATTGAGAAATGATGTAATGAACGTTGTTTGTTCATTTCACGTGCCCATATGCAGTTTTCTAATTGCATATGACTTTCCCCAAGACGGTAGCCTGATTCAGTGCATCGAGTGAGCAATGTTCATTCTTAATGACTGGCTATTAAATATTTTCTTTATTCATTGTGTAGCCTGAGGTTTGTTTACTGCATGCTGTTTTCTGAAGACAGAAAACCTAATGTCTGAAAGAAAATATCCAACCAAAAAAAATTAATATATTCTCACAAATCACTGAGGTCATACTGTCCTCATTTTCCTGCAGCTGTACAGGCAAAGGTCAAAAGCACTTATGTAGTTCTGTGAGCCAGTTTTGAAATGGTTAATACTCCATCTCCAGGAGCATTTAGTTGAATAAATCTAGTATTATATAAAACCATCTCCAACCCCCCCATTTTATTATATAAAACCTCACCATGTGTTTAAAAAAAGAGTAGAGGTGGTACTTGGGGATATGGTGTTGAAGTGTTTTTTGTCAGGTTAGGTTAATGGTTGGACTTGATGATCTTAAAGATCCCTTCCAACCTCAACAATTCTATGATTCTATGAAAACTGTTTCTTAGCTGACTTCAGCAGCTGCTTAAAAACTGATGCTTCTGCAAGGTCTTTAGAGCAAATGAGGAACACAGTCCTACCTTTGTCACCCTTAGCCCCCCTACCCCTTAGTGGAAGTTTTTTGTTGAAGTGATGTGCTAGCTATTGCTCAGGGCTCTGACAATTGGGTAGTACCTGCTCCTCCTGGCTGCTTTTACTGTCTTAATGAAATGGCTTTTTTTCTTGCGGAGGACTGAAGGACAAATTGTATTTACTGCATAAGGAGGTTTTGTTGTCAGAAGATGTGTGTCCAGTGCACTTGGGGAGGCTGCAGTCTTATGGAAGTGAAAAATAATTGGTTCTATCACTAAAATCTGTACAGTATGTGCACATAATGCTTCCAAATTGGGATTGTGTGGCCAAGCTTAATTATGTTATGTTCAACTACTGAATTCTTGACTTTGATACCTTCATTGTATTTTTGGGTTTTACTTGTGTTTAATACACGTTCAGTGGAATAACCTACTTAAGAAGTGGTCTTACATGATGTGTATGAACTTTTCCAAATTGTACCTCGGATTCAGGCCTATCATGGAGTGTTCCCATCCCAGCTGTTTTAGAAGGGTTAGAATGATGAAAGTGTTGTAGTCTCCTTGCTGAAAGTTGGCAGCTGTTGCTCACATAGTGATTGTGCAGATGCATGCAATCCTGTTGAACCCTGCATTAAGAGATACTTGAGATCCAGGGAAAAATTGCCTTAACTCAGTGCCTAAAATATTGTTAAAATAGGATAAGAAGCCATTTCTTGGTTTGTTGACAGCAGTAGGTGATAAATAGGTATTTCCTGTAGGAGGAAATAATGACTGATCTGAATGAGTAGTTAGTAGCAGAGCCAAGCTGGCACAGGGTTTGGCTGGTCAGAGAAAGTGGGTGCTCTGTGGCATTAAGATATTGTGAATTAATCTATGATGAGAGCTGTGTGACACAGTGCTGTGTTAAAAATTTCTTGTTGTTTTCAGCTTAATTGTTTTTGGAGTCAGCGTTCCTTATTTTGTTCAAGAAATAGATACTTCTGCAGCAGTATCCTTTTATAAAATGTCTCAAAGATATAGCTACTGAGAAACAGATTGGCTGTGTACTGCACAGCAAAAGCTTGCACTGGGTCCAGAGCTTAAATCAAAGTGCAAAAACATAGTTTTGACTTCTAGTTTGTGTTTTGTTTATAAAACAAAAGAAAAAGACAAAAAGAGGGAGCTTTTGATGTGTCTAAAACTCTCCTACGTTCAAGTTTGTTTATGATTTAATCATCATACAATCATTGTATATATGCTGCTTTGTTCTCTAGTGAAATCCATGTAGTTTTCTTCACACTGTTTATGTAGAAGATAATTTTTTTTAATCCCATTTCATTCTATATATGTCATGGATAGTCTTTATCTTGTGTGTAATAAATTTCCATAAAATTCACTGATCAGGTAATGATATTTTGGGAGCTCAATTTTTTTGAATCTAAACAAAAAGATTTAATGTGGCACTTTCCCCAGGCTGGTATCTAACTGCAGAGAAAAAAATTTGTTTCTGAAGTTCATTCATTGAAGTAGTTCCTGCATGACATGAAGACTCTGAACTTACTGTATAATGCTGTTATTCCCAGACGTATCCATGACCATTAGATTAGGAAGCATTTATTGATCTGTCATTTCTTTCCTCTTCAGGCTTCCTATCACAGAGAGTGTTGGAGCTGAATATGCTGAAAAATACAGACAAGCAGAGACACAAGACCTGGATGTAGTTGGAAATGATCAGCTTCTCTATAAACCAGGTAAAAAATAAATATATATATTTGGTTCCTATTATAAACTCAGATACACCTGTCCTTTTCCTCCCTGTGGTCTTTCCTCCTACCTTCTCCCCTAAACAAAACTATGAAACCTTACTGTGTATTTCTGGTTTGTTTAATGCTGTATGTGCTATATTAAAAAATAAACACTTTATTTTCTGGAAACAACAATGTATAATGCTGTTGCATAGATACATGTGCATAAATCTGGTTTATTGTATTGATAAATGTAGATATATGATTGAAATGTATCTGCAAGGAAAAGATACTGCTAATTGGATTCATGTCTTTATTCTGTTTTCCCATTTTCTATCCATGTTATTTCTGCATATACTCGATTGTTGCTTTGAACTGTTTTTAGAGAGAAATTTGGTTGCACTTCTTTCCTAGGAGCTCTGGTAAAAGCAGTATGAGGCTGACTCACTTGTCAGGACAGCTCAGCTTCAAACTCTTACTGTGCCTCTTAATTTCCAGATTTGTTAATGTAGCTGATTTCCCAAGAAAAGGACATTTATGTGTTTTGTCTGTTCTTCATGTCATTCTCTGTAATGCTTCTTGTATCCGTTTGCTGATATACCAAAATTTGACAAATAGAGACATTTTCTAGAAATTACTGTCCTTCAGTGCTTCTGCAAATTATATGACCTGTGGAACTCAGGCAGGTGCTGAAGCCATTTGTTTGGTCCATCATCAGCTGAGAGGCTGTAGGTACATTTGGCCTGTCCAGCATCTGCAGTGCATCTGACCATCTGTCCTATCCACAAAATACTGTCTCTTGTTCACTTGACATCACATAAAATTTACGGGAGAGGAGGAGGTATTGAAAGGTGAAAATGGGGGAAGAAAGGGTCTGGAAGAAGCTTCGAATGTTGTAGTTCAGGAATGTAGTGTTCCCTAGTTTTTCATGGTTTTACTAGTGAAGGAAGGACAGCCATGAGTTGACTAAGCATAAGTTTCTTAGGTGTTTCTTCTAAAGTATAGTGTTATTGATTAATTCAAGGAAATACTGTAAAATTTAATGTCCTTCAACTATTAAATCAGAGTTCTGCCTAAGGCAGTCTAACAACTTAATTTAGCAGCACTGGTGGCCTGCTTAATTTTGAATGGAACCAATGCTAGCAGTGTTCCTCCTGTAAAAGAAACGGGGCTATAACTTAGGCTTGTTAGGAAATATTTCTGCATAGTCTTACTGGCACTTTATGTTATGAATACCTGTTTCCTCTTGGTCTACCCTAAAATGTTTGTCCTTGAAATTCATACTTTCTAATATTTATTCTTGCCTTCCAGTTGTAACTTAAACAGCATCTAGTTAGGAAGCAACCTTTAAAAATTACTAAAATATTAGCGTACTCTTTTTATTATTAATCTATTAGATGTCTTCCTCAGTCCCTTTTTTCACCCCTCTTCCTACTCTTTGTCTGTGTCATGATCTGGAGTCTCAGTTGCTTCAGGAGCTGTTCCGTGCAGTGTTGATGCTTGCATCCTCTGGTCAGCGCTCTGCTCCCAGCTGTATGCGATCCAGTGGTGGACTCCCAGCAGACTGGATACTGATGGGACTGGAAGATGCCTGTGGCATTCTGAGGCCAAGCTGCCGAATGCCACCTAGATGTAGAATAACACAAAAACTTTAGAAAATCCTGGTTCTTATTGCTATCAACTTTGACTTACAGATTTGTTAGGATAATATAATAAAGAAGCTCAGTGAGTGAGATAATGTTAATTTTATGGATTACAAATGTGTATGTTGTTAATGAGACTGTTGTTCTCAAATGGCAATGTGTTCATCATGCAGATTTTGAGAGCTCCAAGACCCATTTGTAACTGTCGGCTATATCAATGTAGAAGTGCATGTTCTATTTAACAACATGAAAAATTGTCATAAATGATCGAGGATTTATCTAGACCAGGCCCTACCACTCTAGCTGTGTTGAGTACAAATGTAGTCAAGAAATAAGCTGCACAACATGGAAATGAGAAGCTGATTTGCCCGGAGTTGGTACCCCTTCTGTTGCTTCTTTCTTAATTGCTGTTCTAACTGTAGATGATATCTTCTGTATACATTGTCAGCCTACTTTAAATCTTGCAGAGTTACTGAAGCTCTTGTGGTGTTTGCTTGTGCCTTGGTGTTTTATGCAGTTCTGTTGAGTTTAAATTTTGTGCTTTCCAATGTCTTTGAAAGAGCATATGCTTTTATACTGTGAGAACAAATAGAAACGTCTAATCTCCTTCTCTGTCAGGAAAACAGATCGTCAGGGAACTGCACTTAAGAGTTCTGGCTTCTACAGAACATGGTTGAAATGATACTGCTGTGAAAAGGATGTTGAAGTGATTAAATAAAAGCAGAAGAAAGTACTTCATCACAACTATTAGTTAAAACAAGTAGAGCATTAGCAGTTGTTCTACCCTGGCCAATCGGACTGGTTTCATAATTGGTACTGGCTGTTTCAGAGTGAGACTTACACAGATCTTTGATTCAGTGAGGTCACAGGACATTGCGCAGAGGGAAACCTTCCAGAGCTATGTGTATGGGACACTTACCTACTTTAAGCAT
>RSEF01000005.1:55375331-55415194 GCA_003993805.1 Himantopus leucocephalus
CCCCCCCCCCCCCCGGCATTCTAAACTGTATGCACGAAGAGTTTTACTCTTAAGCAAGCTTCTAAAATCCTTAATAAACTCCCCACGCTTTTTTCTTTTTCTAAAGGATGCCTATATTGTTATTTTCATTCATACAGCTTTGTGGATGGCAGGTTTTTTCCCTCTTCTATCTTCATTATTTTCACACCATTAAATGGATCTCTTTGGGGGATTTTCTAGGTCCCAGGTGAAGTAATTGCTTACAGAGAAGAAGCAATTTAAAAATGGTTTCTGACTGGGTTTCTGAAATACCAAAAAACTTAGAGTTGTTACATGTTTGGTATTCAGAACATATGCGTGCCAGGAAAATTAATCACAGCACATATCTTCACCCCAAAACCTTTTATATTCAAAATATGTGCAAGTTGAAGAGGATTGCAATGGAGAACAGAAGTCTTATGAGCAAAGACTAATTACTCGTGGTGTTTTCTTAGCAATTTTAATGTTACCTGGGGACATACTTCAGCAAGTCAGCATGTCAAGACACAGAAACCTGTTAGCCTGTTTTTCCCAGTCAGGAAGGATAATTGCTGTGCCCAGGCTCTGGATTAAGCTCTTCAGGGCTCAATCAGCAGCAGCTTCATGTACTTTGCATTATGACTGAAGTTGCATGACTTACTGCAAAGTCCTTATGCTTTGTGGCTCAGTGTAGGAGCCTGGTTGTATCCCATGGTTTTGCTTTCCCATGAGCTTGCTTGTGAACTGTAATCACTTCATGTGTTTGTAGCACAGCGGAAGAATAATCAGTGACGTAGTAACCATCTCATTTGACTCACCTAACCGGCACTTTCAAGTATGGGGGTTTTTTATGCATCTCATTTTAATTTGCTTAGTGGCAGGTAACCGGGATCCAGATGTACAATCTCTTCTCTCAGAACTGGTGAATACAAAAACCTAATTTTGTGTTAAAGGATCTCTTCAAATTCAATTCAGGAAACGGGTACCAGAAGGAATCTGCTATATAGGCTATGGTAACTGAGATGTTGGAAAATTGCTCTTTCCATGGGCAGTAGACTGTTTCAGTCATGGCAGTGAACATACTTCTGCAGAACTTTCATAATAATTGAAAAGGAAGCGAGCAGGCAAATTCATCTTTCCCATAACTGAGTTTTCAGTTTCTTTTTGCACTGACTCTGAATAGAGAAATTAATGCTGTTTTTATTCTGGATTTGCATGAATGCTTCTTATACACAGAAATATTTTGTTTATTATAAAACAGCGTGGTGAGCCAGCTGCATGCTTCCTCAATTTACTATTTTCAGGTGGGAAGTGTCCTGCATTCTCTATATGTCAGAATCCAAGGTGTGAGTTTGAGCATCAGGTTTTACAAAGGTTGGGTTTGTTGTCCCAGTCTCAATAATGTTTTCCAGAAAGTATAAACAATTGAAAAAGTGAAACTTTGTGCTTTTCTTGCTGAAAATTCTGTGGTCCTGTATCCCCTTTAATCTGTAGATGCCTCTGTATTTGCAGGAGATCTGTTTTTCTAAAGACCAGTTCTCATTTTGGGATTCATTACATTAACAGATGTTAAAAACCCTAGACAAACAACAGTTGAATTACACTGTACGTTACAGAGTCTGTGATTGAGTGGTTGTTTAAATGAGTAGAATAACCTTGGAACTTTCATAGGGGTGTATATTCAAGCATTTCTATTCTGCAGCGAGTCTTCATTGTTCAAAAAAATACCTTTCATGAGAAAAGAAAAAAAGTCAAAACCAATGTCTTCTAAGGTGGTTACCCAAGTTCTTAATCCCAGTTTTGTTTTTTCACTAATAATCATAGAATGGTTTAGGTTGGAAGGGACCTTAACGATCATTGAGTTCCAACCCCCCCTGCCGTGGGCAGGGACACCTCCCACTAGACCAGGTTGCTCAAAGCCCCATCCAGCCTGGCCTTGAACACCTTCAGGGATGGGGCATCCACAGCTTCTCTGGACAACCTGTTCCAGTGCCTCACCATCCTCAGAGTGAAAGATTTCTTCCTAATATCTAATCTAAATGTCTCGTCTTCCAGTTTGAAGCCGTTCCCCCTCATCCTATCACTACATGCCCTTGTAAAAAAGTCCTTCCCCAGCTCTCCTGTAGGCCCCTTTTAGGTATTAGTTCCCCAGGCAAACTCAGTAATGTTTCTCTCAGTTTAAGCACAGAATACATGTCTTGAAGAGAAAAAAGGCAAACCATACAGTTTTTAGTGCTTGCAGCATCTATTAAATGGTTATGTGGCTGCCAGTTCTCAAACTCTGCATATTGATGGTGGCTAACGTTGAATGACCATTCAGAATTTTTTCCCAAACTTCTGTGCTTAGGAGAAGGTAAGATATTGCTGTCACGGAACTGTAATATAAAAAGCAGTATTTTTAAAAAAAAAAAAAAAGTTATGTTTCATCAATGAAAAAAATGATATACAAAATTGATCTGATTCTTCAGCAGGTACATGAATACTGGTGGTTGCTTATTTGTTTCCGATTTGTTCCTTTGTATTTTTTAAATAAAATACTTAATTGAATTTTAGGTTATTGATTTCTTATTAATACACTGGGGTTTTACTGAGTTAGAGAAGCTTATAATGTGAATCCTACCGTTTAAATTTTATTGTCTTGCCTTTTTTATAGGCACTATTATAGAACTGCTTCTGTCTTCTGTTGTATACTTCCAACACATTTTTCAAAATTGCAATTTTACATGGAAAACCTGATAGAGGTGGAAAGGCTATGGTACTCTAGCAGGAATATGCTGACACCGGGATCTTTTCCCTAGCAGCTTGAGATTTCTTCCAGCATTGGTCAAATCATGCAGAGCTACTGATGTCTCAGTAGTGACATGTTTGTGCCAGAGGGAAGCCAGTCAGCCTTTGTACAGTGTTGCTGTGACAGAACGCTATATGTGAATTTTCCTGGGGAGTATATTTAGAAACTTGACCAAAAGTATTTTAAAGGGGACAGTTAATATTTTCTGGAGATGCTGATATTAAGTTCTGTTTTGTATGTGTTTAGTAGTGCTGAGTAAATAACTGTGCAGTGATTAGCTGTAACTGTTGCATTACACAGTATCTAGGTAAAGAACCTTTCTTGTTGGAGAGTGTGGCTTCAGGAGAACTCTGATTTTTTTTTTAGTGCTTTATAAAACTGTCTTAATGAGCTGTCCAGCTTTTGGGGGTTTGTTTTATTGTGGGGATAACTCATTTTGTATTCCTTGACACTTGAAGACAATTTGGGGGGTTGGAGCACATTCAGGTATGGTACAGAGAGTAAACTTTTTCTTTCTCCTTCACTGCTGTGAGATTTTTAGTAACCCTTCCAAAGAAAGGAAGCTGTAACTGTGTAGTCAGTTATTTAGTTTATAGCCTTTATTTTATAGTAAATATTTCCTTTGTAAAAAAAAAATACTAGATTTCTTTCCCACTACACTATGTATTTCTTAAAGTTATTATTATTTGTATGCAAATAAGTAGGTAAATTTCGCCAAGTACCTGGTGAAACCCATTTGAAATAGAAAGCATTTCCACTTTTGATTTCACTATAGTGGGGTAACTTGCAAAATTGTTGCTTACCAAAGTCTTGTCCTGGCTTTCCCCTTCTAGACTTGCCTTCACACCTGTTCAGTTGGTCTCTTGGTTTTTGTGGTCAAACTGACAGCAGGCTGCTGAGCAGAAATTCATGATAGCACTGTAAGATTTTTGTCCTGTATTTCCCAATGCTAATGGTGACTAACTCCTGCCAAGAGACTGCAGAATATAGCATCACATTGAAAGATCATCATGGTACTTACCAGACTTGTTTTAAATGTCAAGTTGTAGAAATGTAATGTGGTCTTTATATCAAAGTATGTGTGATTTTTGTAGTGTGGATCCAATAGGCTTTAAGGGAAACAACACATGGGTACATGAATAAGGCATATTTTTTCAGTATTGTCAAAAAAGATCTTGGGAACAGGGGTAGATTTGGCAGTTGTAATGCAAACTATGCAAAAATACTGGGATTTTTTATTAAGAGAAAAGCATGTAGAATTAAAGAATGGTATACCAGGGTCATCAGACCCTGGCGATGACTTATAAGCAGAAGCAATGTCTTTCACAGCTACTGCCAGTAAAACAGCAGGTGCGTAAACACAGAATCTCTCTTCAGTCTATTAATATTAAAAAAGTATTAATTCTATGAATACTCATAAGTATGTGATTCAGATTTGGTAGAAGTTAAATTTCCAAATACTGTGTTGGTATTCTCCTGCTGGTCTTTCCCTTTCTGTATTGAAATAACTTACTTTTGGTTATTTTTATGCCTAGATACTTCATTGTTTCAATGTGAATCAAGTGATTTGAATTCTATACCAATAACTAACCATAAATGTGTGGATATGCCTATAGCCAAACACAGGGAAGAGGTAATACCATTGCACTTTCTCTCGTTATGGAATAAAGGTGAAAATAATGTTTTGTTTGGTTTTGTTGTTTTTTTAATTGTTTTTTTTTAGAAGGAAACTTCTGTTCCTGTTTTAAGCATTGTACAAAACTTTTGTTCATTGTACAAAACCATTGTATAAAAAGTCTTAGAGGAAGAAACATTGCTGTTATATTTTACGTAAATACCTATAAACAAAAAGTATGTAAGCAAGTTTGTGCCCATGTTCTTTTCTGTGATCTTCTGATGTGTTTTAGGAGTCCAGTTATCTACAGATGCCCAGAAGATGATAGAAAATATAGAGCAATGTTTTACAGAGATTTGATATGTGGCCTGGAAGCTATTGATATTTCAGATCTTTTTGAAATCTGTTTTGAGTTGTTTCATAGACTTATGAGTTTTCTTGAAAAATTGTTTCAGATAGTGTCTCTGATAGAAAGCAATTCAGTTGTGATTGTACAAGGAGCAACTGGCAGTGGTAAGAGTACACAGATTCCACAATATATTTTGGATTATTGCATTCAGCGATCTATCTACTGCAACATTGCTGTTACCCAGCCTCGGAAAATTGGTGCCAGCAGCATTGCCAAGTGGATTAGCAAGGAACGATCATGGACACTAGGTGGATTTGTAGGATACCAGGTATAAGAAAATTTCAAATTGTATTTAAAAAAAACGTTAAAAAGTACTGTATCTTCTTTCTTGATTACTTTTAAGCATATCTAGCATACTGAAGAAATGTTAGAGAATCTGCTTTTAAAGTGGAATTGCAGATTTCTGGCTGTGTCCTGTTAAACATTCATAATTAAATGTTTAAGCTTTTAAAGTTGAGCAACTATAAATGCTAGTGAGACTACAACAGAAATATTTAATTGTCTGCATTCTGATAATTGGACGCATCTATATTATCATTGAAATTGTTGCAGCAACTGTATTTTGACACTTTTTTTTTAAACTCCTAAATTAACATACTTGATTTATTTAACTTTACTACATTGACCTGTCAGTTGTGTCAAATTTTTCATGCATTTGTGGCCAGACTGTTTCGTGAATGTCCTGTGATTTCTTCTTTCCATGCAAAGAACTTGAACTAGTTTTTCCTCTTCAATCTACCTCCTCCTTTTGTTTTGTCAAGCTCAGCTTCAAACTCTGTTGTATCCCTCCATTTATAAACTTGATGCCACTTTCATCTTTTGACACAGATATTGGTGCTTTAACCAGCTCTTTGTCAGTAACCACAATAAACTGCTGTGATCATTCTTTCACTGGTAGTTTGACAATAGCTGATCCTGGACTAGCTTCTTTGGGTCCTAATGTCAGTGGGTTCACGCTAGTGAGAGGATGTTTGTGGAGAGTTGCCTGCTGGGAGGAATACATGTTGGTTTCTGCTTCCTCTCCATTCTTTTTCTTGTTTCTTCCTTTCTTTCTTCCACTTAGGGTCATATTTATATATGTTTGCTAACATGCATTCACGTCTTTCTTTTTCTTCATTGGTCTGCAGCTCCAGGTTACATCTGAATGTACTACATGTGGTGCCATTTATGTATGCTAGATACTTTCTCTTTGTTACCCTTAAAACCATTTTGTCCAGTTCTGGGTCTGAGGGGTTTTTATTTTTAACTGACCGTTACAGAGTTGTTTATATCATGGGGTCTATAGTGCCAAGCTTCTGCCTCATCTGTTATCCCATGTCTGCTTTCTTCTGTTCTGCATCATGTGTCTCCACTTCCCAAGGTCCCTGCTACTGTACCAGCCCCATGTATCTCTACACTATGCTAAATTGCTGTCACAGCTTGACCAAGTAGAGCAAAGGTAGAGGCAGACCAAGAAAAGTTCAGAGAGAGCAGGCCTGACATGGCTTAGTCCTGAGGCCTTGCAAACTCAGTACAAAGCTTATCGTCTGTTACTGGTAGTAGCAATACCATATTACAGGGTCACACAGGTAAATCAGCTTTGGTTTTGCATCAAAAGGATCTTTATTGTCATCCCTTCTGAATACTGTTCTTTGTCTAAGTATCAAATCTTAGCGGTTCCTACAACAAATGCTGTAGTAGGAAAAATTATCCCACTCCTTTTTTTTTCTACACAGGTAAGTTGGAAGATGAAGTAAAAATACTCTTTATGCTCAGTCACTTACGAAAGAAGTTTCAGTTCTGGGAGGTGAACATTCTAGATAACTATGTGGTAATTATGAACTGACATCTCAAATCTTAACTAAGCCAATAATAATCTCCAGTTATTGCTTTGTAGAATTACTGCAGGTTATGTATATTGGTTTTTTCGGAAGTAGTTTCTAAACAAAGTGTTTTATATGACTTGATACCTTGAATTAAAGTCATAAAATTGCTAAATTAATTCATTAGGATAATGAGTCTTAAAGACGTTAAACAGTGATGTGCTTCCAAACTGTCTTCAGCACAGCGTATGTGGATGTGCTATGCTTGTTTTACAAGTACTTGTCTGAACTGAGCAGAAGTGGAAGTAGAACAGTTGCGTGTAGACTTGTCTGCTCTAGGCTGTTTTGAAAGCCGAAAGTGAAAAGATGGTCACTGCTCTGCCTACCTGCCTGGATAGGCAGCACCTGAGATAGCTGAAGTTACAGAAGTATTTTAGAAATCAAGAATCCATTGTTCAACATAGGGTTGTAGAACTTTCCTCTCAAGAATAAGTTGCCTGGTTTTGATGATATCTTACACGTCTTTCCTTTTCTTCTGTCCAGTAAGCAAATTAATGTTTTGGCAAAATCTTTTTCTTTCTCAGTGAAAAGATACATGTATGTACTGTTAAAAAACTTTGAAGAGTTCTTCTCAGACTATAGCCCCCAGCAAGAAATTTTGATCCTTTATTTTATAAACTTTTGGATTTCTTAAATTTCTCCTAAAGAAAATGTTTACTTCCTGAGTTAACTGATTGTGGGCTTTAAAAACACATTTGTACAGAGGCTTTTACAAGTTTGAATGAATAATTCTCCTGGGTTTGCAGTATATTCAATTTTGGAGTTCTTTCAGATGCATAGTTCCTGTAAATGCATTAACTGTTCCCATCTATACTTTTCTTATTATGTTAGGTAAGCTTAGAGAACGTTTCCACAAAGGAGACAAGATTGCTGTACATGACAACTGGCGTTCTTCTTCAGAAAATAGTTTGTGCCAAAAGTCTAGATGAATTCACACACATTTTCATTGATGAAGTAAGTTGGTGGAAATAAGTTTAAAATTCGTATTAAGAAAACCTTGTTTTTTGTCTCTCTTAGCATGCTAAAGAAAAATGCAGACACCTACTTGTAAAGATACTTTGTATAAGTTCTCCCAGCTAACACTTCTTTAAATAGGCTTGTCTCAGTGATCCTTTGAGCAATGAAGTTTAAAACTGAGGGTGTGGGGTTGATTTTTGGGAGTGCTTACCTTTTGATATGAAAGCCTTGAAATGTTTTCTGAAATCCACTGCCTGGATTTCAAGAACTCTTCTGGCTAGGCCTATGAGGAGGAGGCAGCTAGTGTTTACTCTTTGCTGTAACTTTCTTTAGAAAGAGTCTTTCCTCTTCAGGGATGTCCTGAAAATAAAATAGCCCTCCGAAAATTCTGTCTTCTGGCCAGATTGATAGTCCACTGGTGTGTATTCATCATTATTGCTGTCTCTTCACTAAAAAGCTAAAGAAAATATACTTGTAGGATTTTTTGTTTTTAATTTGTATATTTTTATGTGGTTTTATGCTTATTTTCTGAGGTAAACAGTATTTGACTGTTAAATATAGTCAGATGTGAAATTGTGCTTTCACAAACCATGAATGTAAATCACATGTAAGGTGTAGGACTAAGTCTTGGGAGGACTTTTTTTTAATGCTGGTTTTCATTTTTATTCTATTACAGTAGTGTAGCAGAGAGTGACTTTGATTCTTGGATATTTGAGGAGCAGGGAGACAGTACTTGGTATATACCATTAGACTATTACAGCAATAATGAAGGCTGTCATGGTTGGACTTGCAAAACTGGAAAAGATTAAGCAGATAGTTAACACTTGCATGAAGAATCTTTAGAAGTTCATTCAAACAGACAACAAGAACCAAAAAAAAAACCCCCAGATCCTAAAGAATTGTGCCGTTTGTCTTCATGGGAAAGATTTGAGACCGCTCTAATATATTAGCAGGGTCTTGCAAACCTTAACATTTTTAAGCCTAAGATAAGGAAATGCAGATTTAGATGGAAGATGAAGAAGTTTAACAGTAGAAGCTGCTTACATAGATAAGTGTTAGATTGTTCCATTATTAGGTATGAAAATTAGTGAGTGAAGTTTTATGGCCCCTTATGCAGGAGATCAGATTTATGCAGAGGTTTGAAAAATCTAGTTTGCTTGGGTGCTGTAATTTGAACTGATGAGATCAGCTTGTACCACTTCTTTCAGCAGCTCCTAGCTTTCAAGACTGTATGTGTGTTTTGCTTCCAGTCCCTCCTGTTCCCCATAGGCCACTTTTTTGCCCACATTTACCTCACAAACTGTGATCTTGACCCGATAGTAAATACTTTTTGAACATGTCCCGCTGCACATTGCAGGGGGTTGGACTAGGTGACCTTTAAAGGTCGCTTCCAACTCAAACCGTTCTATGATTCTATGATTTTAGCAACCAGATACTCTCCCCCTCATTCTTAATTACAGGTCTCAGCCCTGTTAGGGTACTGCAGGTGTTTAGGAATGTACCTGAGTGAACCGATGTCTGAAAATCATGACTTCCTACAGCAAGACATTGCTGTCAGCCTGAAAGCTGCCTTAGCTAATTCTTAATGGGGCAATACTGAATATAAATATATCTTTATATTATGTTAGAATATGCTAATTACCTTACAGGGAATGAATGTTGACCTTTGAAGGCTGAGTTCTGGAAGAAGCTGCTGAACTTGGTATAGTTAAACTGTAATAATTCAAGAAAGGGGTATGATCATCCTCAATAATGTGGAAAAGAAGTATTTCTTGAACTGCAAGGAGCAGCCAGAAAATTCAGGTGCTAGGATATATAAAAAATTCAGTGGAAAATAATGTTTTAGAGAGCAGTTGTGTATTTTGGTCATAGCTAGAAGCCATTGGGAACAAGGAGAGTCTATTCAATTTGCTTAGCAATTAAACAAGCTGATATAGTCCCTGCCTGGATCATTTACCAGTACAATTGACTTACCGAACTTCAGTATCACTTAAGCTGTTATTGTCAACCCTAGTAGAACTAGTGGCTAGAGCCACTAGATTGGTTTCCTAGTTATTACCCTACGATTTTCACAAAGGGTGCTGAAGTCATCTGAACAGCTGTACTGGGATTATTTTAAAATGTGATTAACATGCATAATCTTAAAAGGTGTGTTTTCTTCTATGAAAATGTATTGCTCCAAATTTCAAAAATAAAACATGAAGTGGAGTAGCAAAGGAAGAGATTATCAAAAAGAAGAACATGAATTAATGAAAATTAAATTGTGGATAATGTCTTCCAGGTGCATGAGCGTACAGAAGAAATGGATTTCTTGCTCCTGGTGATCCGTAAACTGTTGCGTACAAATTCACAATCTGTTAAGGTAGGTTCAAAGTATATTCTGCTACATTTTCTTGTGAGAATATATTTTTATGTGTTTTTGATCTACAAAGGGCATGTTTTAAAGAACTTACCTTAAAATGTGTCATTATTTTTTACTAAAATATTATTTACTTTGCCACTCTTCATAAGCAATCAGGCTAAAGGGCATTCTTTTCCTGGCTGCTATAATGTGTTCTGAGAGACTTTTTTTTCCTCATGTTAAAATGTATTAGTTTCTAAAGTCTGCTTACGGCTAAAAAATGCAAGATGGATATTTGACTCGAATTATGTATTGTGTATTAAGGGTAGTGCTTATCCTTGGTTAAATATGGTAGCATTAACTCAGAAATGCTGAGCTTTTTTTAAATGGGACAACATATTTGGAAAAATAGTAAAAACCGGAAGTGCTGTATTGAAATTTCTGGTAGTAAAACGTGGCTGAGATTTTTCTCTGCATGTCAGGAAATTGTACTTTGTACTAAAGCAGAGTTTGCAGAGATTTAGCCTGACATATTTAGTCTTTGTGGTCTCAAAGTAATGGACTCTTGAATTGTAAGAAATTAAATATAGGTGATAGATTTAGGCTAACTCGGTGTATTTCTGTGCAGCTATTTGGAACCGCAGAAATTTAGCGAGACTGTATGTGTCCCTTAAGTGCTTCAGTTATTTGTTCAGTTAACCCAAGCTGGTGTGTTCAAAACAGACATAACTGGAATCTATGTTGGCTTTTTTTGTGGCTATTGGAAGGGAATCTGTTCTCCTGTACGATTCACCGCATCAATTCAAACTCAGATAACTTGATCTTTAGGTCTTCCAAGCATACTCTCACTCACTGAAAGTGCCCTTCCAGTTGGCATAGGGCGTGTCTGTGCACTTCACAACTTCCACTTTTTTCTTATTGGCAAGAAAGGGATAAACTCACTTGCCTTTAAATTCAGAGACAGTAGCATGAAGCTGTTCAGCCTTTCTTAGCATCCGGCTCTGCCTACCAAGAGTGCCAAATAATTTGATCATACTTGGTTCGTGAAAAGTTTGCCCTTGATGCTGACTATCTGGTTGGTGTCAATGGCAGGAACCCGTACAGGTCCTATCATCTTTTCTGTTAGAAAATATTTTTGTTGTATAGGTTCCTGGAAGATTCCACCCCCACCCCCCATGATTCTCATTAAATCTCTGAAAATTGTTACTGGAAAACTTTTATCTCCTTTATATCCTTCTCTGCAATTGCTTCTTCAAACAAGAGTTTCATATTGTATAAATCTGAGACAATCTTACATTTGTGGGTGTGTGTCCCCCTTGAAGTTTTTCTTGTGGGGAGCGGGGAACTCCTGATCCTAATAGCTGGGTTTTAGCAGAGTGGAACAAGCATTTCAGTTTGAATCTATACACTAAGCTCAGTGCCTCCTGTTTCATCCCTTTCCAACTCCTTTGGAAAAACTGTGAAGGAAGGGAGCTTTGATCATGTGGCACATGCATTTAGAAAATGCAAGATTCTTCTCCCCACTCCCCTGGACTCTTGAAATGAAAGGTTGCAAGGAGGCCTATTTAAAGGAAACAAATGTATTTACAATTCAGGGTGACATGAATATATATGAGGTGTTTGTCTCCTAATCTGGACATTGCAGACCTCAGAAGTAGCAGGCAATTGCATCAACTAACAGCATGGCAAGAGTGGTTCTGACATGGAGGACAAGATCTACCTGTTGTGGTTCACCTACCAACTACTCTGAGTTTTCTGGCAGATGGCTGGTGCAAATTATTTCTTTTAGATCACAGGGCAGGCATTTGGTTGACTGTTACAAGGTTGGTCTTGCAGGGATGGGGGTTATTGCAAGAAAACCTACGACTGTAAGAATGGCTCTATTGGGTCAGACCAAACAGTGCAGTTTCCAGTAGTGGCTAGTAACAGCTGCTTAGGTAGGAAAGTAAGAACAGGATAACGATAGTTGTATTT
The DNA here is from genome assembly GCA_003993805.1 of Himantopus leucocephalus. Taxonomy (NCBI): domain Eukaryota; kingdom Metazoa; phylum Chordata; class Aves; order Charadriiformes; family Recurvirostridae; genus Himantopus; species Himantopus leucocephalus. The sequence continues at coordinate 55,387,275 of RSEF01000005.1, forward strand.
CCAGGTTCTAGCAAATCACCATTCAGGGACATTATGAAGTGAGAAGTTGTTATTGTGCATATTTTTGGTATCATATGATAGTGCTTTAGTCATATCCATGCTGCATGAGTGTTCTTGGACTGCTTGATCTTGAAGAATTGTCTGCTTCAATTACCCTCTGTTCCAGTGTGCTCCTCTACTGTGTGGATGATTACATGCCTGAACTTCTGCTTTGGGAGTTCATCAAACACTTGGTTTAGTAATATGATCCTTCAGGCACTCTTAGGAACCTGTGGATTTTCTTCCAGTTCGGAAGGACTCCATGCAGATTAGAGAGTGTAAATTACAATGATTGTCTAGAAAAAGAGGTAATTTAATATTCCTTTCCTGTAACTGCAGTTAGGATAATTTAGATTGGATTTTGTTTCAATAACCTTCAGGCAAGGTTACATTTAGCTTACTTTGCTAGGATAGATGAGCCACTATCTATTGAGCCATGAGGCAGTTCATGCTATAGTGGGACAGATTTCATGTAATATTTGCAGAATTATGTCCTTTCAGATTTCTCCTCCTTTCAGGATCGTGTTAAATGACTTCATGATTTAGTCTGCCCTCTCCCATGTATTCCTTATGCCTTCATATGTGCTTTGGAGCTAAGCACAGTGGTACAATGCCCACTTCATTAACTTGCCTGCCTGTCACTTCATTGGGGGATGCTCCTGTATTTCATTGCATTTTTGTTTTGGGTGTTGATGTCTTTGTTTCATTCTATTTTTTAATTCATGCAAGGTGTCAGGAGAGCAAAAGAGGACTGACTGTGTCCCAGATTACAAGTACCGCTTACAGTGGCTCAGGAGACCTGACGATAAAGAAGCTGAACGCGACACAATTCATTATAACTCCTTGCCTCTTTGTCCTTTTTCAAGTTGAAGCTGTCTAGTTTACTCCAGCTGGCTGTGCTGAGCAGTGGGACCACATTCCAAATAGGGGGGTTGGAGTGTAAATAGCCATAGCCACGAGGTTACTTCATTCTTCCTCCTTCCCCCATTCTGCACATATCATGCTGTCTAACCAGGGAAAAAACAACAAATCTGTGAATTCTGAGTTTTATAATAGCTGAAAGAAAAGGTATCACCAGGTAGAAAATATGAATTCTATTCTTCTGTTTAGGTGAATACAGGATAAGAATCTTAGCAGAGCCAGCAAATGGAGTGAGGTGCTTAGTGTGATTCTTGAGAGTTTTAAGTTGCATAAATGAATTGAAACTAAGAGAAAACTCACTTGACATATTTCAAAATCATTATAGTAACATTTTTAAGGCTGGGTTATAATTACAGTTACTGCTCTTAGAAGAGTAAGCCTTTTGGTGGAGTTAAAGGCACTTATATCTAACTGTTCAGTAAAACAGGAGTTGAAAATACTTAGCGCACACTTCTCTCTTTTGAGGACCATGTTGAGATCGTAAGCTTAAGGAAGAGTACTATAAGATTTTAGGTTGAACTTTTACCACAGGAAAAGGTTTTGCACATTGTCTGCCATAGGCATCTAGCCTGAGCCGTTCTCTTACAGGTGCTTGCCTTTCTCCATATGCTGCCTAGGGAATCTTAAGCATTTAGCTTTGATTGTCTTAAATGTGCCAAGGACACATAGCTGTAGTAACCAAATTAGACCATTTTAGCATAAAAAAATAAGTGGAGATTCCAGCGTAGCATGGCATTTTGTGTTAAAACTAACGTTTTTACATTTGCTGTGTAATTTTTAACAGGTAATATTGATGTCTGCTTCCATCAACTGTAAAGAATTTGCTGATTACTTTGCACTTCCGGTTCATAACGGTCTGAATCCAGCCTATGTACTTAAGGTGGAAGGCAAACCTTATGCAGTTGAAGAATATTATCTTGATGATTTGAAGCACACTGTTCATTTCAAGGTATTGTAAATATAACTTTATTTCTTTGGACATAGTAAGAAAGAAATTGGAATAGTCAGCTGAAAGCTGTGCAATAAAACTACAAATAACCAATTTGACATTACATTTCTAGCATTAATATGTGATGATAAAACAGGAGTCTCCTTACCAGCAGCCTAGTTTTTCTTTCATGTAACAGAAATTGAATATAAAGGGCTGGGAATTTTAAGTATTATGTGGCATTTTGTTTGGTAGTTTGCATCCAAGATGAACAATGTAAAAGTCTGTGCAGAAGGTACCATATGAGGATTTATAGATCTCTTTGAATACAGCTGAGAAATTCAGAATATTTCCTTGGTTGGTTCATGATGCTGCTATGTACCAAAGGCAGAAAGAGCTAGGAAATGAAGAGTCATCAGAAAAGAAGCATTTATGCTTGGAAGTTTGATGTTATCAAGTTGGCTTTTCTATCAGCTGAGGCTCACATGCTTCCTATTTTTTCCCCCCCTTTTTTTTTNCCCCCCTTTTTTTTTTTTTTTTTTAAATAGTCCCAGTAGTTTTCTACAGTAGTTTTGAACATATTTCTGTTGTAACCACATAGGCTACCGTGGAAAACGTGTAATTTTGAGTAATGAAAATATATTATTCACCAAATCCCTGGTGGCCACTTAACAGCGCGTATGGCTGCACTGGAGAATTGCTTCTCTAATGCCTAAGGAGGGTAGTAATGGCTGAAGATTCATTTGCTGTATCAATCTTTAGCCTATAAACTGCACAGTGTATTTGTTGTAGAGCTCCTGACATGCTATTGTATAGGCAACAGATAATGAATGAGTAAACCTAAGTTTGAATTAATCTGGTATCTGGGATTTTATAATAGGACTTTGTTTTACAGTTGAAAAACAGCTGCGTAGGAATTTACTTGAGCGTCTGATGAACTCTTTCATTATTACCATCTGAGGAAAAATAAGCAGGTTAAAGCAAAGTAGTAGTCTGTAAAGAACAGACTTTAATAGTGACAACCACTCTAAAAATAACTGGGGCATGGGTGTAATTACTGGTCAATTTTGATAATTCAGAACACTGTTACAACGTTAATACAATGAAGAAAACAGGGGATGCACTTAAAAAGTAGCAGTATGTGAACATACTGTTATCCTTTAGATTTCATCCCTCAATTCTGCAGAAACTAAATTAGAGAAATAAAACAAACTGGTGTTTTATGGGAAACAGAAGAAAATAACTGCTTATGCTGTACGCAGCACAGGTATTGGTTATGCCTCAACACAGACAAGCTAAAATAAAAGGCTGTCAACTGCTGAAGTTTTAGTGCAACCAAAAAAATAAACTAAATGCATATAACAGTTGGCCTGTCAGTTTTTATACATTAGTATGGTAGCTCAGATAATATGGAGATTATGTAATACATGATTTTTGTAAAAGATTTTGGATGATAGATGACAACAAAAAGATAACCAAGAATTTCAGTAAAGAGTCTACTTCAGTCAGGTTGCATTTGTCATAGCTGCACTTAGAGCTAAATGTCAGCTGCCACACCTTTCACCTCAGAGACCATGAACAAAAGGAACGGCTTTCAGTGCTTATGCTTTCTTATTTTTTTTTATTTTCTCTGTGTATATAAGCATTTAACTTTGATTTTTTTTAAGTTTTCATCTGGTTATGATGTGTTGTCCTAGCTATAGCCATTCTGTTGTTTAGTGGGAGGAGAGGAGTATGATTGTTCAAGAAGTTATTTGTATCTTAGGGTAGCCTAGAAGCACGTAAGTGTTCTTGATTTTTTTTTTTTTTAAGATTTTATTTTTAAATATGTATGGAAAAAAAGAAGAAATTTAATTGGAAACCAGTGATTTTTGGTCTCTCATCTTGGTTTTTATGGAGGTATGTGTGGAGATTTTCTCTGAATAGTAGTTTTATTTAAAAAATACTTAAAAACGTGGAAGAGTCTAAGATCTATGTAATGTCCTAATAAAAATGAAAGCAGAGTCTGAGTGTTAAGGCAATTAGTGAGTTAACGCTGCCATATGGAAGCAGGGGCACATCTCTCATCATGCTAAAAGCAAAATCAGCTGCCTGAGGTACAGGCTTCAGGCTTTAGTTCTAAATATTGTATTTTTGCATATAAAAGCCTGTAAAATTCACATAAAAGAATACAGAAGTTAAAAAGAGATTCTTCGCTTTTTAGATAAACAGATTTTTTCTAAGTTTCATCTTGATTTTAAAATTAATAATTAAAATCAGATTACATAAATCGTAACTCATTGCTTAAAGCATCTGGATTGGAATCAGTTTAGTCCTTTGTAACTCGTTTGCTGTGAGATATGAACCTTTGTCCTTTCCCAAAAGATCTTAAAATAATTGGATGTTACTGTATAAATGTGAAATTCTTTTATGAATCCTGCAGAGCTCTTGGCTTGAATATGTCATGCATTTCTGTAGGTGATAATGTTTTAAAACTATGCTTGAAATTAAAATTTTCTTTGAGCAGTTCTGACTTCGATAATTTGGGAATTCACTGATATCAATTGTGATTTGGAAGATAAATAAAAATGCCAGTCATTATTTTGTCTTCTTCTGTATTCCTGTTTGCAGTAAACCCTTTGATATGGCTAGATAGATGTCTAGATGGATCAAAGATAAAGCATTCCACTTGAATTGCTTCATTTGTAGGAAAGAATAAAAATAAGGGGGAAGGAAGGGAGAAACACTCTTCAGTTTAGCACTAGCTTAGGTCATTTGTAGGTGCTACTGTTTATTTTTTCAGTATAGCTTTATAAAAAGTAGCTTCTTTTTATTTTGGTGTAATGGCCTTTGTAAGCACATTGTTCTGGATATTTGACTGGATCATTATTTTGTCGTATCAGCGCCCTCTAAGCCCCAAGGAATTAGTGAAACACAAATTTTGATAAAAATGCATGAAGGCTGTATCTAGTAGTATAGTATTGGAGATATCAAATGCAAATTAATTGTATAGTTAATTCTGTGAGCAGATTTTAAAAATGTAAGCAAGTAGGGGGTCTAGATGTTAGTCTTTGGCAGTAGATCTGTGAAATCCCATGCTTCTACTTCTTACCTAAGGCAAAAAAGAGAGTCCAATTTTTGGCTTGCAAATGTAAAAACTCCTTCATATCCCTTGAACTGAAGTCAGAGTCCAGATGAAAGGTAGTGAACTGCTGTCAAAACCTATTCTGATTATGTTGTATTATTTCAGTCAGCTCTGACTGGGCTTTTGGACTTGCTGTTTGTCACATCGTTACCTTTTGTTAGGAGTGATGTGACAGCCTTGTCATGTTAAAGAATACTAAAGGTACAATTGGTAACAAAATTGGAAAGACAAATTTGACAGTTACTTAAGCAGGAATAATGTAAAACCAAAAATCTTATGTTCAAGTAGCCCAGAAAAGATAAATTCCTTAGCTTATCACATATATCGGAAAAAAAAAAAAAAGTGCTACTTAAAACTACTGGGAATGTGGTCTTTGGTTTCTCATGGACTAATCAAGCTTCATTGGAAAAGCATTACTATAGTGGGTTAAGGAGTTCTGGGATTGACAGAGTTGTACACCTGAAAAGTCTCCCTGGCTGGTTGATTCAAGGGGGTCAGAGAAGTGGAAAGAGTATTGTCAAGTTCTTACAGATGGGGTTTTTTGATCCTCCAATCCATCATCTACCAGAACAAAGTAGGATAACTTTGTCAGGGTTTTCAGAAAGGAGTCTTTCTGCAGACAGCAAGGCAACCTGAATTTGACATGATGTAGTGTTACAGGTTGGCTGTTCTGGTTAGGGTTTGAAAGCTGAGGACTGAGGTTGCAGTAGCAAAAGCTGATCTAAATCACTGTTGCCAAGTTAATGTTAGCAGTGCTGCTTTTGTGATTCCATCATGAGCTGCTTCAGAAAGGGAAACTGTTGGAAAAATAACTTCACTTTAATTGTTCAAATAGTTCAGTTCTCTGTGGATTTAGCTCTCTGAAACATCTGTACTTGGTCAAATGTGTACAGTTGCAGGCAGAGGATTTCGGATCAGGTTAAAACTGTCTTGGCACTGAACCTTGAACTTGATGTGGATATGCAATCCCAGTGCTGGAGCTGAAAAAGGAGCAAGCGAATGGACACTTCTGTTTTCTGCTGCCTCTTCTTCCAGAACACCTTGGAAAAGGTGACAGATTAAAGCCAATGCTGTTGGGTTTTTTTGTTTGGGTTTGGTTTTCTTGGTTTGTTTATTTTGTTTGGTTCTTTTTTTGTTGTTGTTGTTGTTTTTTTTAAACATTAAAGTAACTCTTCTCCTTCCCACGTTCTTATTTACTCTTGGATAGGTTTATAGGTAAGAGTAATACCTCTTTCTGGCGTTTGTGTTTTTTTGTTTGTTTGGGTTTTTTTGTTAGATAAGGTAAGTCTCTTCATTCTTCTGGTCATTGAGGTAGTCATAATTTGCTTCTGTTCAAATTTTGGCTGATCCCCTTAAAACATGGTAAAAATTGCGGATGTATTGTCAGTCCCCATCAGTTTCCCCAACATCACAAACTGAGTACCTGTTGGCTTCAAGAGTTCTTTTACTTCAAAGGCTGGCAAATGCGCTGGCTGAAAACTTTGACAAGACTTGGGTGACTTCAGAGCGAGGGGCAGTTCTGTCGTGTCACTCACACATCGCACTCTTAGAATGTCCTTTCCTGATCCTAGTGTCGTGTTTGCCTTTCAGCAGCATTACACTTGAAGATAGCTATTTTCTTATGATCAAAGTAGCTGGACCAGGTGGTTCTTTATTTTCAACCAATACACCATCTGCTTGCATCCAAAATTTGTAATCCTCAGATGCATAGGTTTACACTTTGTCTTACTGGATTTCATCTCACTTCAGACAATTGAAGGAGCCATTATACGAATGATATTCTTATCAGTACACATATGATGCATTCCAACTTTCAATTGCTTTTTTTTCTCATTGATAACTTGTGCAAGAGTCTTGCTTATATGATAACTGAAGTGGAATAAAAGTGTAATCCTAATTTTGTTCTTGATTAAAATCAAAGCCCTGTGAAACGTGGACAACTGATAAATACCTTCTGCTTCTTTTACAAGGGAAGTTGGAATACCTAGGTTTTGTGTGTAGAAACCTTTAAGTATTACTCTTGGCCGTTCAGCTCTCATTTTGAATTTCTTTCCAGGAGTGGCTTTTTCCTTACGCTTCGTATCCTTGTTAAAAGTCAGTGGCTACAGCTGCATCTTATCTTATGTATTTATCTGCACGTATTTACCAATTACCACTGACTACTGTATTTTTATTGTTATTGTGCAGTCCAGTTCTTATGCTTAAAGCACAAATGCTCAGTTTTCATTGTCACTTCAATTATAGTACCATTCTGTAAAAGTAAAAATGAGAAGTCCAAGACTAAATAAAGCTGTATTTGAATGATGAAATACTCTTGTAGTGTATCAAGCAGCAGGTGAAGGTGGCTGATAGGCTGGCTAAGAGAAATACTTGGTTGAGCATAAATGTAAAAATGGAGGTTTGTTAACTAGTGAGAAAATGCATGATTTCTTAAAGCATACACACACAACCTGCACATAGAGAATGCAGAGGCTGATCACTTGAACCTATTGGTTTTCTTGGCAAAATCTTGGATGACTTAAACTGTTAGATTTCAGCATAAAAGTGAATAAAGTATTTCAGTTGAGGGTGGAGGGAAGGAAGAGGAAAGAACTTCAAAGGCATAATACAAGGGAGAGAAGTGCAGTTTGACTTTAGGATTTCTAATCATGTGAAGTACGTGGAGGGCAGATTACACTGTAATACAATTCTAGATAAATTAGAGATAGTAGTTAGTCAAGGAAAAAGTTTCTACTAGAATGAGGAGAAACCCTGAGAATGAAAGGTAAGCAATGATCAAAAGCCATTTTCCTTAAAAGGAAAAAAAAAAATGTAATCCTATAGACCATTTCCAGAGTATTTCTAGTTAATGAAGGATTTTCTTTTTGAAACTGGAATGTGATAAGGTTATTGTCTTTGGTCTGAAGACTTGATGGTTTCTGTTCTTAAATATTAAAGCCAAGTTTGTGACAGAATACTAGAAAACAGTGTAGATGTGACTCATCAGGGTTATATTGTGTACATCAGAACCATAGTTCTCTGACAGGGTATGACCTAAAATACAAGAGCCATTAAATGCAAAGATAATTTAAATGAGAAAGAGGTACATGATTTATTTGGCAGTCAGGTAAAGAACTGCATTATAGTACCTGTGAGAAGGATTGTGCCTGCCTTATACAAATTTACCTTCTTGTCATCGTGTTCTCATGGGTTGTACTTTGTCTCATGTGCATAACACTTCTGGATAAGGAATATGTCCTGCAGATGTTAGGGGATGCAGTGTGGGCTAGTGCTTATCTTAAGTAGGTAAATATCAGATGTATTTCTCTAGCATTAGAATGGTAGGATGCTTGAAGGAAAATGTCTGCTTAGAAGGTAATGAATGCTCCAGATTAAGTTACTACTTTTTACAGCTTCTGTGCTGGATCAGTTTTAATCGAAAAGCACTTGACAAATCGACACACCTATATGATCTACAGACTTTTAGCCTGTTATACTGTGTTAACGTCAATACTTTCTTCTCTGCACAGCTTCCTTCTCAAAGAATTGAGGAACCAGTGATAGTGAGGGAAATGTATGAAGTAGCAGTGTCTTTGATTCAGTCATTTGATGAGTTGGAGATGAAGAGCAATAGGTAAGATATGGTGGAAGATCTGGAATCGGTCATTCTTTGGGGAAACGAGACGCTAATTAAGAAACAGCAGCCCGTATATTATAGTTATTAGTGGTAACAATTTTGTATGCATCTCTGCTTTTATTTTATATATTCGTGTGATTTTTACTTTGGTTAGTCATACCAAGACTGCTTGTACATCTTACTGAATGCCCTGTGTTTTTGAAATAAACTTCATGCCCTGGAGCGTAAGCGACCTTTCAAGCCAGCCATGTCATATGGAAACTAGATACTTTGCTTTAGACCAAAGCTGAGTATTATTTATATGAAGAATAAAACCATAAGTCCTATTTTGTATTGTAAACTAAAACATATATTAAGCCTTGAAAAAAAGAATACAAACTAGACATTAATTTTCACTGGGTGTTTAACTTACTGCCTTACTGTCTTTTGCAATAAGTAAATATTAATTTGTGTTACTGTCTGTGTTTTTTTTAATTGATGTTTAGTATCTGAAAATGTAGTAAAGTAGCTTCTACAACTTTGGTCTAACACTGAGTATGTATTTACTTTAGGAATGGGTTTTGTTCCCATATATTTGAATAATTTATAAATGTATGCTGAAGAAATAATTCTGTTTTGTAAGCTTTCTTTTTTTTTTCAAACTTAGTATTATGTAAACTTTGAAATGTTAAGAAAGCATTACTTCAGCTCACCTGAGCAGTTATCAAGTGAACCACTGAAGTACAAGTGTTGATGGAGGTACATAAATACAATAAATTTGACACTAACTTTTTTACAATCTATAGTGACTTCTGAGCTTTTTTCTTCATGATTTCTTTTGCTCTTTTCAATTAAGCTGTTGTACTGTAGTTTAGAATAGCAAAATTAAACTGCCTTTTACTAATAAGCTACCTTTTATAAGCAAACGTGAAGGCATTAGTATTTCCACTTCCAAATACCAAAAGGGCTATTACGAACATCCATTGACATGAACCTTCCACTGAGAATGATACTTTCCGTTCATGATAGAGTTTGAGAGTAGAGTTTCACAGTGCATGAAAGCATTTTGTATCAGGAATGATTACTGCCAAAAATATGAGTTCTATATTATGTTAAGGTGCTATTAGCTTCCTGACTCGTAACAGATAATCTTAGAGGGAGACATATTCAATTAATGTCATAACCTGTAGCTCTTTATGATGGTTAGTTTTCTTACATGCTAAGCTTTTTTTAAAGATGTCTAGTGATATTTTTAGGATACAAGAGTATTACGTATAACTTGAGAAATTACTGAATTAGTTTGCATAGAATTCTGCAGTAGTGTACTACCTTTTCATTTTAAGATCTTTGGTAATCTAATTTTGATTAATTTCATTGGTAAATAAGAATGTTTCTGTTTTAGCATAATTTTGAAGACAAAACTAGACCTAATGATCTAGTTCCATTTTTTATATACTGTGTTTTTCAGAAAGCGTAGTTGCAAATAGTGTTTTGAATTCCATTTCTTCAGGAAGTTTAAATAATATGTGTTGCAAAAAATGTGCAGTTCTGCCTGTTCTTTTAAATAAAATATCTTGGGGCAATAAAGTAGGCTGATGTTGTAAAACTAATGAAACTGCATATTCTTGTTAGGAAGGAAAAAACCTTGCGTGCTACATCAGAACGAGGAAGTGTGCTAGTATTTTTACCAGGTGAGTATACGTCTTAATAATTTGCTTTTTCCTTATTTGTCATCTAACAAGCTGTCTTCTGGTGCTTCTTCTAAGGATTTGCTAAACATATATTTAACGGGGGTGTGTTGGTCTACTTGGGTATTTTTCTTGCAAACCTGTTTAAATATGGTAATAATTGGAAGAGCAGTGAGTCAAAAATTAAGACTTTATGTTTTAGAAATGAAGTTACAGTAATAAAATTAATTCTACAGTCAAACCACAGAAATTCAGTTGCTTAATTTTTTAATTAGTTATTAAATATTGTATGAAGTTCTTAGGATTCTTTTAGAGACATTTTCTTATCTGCATATAGTGTAGTCTTTTCCCTGGATTCTATTTAGATTCTTCTAATAAAAGTTAAAATTCACTTTTTTCTTTCCATGTTGGTGTAGTAGGAACGCAGGATGACATGGTATATAATGATCAGAGAACTGGTTATATGTAGTTTTAGTCGTTTTTAAGCAGTAAACCTAGGTTACCTTACACTGCATCTAAAATTTAGCTAAGGGGTTCAATTAAGAATGACTACCAAAACACAAGCGTACAATAATTTTTGTGTAACTAGGCTACAGCCTAGGTTTCCCGAGCATGACAAACCTACCCTGGTGCTTTGATGTATTCTTTTAGTTCATGGGCATGAAAGTTGGCTAGTTGAAAACTTTGAGAAGACTTATGCACATTCTAGTGGAGGGTCACCTCAGAGTCAGGAGGAGCTGTTTCCTTGGGCACAGTGAGGTTTATCCCTTTCAAGGCCAGGCTGGATGGGGCTTTGAGCAACCTGGTCTAGTGGGAGGTGTCCCTGCCCATGGTGGGGGGTGGGAACCAGATGATCTTTAAGGTCCCTTCCAACCTGAACCATTCTGTGATCCCTACGAGGACTTTCTAACTCTCTGTGAAATCTTTATGAATGTCATTTCCCTGCTGTGTTGAGCTTAGCAGTAGATATGCTAGCGCTAGGACTAGAACCAGAGCACACCAGTACAAAAATATACTTGCACTTGCAGAATAGCTTTCAGCAGAAGGTGCTTCCAGCTAAAAGGCATTAGAGCTGCCTTTGAGTTACCTTCTCTATGAAATCAATGGGTACAAAGAATTACTTCATCATGTCAACGTAGGACCCATTCCAGTTTGCCATTAATAAAGTAGGGAGACCATCTCTGCCTCTGGCTTCTCATACTGGTGTTGTCTGGTGTGCTTTCAGACTTCCTCAGGCCTTCTGAGTCTTCATTTCAAGTTTCAAGAAATTACTCTTTAGCACTTTCAATTCTCAGATCTTTTTTGTCTTTCACTTTGATATTTTTTTTTCTGTGCTGCTATCCCTGATGGCTTATAAATGCAACTGATAAAATGAAACTTTTTGTCTAAATACATTTGGTATATTTGTGCAGACCTGTGTAGATGGTGCTTTCTGAATGAGCTGGTACTCAGGGGTTTTTTTTATTGTTGTTGCTCGGTGTTTGACCTTGGCCTGTGTTATAAGTGGACACTCAAGAGTGATCTCGAACACAGGATTAGCAAATACCTCTTGAAATTTTCTTCACAGATAGTCTTTAAACAGAACTGGAGAAAAGGAGAGAAGAGCCCTCAGTTTACAAGAGGGCAGTTGAGATAGAGATGTGGGTAAAAATAACCTCCGCATTAGGACACTGGTTTGAGATGCCTAGATTTTTTGAGTGTTTACAACTTCATAGCGGTTTGTACATTCCAAATAACACTCCCATTGACGTTTCGGGCTGAGTAGGCATCAGCAGCCAGAAGGAGCACTGTCTTTGTGCAACTCTGATGGGGCAGAATCTGCTTCCACAGAGCAGCTGCAGCTGTCTTGAGTAGGATGCCATGTTTTCCCTTCCTGTTGTAATTGCCTGTCTTGTTCAGTGCTTAATTTCTTTTTTTATGTTACTGAGTTTGATTCTTTACAGATAAATATCCTTCAGTACTCAGCTCTCCTTTGGTTCCAGAGCTAGTCTGTTCCTAGATACTAGGTGATACAAAGTGCCACGTCAAACTGTACGGTGTTTTTTTTAACATACATGCATAAATATGTTCCCAGTGGGCTGCATTAAGTTCGCACAACCAATCTTAATTCTGGCATTTTTTTGTTTTAGTGCCTGACATGACAACCTTTAATGTTTCTTGAGCATATATGTTGATGTATAATTCTTTAGACTTTTTAAAGAACAGATTGGAAAAAGAGGTCAGACTGTGTTGACTGAATCATCACGGAGCTACACCTTCAAGTATATAACATGCTTCTGCCAGACTAGCTCACAGGCTAAATGAAAGCAACAGTAGGTTGTCATCCACTTCAGGAGCTTGGAGGAGATGGGGATGGCCTGATTTCTCTGTGCTTTGCATGCAGTTGCTGATGGCAGGAGTTGCATAGCTTAAAGCTTTAGGGTTTTCTTTCAAAGGGATTCTGCTGTTACTGTCCTAAGCTTTCATCTGTTCTACATGTGTCAATCTCTTTGTCTGTTTTGTATTTTCTTTTGCACTCTCCATACCCCACTCTCCTTATTATCCTGGCATGTTTGCCAAACAGATTTTGTTACTAGTTTCTTTTTCATTCCAAGAGCTGTCTCTCCTGGTGGCAGCCTTTTATTCTGTAGGCGTCATGATCAATTCTTGTCACTTCCAGAACTGGGCAGCAGATACTGCCTGCTGTGTCTAGTCAGTAATTACTAGACTGATTAATAATTATTATTTATATTGGTTATGCAGAGTTTGCTTCTACCAATCATGGGTCAAACATCTTTTAATTGTTTTTAAACATAAATTGGGTTCAAGCCTTGATGTCTTGCTCAGATATGTAACCAGGCAGCATGGCAAGTAGGAAGCAGTAGACAGCGAGACAGTTGAGCAATAGCTAATGGGATCCAGTAGGTCTGGCAGGCTGTGTCCAAAGAGACCGAACATGGTGTTCTTTTGTTTTCTCTATATCTTCAATTACATGCTCCAGTTTATGAACAGACACAGCTTTTTCTGTGTTATAATGATCTTTAAAAGTGGTACTGTTTTTATATTTCCCAGTCTGCATGTTTTTCTCTACATTGCTGAAGTTGTTTTGCTTTGAGCTTTGTTAATTGCTTCATTATTGTGCTAGTCATGAGTTTGTTATTTGGCCAGTTATTTGCATTCTCAAGTACTCTTACTTTGTTGGAGCTGTGATGTAAATTAGGCTTCCAATTAGGCTGGTTTTTTTACGTTCTAATGACATTGCTTTCCCCTGTAGTTAGCCTGACAAAAAGGACATCTCCAAAACTTAAATTTCCCTGAGTGCCCCCTCCATTTTTTTTTCCTCCTCCAACTCACCTGTCCTCCCCCCAGCCCTGACATCTTTTATGTCCCTTACCTATAGTCACTTCCCCTCCTTTTCCAGTTTCAGTCTTTCTGACTCCAGTAGTTGACTAATCTCCATGTTCTCCTACAGTTTCTTTTCCCAGCCAACCTTGTATTAGGACCATCTTGGTTTCTTCTTGAATCTGTTTCTCCTTTTCTCGCCCCAGTTTCTTGCTTTCTGGCCTTTTTTCCTTGCTTACCTTAACTTGATCATGATTTCCAGCCCATCACATATTCTTCTTTCCTCTCGTTTCTGATTTAAGTTATTCTTCTCTCTTATATTTCCTGAAAATATCTCTCTTCCTTCCTTCTCACTTATGAAGTCAATTAACATTCATCTAAAGAATGTGAGAACTTTCACATCTGGGTGCTCAAACTGCATTTAGCCTCACTGAAAATTACAGCAATTCTGTATTGCAGTTACAGAATAATTTCATTTTTAATATCCAGCCAGGGAAGCCCAGTGTTGGACAGTTTTTTGAAAATGAGGCTTTTGGAAGTGAAGTCTCAATAAGAAGCAAACTAGGCTTCTCAGAAAGGTTTATGCCTGTAGAGGTATTCAGGAAGACAGCAAAAATCCTGTAGTCATAAGATTTCTTGTGGCAGATGTGAAATCCATGCCCTAGAGAGTGGGCACTGAAACCGCTAAAGATAAGATGGCTAAGGCAGAAATAGGGGCTTTTTTTTTTTTTTCTTGGTGCTGCTCTTGGAAACAGCTTGTCTTGGCTGAAATGCTCAAATTCATCCTAAACCAGACATTCAGCATGTGGCGAGCATTGTCAGTTGTAAGGAACTGAAACAAGGCCTAATAATTGGACATTGGCAGATGGCCAGTGTCTGATACTGCCATTTTACTTTAGTAAGTGTAAAATTATGCAAAATGACTCTTGAAAAATTGACTCACAGAGTTTGTGACTCATTCTTACATTTAACTCTGTTGTTTTATTATACAGTGAAAAGGAGGTAATAATGAAAGTCAATTAAGAATTTAAGTAGATGTGAGAATTGGTTTTAGAATTGTTAGAGATCACTAAAAAGAAAACAAACTCTTGATTACTTTTTCCCTAGGTTTGAGTGAAATAAGCTACATGCACTCATGTCTCTCAAATATGTTTAACAAGAGGTAAGTTAGACGACATTTGTTTCAGTTCAATTAAACTTGAACATGAATCCTTCAGCTGTATGTTCTAAGTATGTAATACGATTTAGCACAGAGATGTAGTTAATTTATATTCTTGCATCAGTAAATATTTCCCTAATATCTTTTCTTTAGGTGGCAAGTGTACCCACTTCACTCATGTGTGACATTAGAGGAACAAAGTAATGTATTTTTGACTACAGTTCCTGGCTACAGAAAAGTAAATATCGTTGAATCATTCCTTTGTGTCTGAAACCTTTTGCTAGAGTAGTAATAGCAAATAATAATGTATATAAATTAATACTAGCTGTGCCAACTCAAATAATTTTGTGAGGGCAAAGCAGTTTTCTTTTTTCAAGATGTAAACTAATCGCCTTTCTTACCAGTCTGTTGCTTTAATTGGTGTTTAGACCTCAAGAAAAATGCAATAACAGGAAGTTATCCTTATTGTGTGACACTGGTTTTATCCTTTAGAATAGTTTGTGCATGTCAATTCTTCCACCTGCATAGCAGTAGTATGCTGTTGGTGGCACTGCTTAGCAAAGTAGTCCTCTAGTATGGGGGTCTCTTGCTTGCTTTATACCCCCCATTTTGGCTAGCGTCTTGGTTTTCTTTATCACTGCTAATAGTGCAATGTTGTGTTATGACAAAGGCATAAGGAAATACTTCTGTTCTTCCTCTGTATTGTCATATATACTACTTTATTATGCTGTTCTGATCTTGGGACAAGAAAATACAAGTTTTCTTGTGTTGTACTGCTTCTTTTAATATGTGGAGCATAAATGCTATGTTGCCATTACATTTATATTTCTTCATAGCAAGTTGGATTTTTCCTGTAGAAACATTAATGTGAGTAATTTTTTTCTTTATGCATTTGTTGCTTGTTTTTTGCTTCTAAACTCAGGTTATTCTATCTACAAACATAGCTGAGAGCTCTGTAACAGTTCCTGATGTTAAGTATGGTAAGTCTTCGAAATATTATATCTGTGTATACACTGTATTTGTAATGCTTTCCTTACTTGTGCTAGCCTAAATCTCTGCAACATGTCACTGTTTTACAAGGCATTGCTGTTGGAGTTTAATTTTGACAGTTGTTGAATTCTTTCTTTCACAGCAGAGAACAGTTTTAAATCTGAATATATGAACAAATAGTAGAGCTACTGAGTGGGATGTTGGTTTTAATCTTTACTGTAGGGGGGGGGAAATAATTTTAAATGCAGTAACAAGCAGAATCAAACCTCATGTCACAAGTAGCTTAAGCTTTTTATTCACATTCTGACTGTATTTTGAAATAATTGCATCAGATTAAGCAAATTCTAATATAGAATGTCTAAAGGCAGAAATTACTGCCTTTTAATGCTTGTCATCTGCACTAACTATTTATTATATTTATTTATGTTAAAATCTATTTGCAGTTCTGTTAGTATTCAGATTATCCTGGGTCTGGTTGTTTATAAATCTAGTGTTCTCTTTATTGGTTTTCAAGTAATCGAAACTTTCCTTTTCTGATAAAACAAAATCAACCTGTATTTTTTTCCACTGCCATGAGGATAAGTTGTTTCATAATAATAATAGATATTTTTTTTTATTTTTAATTGCAGTGATAGATTTCTGCTTAACTAGAATTTTGGTTTGTGATGAGGAAACTAATTACCAAAGTTTGAGACTTTGCTGGGCATCTAAAACAAACTGTAATCAAAGAAAAGGTAAGATGACAGTAGGTAATGGAAAGGAATTTTAGAAGCTAACCTTCATGGAGAATTTTACATTGCTTTTCTTTTTTACTAACAGTAAGAAGCATGGATTATTTTTGCCATGAATAGTTTATACAAAAACATAATTCCTTACCATGTCAGGATATTAAAATGTGATTTAACAACTATCCCTGAATGTTTTATTTTGTTCAAGTATTTTTCCAGAAGAATATTTTATACTTTATTGAAAATAATATTAAAATTCCTGGACCGTGAGGATTCTTTCTTATTTAATAGTCATGTTTTTTTATCATGGGCCATTTTTGAAAAGGGGAGATAGGTACTGCTAGGTATTTATTAACTAATTGTGAATTTCAGCAGTAAAAGAAACTTTCATGTCTGTTTGTCACTCTTAAATCAGTTGAAGTATCCACAGCAGTGCCTTTACTGTAGACCAGTGTTTGTAGCACAAGGTTAAATAAGATTTCGTATCAGCTCTTGTAGTAAGACAGTACGCTTAATTATCAAAATCTTTCAGTTTCAGTCAAAAAGAGTACTAAATAAATTTATAACAGTGACATCTTTTGATATAAAAATGTCTTCATTTTAAATATTATGAGGACTTCACAATTACAGCTTGTGGTGGGTTGACCCTGGATGGATACCAGATGCCCACCAAGCCGCTCTGTTGCTCCCCCTCTTCAGCTGGACAGGTGGAGAAAAATTACGATGAAAGACTTGTGGGTTGAGATAAGGACAGAGATCACTCAGCAATTACTGTCACAGGCAAAACAGATTTAACTTGGGGAAATTATTTTAATTTATTGCCAATCAAATCAGAGTAGGATAATGAGAAATAAAACAAAATCTTAAAACACCTTTCCCCCATCCCTCCCTTTGTCCCGGGCTCAACTTCACTGCTGATTTCTCTACCTCCTCCCCACAAGCAGCGCAGAGGGACAGGGAATGAAGGTTGCGGTCAGTTCATCACGTTGTCTCTGCTGCGGCTTCTTCCTCGCACTCTTCCCTTGCTCCACTGTGGTGACCCTCCTACGGGAGATGGTCCTCCATGAACTTCTCCAATGTGAGTCCTTCCCACGGGCTGCAGTTATTCACAAACTGCTCTGGCGTGAGTGCCTTCCATGGCATCACAAGTTCTGCCAGCAAACTTGCTCCAGAGTTGGCTCCTTTCTCTCCACAGGTTCACAGGTCCTGCCAGGAGTCTGCTCCAGTGCAGGCTTCCCATGGGGTCACAGCCTCTGTCAGGCATCCTCTTGGTTTGGCATGGGGTCCTGCACGGGCTTGCAGGTGGTTATCTGCCCTGATGTGGACCTCCATGGGCTGCAGGGGGACAGCCGGCCTCACCATGGTCTTCACCACGGGCTGCAGGGGAATCTCTGCTCTGGTGCCTGAAGCACCTCCTCCCCCTCCTTATTCACTGACCTTGATGTCTGCAGAGTTGTTCCGCTCACATATTCTCACTCCCTTATGGCTGCTGTTGTGCAGGAGTTTTTTCCCTTTCTTAAATAAGTTATCCCAGAGGTGCTACCACCGTCACTGGTGGGCTCAGCCTTGACCAGCGGTGGGTCTATCTTTGAGCCAGCTGGCATTGGCTCTGTCAGACATAGGGGAAGCTTCTAGCAGCTTCTCACAGAAGCCACCCCTCTAACCCCCCTCCCCCCGCTACCAAAACCTTGCCACGCAAACCCCATGCACAGCTTTATTTCCATTTGGTTCTGGGTCAGTGTAGGTTATGAAAACCAGGCAATATACAACCAGTAGAAGCAGCATTTTGCGTAGAAGCAGCATTTTGCATAGCAGATGGGGACTTTTTATGCATGAGACTTAAAAATATGGCCTAATTCTCCAGTGGAGTATCCCACTGAGTGGAATACCCTTTAGTTTGTTGAAGTGAATGGTGTTTGGATTTGTGAAGATAGGACATTCTGTTTTGCTGTTCATTGTGGTATCTTAAAAGTTGTTTGTATAGAAGATTTTTGCTAGCTATAGAGTCAAATAGGAAATCCGAGTATGCTCGTTCTGTAAGGAAATACAAACGCAAAGCATATTTACTCTGCATATAGAACCTTCAGTTTGGGGATATGCTAAAACTTGCATTGACATATTTATCTATATTAAATTTAGATTTGGTAGAACTGGCCTTTTCCTGGTTTTGAGGAAGTGTATTCTAGTGCAGGATTTGTCATGTCTTTTCAACTGAGAAAGATGAATGCTGATTTGAGGGCAGTTACGTGAAAGAGGTATTTGAGTGAAATACTTAAGTAACTCCCTTGTTAGTTACTGCTGCTATGAAACCAAAATTACTTCATCTGATCCTTATGTAGGAAAGGATAGAGAGAATGTCTCCACTGGGCTTGTCTGGTGCAAGACAGTAAAATACTGGTCAGCCTGCAGCATCAGCTGTCACATGCTGCTCAGCTGCCCAGAAGGCTTGTAGGTGGGTGGGTTTTGAACAGCTTGAAACTTAGGCAGTTTACAAATTGGTGATTTGCTCTTTTATGTGAAGGTCGTGCTGGACGTGTTTCCAAAGGGTATTGTTATAGGCTTGTACACAAGGACTTCTGGACAGACTTTATTCCAGAGAAGTCAGTACCTGAAATACTGGTAAGACTTTTGGGGGGATATTAAGAATTTTTTTTAATGTCTGTGATCATAGCAGAGACAATAAAAAGAAGTTTTGCTTTACTTTTCCTGAAGACAGTGTACGATTTAAATAGTTAGTAATAACAGTAACACTGAATAGAATTCAAGTTGATAAATAATTGAAGAAAACCATTCTGCATAGTTGTCTTCATAGAAGGAGGTGCATTATAGCAGTAAAATGGATGTGTATTAGAAATAAGCAATCTGTTCAAAAGAAAAATATCCTTAATTACACAAAATTAATTTCAGGTTTTACTAAATTGTAAACTTTAACGTATTTTTCATATAAAACACTTTATCACACTTCCCATGGGGGGAAAGTAACAATAACATTGTCTTCCCTTCAGCGTTGTCCATTGGGAACTACAGTCTTAAAAATAAAAAAGCTTGATATGGGGGCACCAAAAGCCTTGCTGGCAACAGCTCTTTCTCCACCCAGTGTAGGTGACATTGAACGTACCATACTTCAGCTGAAAGAGGTAGGCATTCTTTTAATGTTGTTAAAATCAAGGTAGTAAAAATGTACTGGAGAAGTGGTTTTCTTGGTATTTAAGGTAGTAGTAGCATTAATTGAAACCCAAAATAGGAACTTTGTGTAGAGAATCTTTTCTCATATTTGACTGTTGTTTGGTTACTGTCCTCTTGAGCATAGTTTTGCAGTTACTTCATTAAAACAGGATTATAATTTCATCAGGGAGTAACAATACTGTTTGTGCACTAGCATCTGTGGTGAGAAAGAATAGGAAAAAAGTAAAAGACCTTGAACTGTAACTGAAATTGTTTTTTAGTAAGTAGCAAAATCACTTTCTTACACCTTGTGATGTATAGGGGTCAGGCTGAAGATCCCCTTCTGACCTGTACAAGGAAATTGGTCATTTTGCTTTTCAATTATAAAGTTTACATGGGGTAGAATATTCCTTGCTTTAAACTTTTTCTTTTCCAGAGTGCATAAGAAATTATATTTGTATCATTTTTAGCTTGCATTTATATTCAGTATATGTATTAGAAGCTTTGGTTTCAAAATACTAGGCTTTTAAAATTGATTTAAGCACTTCGACATAATTACAGTTTTGATACTAATTGATGTTGCTTTGAGATAATTGCTTGCTTCTTGTCTTGTTTTCTTACAAACTGGTCTTATATTTACTTCGCCAACTTTTACAAGTGAATAAATTTTAATTTCTCTAGCTGGGAGCACTTACAACTTGTGTGCAAACAGAAGAAAATCTACATGACGGTGAGCTGACTTTCTTAGGACAGGTATTGGCACAGTTGCCAGTGGATCTGCATCTTGGAAAATTGATAGTACTTGGACATGTCTTCGGGTGCTTAGAAGAATGCCTTATTATAGGTAACTGAAAGAAGAACATGTGAGAACATTTCTCTAAAAACAAGCTATTTGCAGGTTTTCATTTTGATTTGTTTTTATTGTAGCTGCAGCACTCTCTTTGCGGAATTTTTTTGCAGTACCTTTCAAACAGCATGTCGATGGATACAGGTATTACCCTATATGTCTTACCACTTCCTGATTATGTTTGGGAGCAGGGGGCTAAGTAGACCACTAAATATAATTTTTCGTGTCATGAATGTAATTTTCTGTCAAAGTGCCAAGCAGTGCAAAAGGAAGCTTTTCCAGGGCAGCTGAGATACTGAAATCTATTTCTATGTGAACTAATTAGTATCATAGAGCTAACTCATCCTTTTCTGAGTACAAGACCTGATTCTTCAGCTTTTACTTTCTGATGTGAACATATGGCAGTGTCTATTAAAATGAATTTTTTAAATAATAAAAAAATAATCCTTACTAATCCTGCCCACATAGTTTACCTTCAGCAAGGAGATGTGAATAAGAACAAATAGTTACAATAAATGTATTGACCTTGTTTATTAAAGTCCTGGAAGGTGTTAAAAGTGTAGCGTTCTGAGCTGTGCAATACATTCAATATTTGAAAAAAAAAAATATTGTTCATAATTCTTTTTGTTTGTATTGCCAGGAACAAACTGTTTTTTGCTGGGAATAGTAAGAGTGACTGTATTGCAATTGTGAATGCATTTAAGGTAAGTCTTTTTTGTGGCTTATCTCCCAGTGAAATCTGATAGACTTAGATTGAGCTTCTCACCTTTGTAGGATCAGTTGTTAAAACCTTCACATTACTCCTAGCTACTTAGTGATACTTTTTGAAGGATGTGTCCTACTGTATAACACCACTAGTTCTGATGAGTTAATTTTTACCACTGTGAAGGAGCTGCACAAGTTTGCTTCAAAGTCAGGTGGCAAGAAATGGGTAAAAATGAGTAAAACTGAGTTGCAAGGCTCAGTTTCTCTTGACCTTTCTCTTGAAGGTCTGCTTGGTTTATTTTCTTGTGTCTTAATGCTTTGCCTACGTCTTTGCTGCTTCAGGACTTCTTTCTAACTGTCTGTGAGTCTTTTTAAGAGGGAATGATAAAAGCCCTGTCATGGACAGCAAGAAATTTGTATTCGTTGCAGACCTGTGTGTTCCAAACTGCAGATACCTAGAATGTACAGCCTTCAATGGTTCAGGAAAGTCTTTGATGATACTGAGTTCTGCTTCCTAATAAACCAAAATTTTTTAGGAAAATTCCATTTTTGGGGGGCAAAATCTTTTTCATCAACTTTGGGGGTGTTTAAATGTTGTTGAATTAAAATATGCTTATTTTAAATTAATAAATGTTTTGTTGTATTTATTCTTAATCTAGCTTGTCTCCTGTAATTTGCACAATTAGCAGTAATCAGAATAAAATTCCCATAAGAAAGAGTATATTCTAGGTTTTCCAGAGTGTTCCTTATTTGTTCTGCAATAAAAGTCTTATCTTTCACCAGATAATAGTTGTGTGGACAATGTCCCATTTAAGCTCAATAAGAACAGATTTACCCGGGGACATTTTGTTGTTGCAAACACTGACTGATAAAAAAGCACACTGAACTTTGATGGGAACTTGCTTCAGTCTGCTAGCTAAGAAGTTACGCTGCAAATGATAGCAAGTTTGTCTTTTCTCTTATCTGTAGTGTTTTGCTTCGGGTCAGCTTGTTATCTATGTAGGCTTGCTGTGTTTGTAAATGAATGTTAGTATCAGCTTAAAGCAGGACTGAGGTGTTTTCTCTCAGGCTGTAAATGTTAATAACCTGATGACTCTCCATCTTTTCCAAAATGACTGTAGCATTCCTGCTACCGTGCTTTTGTGTAGGCAACCCACTGATGATCAGAGGAAATTCTAGTTTATCACAAATCCACTTCAGTCAGGGCTGAAAAATGTACAGCTTTTCTGTGGCATTTATTTCCCTATTGTAATAACCAAAAATAAAATGCCAGAGACGCGGTGATGTTGGTAACTCCCTTTTAACCAAGGGCACTTTGGGCTGGTAAATTCTAGCACAGAATGAGTTTGGTGTCCTTTCGCCAGGCTTCATAGCTATGACTTTGTAATATTTTATTCTGTCCAAGTGTGATTTTTCTGTACGCTTGGCTGTTCGGTAGCGCAGTACCATGGACAGAGGTAGATCCCTGCAGCTGCAAGTGGTGCTGGCAGAGCAT
This sequence comes from Himantopus leucocephalus, assembly GCA_003993805.1. Taxonomy (NCBI): domain Eukaryota; kingdom Metazoa; phylum Chordata; class Aves; order Charadriiformes; family Recurvirostridae; genus Himantopus; species Himantopus leucocephalus. Next base: position 55,409,980 of record RSEF01000005.1, read on the forward strand.
AGGAAACACTTCTGCTAGAGGAACTTAATGGAAAACGTTGGATTTTGAACAGTATGGGTGGTCTGACGTGTTCTGTATTCTTCTGGAGACTTCAAAATCTTCAGCTGCAGATTTAGTTTATTCCATTTGGTTTATGTTGGCCTTTTTTTACTTTGGTGAAAGCTGTCTTCTTTTTCTGTACTCTGGTGTCAGAATTTTATGAAGTACACACAGGCACGTATGCCACATGTACCCACTAATCCTGGGGCTCAAGCATCATCTTTTCTGAATTCCCCTTATCTCGTTGTATACTAAATTTCCCTCGTGTCCTGTTAATCTGAAGGTGATACTTGTATAAACCAGTATGTTTTCCTGGAGAATAAACAGAAACATTCAAATAGAGCTTCCTGTGCAGTATCTCTATGTGTGAGTAATGTGAAGGCTTTATGTGTTGAATGGCTGAGTATCAGAAAAGAACAGGGAAAGAACTTGTTTTCAAACTTCCAGCTTCAGATTAGATTTCTTCCAGGGTAGGCTGAAGTTCTGTGAATCATTAGCATGTCTTTTTTAACTCCTCGTTCATGCAAAGGTTTCAGTGAATTAGAAAAAGTCAAAAGTTTTGGTAGTAGAAATAGGAGAATCCGGGGAAGCAAAAGCTAATCAGCCTCGTTTAAGTGATATGATATAAAAAGGAGTTTGTAAAAGAAAAAATAATGTCAAATAAGTAGAGTTTATTTTTCTGATGTATTATAAGGCTTGGGTATGGAAGTGGTGGATGTCAAAAGTATTATTTAAAATCAGTACATCAGACAGCCTCAATCAAGGTAGAGAAATGCAGTCTGGCTATTTAACTATGCTAGTAGTTGGTGTCCACAGTAAGCTGGAAAACTTACTATGAGGTGGCTTGCTGTCAAACTAGAAGAAATGGATTCTGCAGGCATCCGTCATAGATTTGCTGCCTAATAATGAAATTATTTTCATTGAAAACCTGGGTATGTTAATTTATCTTCCAGCCCTGTTTTCTGGGAGGCATCCGCATCAGAACTGTGTCTGAATCAGTCAGTTCACTTACTTTTGTCCCAAAGCGAGGAGAAAAGAAGGGCTCTGAAAGTAACCTGCTTTATTACAGAATCAAATCAAAGCATACAAGTTGTTCTATTTATTCATGAATGTTTGCATGTGCTTTAACGCTCAGTCCATCTCCTCAGAAAATTAGGTGGATAACCTGTTGTGTGTTGTCAAGTGGCTATTGTACCTCTCCCACCACAAATCAGGACTTACTCCTTTTAAGCCTTGGAATATAACATGCTCAGTCTGCTTTTGGAATGTGCAAAGATTCATAATCTCTAAGCTATGTCCAGAAATTCAGTGACCTAAACGTTTCCAATTTAGTTGCAGGAGCTGATGGTAAGTTTGAGGCAGTATATGTGATTACAGTTCATCCAATAGTGCTTAAACTCCTTTTCAGTCTGTAGATGTGGCATTGCATGCTGTAACCTCATAGCTAACTTGAAGGCAGAGTAGTTGTCTTTGAGTAGCAGTTCTTATTTTTCAGCGTGTCGTGGTACAAAATTAGTAACCCTGCCATGCTTTCAGCCCTCCAGTAACGCATTCTTAGAATTACAATTTGCAGCCACACTACTTCGTATGCACACATACGAGCAAAGGAGGACCCGGAGTTCTTGCCCACCCTCAACAAAATAGAGTAAAGCTATTCATAAGAGCAAGAAGTATTTATATCTGATTAGGAACCAGCCAGGCAGGCATCATATTAGACTAGAATCATTAGATAATTAATGCTGGAAAGGACCTCAGGAGGTCTGTAGTCCAGTCTCCTGCTCAGAGCAGGTTCAGCCATGAGGTCATTCAAGGTTACTCAGGGTTTTATAGATAAGATCCTGATGTAAGTTGGTCCTGCTGTGTGGGATGTTGGAACAATTATTCTGAAGAATTCTTCTCTAACCTAAATTACTGTGATTCAGATTTCCTTATACCTTTTTGTGCTTAAATATTTGTAGTCTGTGTTAGCCCAAGGGCATCTCTGTTTTTTAAACCGGTGTTAAAAAACTATCTTCAGTATAGGTATGGAAAAAACTTCAGTTTTAAATGTCATATTAATATTTGTAACAACTGTTACTAAAGCACTACAGTTTGTGCCTGAATACTACACCACTTGTTTCTCAGGCATGGCAGGCCTGCAAAGAAAACGGGGAGCTGAGACATCCCAAGGTTAGTTAAACTTTATTTCTTCTTTTCTATTCAAGGTTGGCAACTTCAGTGCTGGAGTATTTTATGTTCTTAGTCAGAAATTTTTGCTAGCAATCCTCCTTTCTAATAGTTACAATTTTTCTAAGTAAATAGAAGCATAGGCTGTGAGACAACATGAGTCTTTGAATCCAGTGCTGAGTATTTGAAGGTAATCTCATATGTAGTCTCTTTCACAGATGGATCAACAGTGGCCACAGGGTTTGAAATCCAAGATGAAAAGGGAAATTGAAAGAAATATTTTTAATATGCATAAGTTTCTCTTTTTTAAAGAAACACACGCATCTCTGTCCCCCCTCACCCCCCGGAAACCCTGAAAGATGGAAGATCTTTATGTGCATCAGTCACAAAAACCAGTAGTATGCACACAATAACTGCCTCCAGTCTTTCTTTTGTGTGTATAAGATAAAACCTTTTTTATTTCTCTGCTTCTTTCAGAGCATAATATGCTTTATGAACACCAGTGCGTAATGTACAGCGAGTTATAATGAGTAGCCAAGATGGCCAGAATCTGTCTGATAGAGTTATGCATTCAGATAAAGAAGTCCTGTTGTTTGGAAGAAGTGTTCATTTTAAAGTAGATCCTGTAGTAGCAACACAGAGGAGTTGGACTTGTGGGTTTATATGAAAAATTTAGTTGACCCACAGGTATACTGGTGGTAACCAAAGTATAGTTTATTAGTCAAATATATAATTGTCTTATATTTGATATGGATGCAAAGAAAGCTGTGAAATAAGATCAAATTCATCCATCGCTGTATATAACTACTGTTTGTGTCTACACAGAAGAATATGAGAGAAAGCTTACTAGCAGTAGAAGAAATAAGGTTCTAAAAACTTTTGCATTTTCATTTTTCGCTTTCTTTTCTAGGAGGAGCTTGAGTGGGGTCGATCAAATGGTATTCATATCAAGAAGGTCAAAGAGGTAAGGTGAAATAGATAATCATTTTTATAAGCAGAAGGACTTTCCTTGTATTCTACAAATGTTAAGATCTTGGATAAGGCTACTGTATTATTATGTATCTGTCATTATATATAGATGTATATTTTCTTCAAATAAATGGTGAAATTTTAGGGTTTTGTTTGGGGGAGGAGAGATGGTACTACTGAAAGTTGTGGGAGAATATTGGGACTCCCGAGTACAATTTAAGATGCATCAGACAGAAGCTTTAATAAGCTATTATCATAGTGAGCAAACATTTGGGCAGCAACTCCCCCTTTGCTCCTTTCTTCTCTCAAGTGGTTGCAGAAGCCTCAGTTATATACAGTTTCAAAGAAAGGACAGAGGTAAGGAAAATCATTGTAATGTTAACAAAGCCAGGTGTGCATTCTCGTGAATAATGGACTTCAGATAATGATTTATATGTTAATAAGGCCAAGTACCCATGCCTGGGAGGGATGGACTCTTTAAGTATATTGTTAGCTGCCACAGTTGACGCTATAGAGACATGGCTCTTGGTGGAATCTGTAGGAGTGGCACATCCAGTACTACCTTAGCTCAGAAGTGTGGGGGTTGGAAACAGTCAGACTGCTAGCTTGTAGAAGAAAGGAATTTTCCTTTTGTTAGGATAAATAAAGTGATGTTAAATTATTAACTGTTTAACATATTTTTAACTTTTTTTTTAAGAGACCTCCAGTATTTTTGCTAACTCTATAGGTCCCTCAGATAAACTTGTTGTGGTGTGGCTGCTGTCTGTCGTTACATAACTTTTGTCTTGTAGTTAGGATAATTTTAAGCAAATACAGTTACACAATGAGGACTGGACTTGAAAATTTCTGGGGTTTTGTTGCTAACTTTACTGCAGCAATGAATAAAAACTGCATCACAAAGAGCTTCAAGCTTAATGTGATATATTGAGAGGGGGAAATAAGTCAAACTCCGGAATAACTGTGATGGGCAGAGCATGGCCTTGCCCATTATTCCAGTGGGTCATACCTTTGGCCTGTGTTCAAAAAGCACAGGAAAAAACAAAAAGCCTTTCATACTAAGCAACCATCTAGATAAGAAACACCAGTAGTTTTTTAGCTTGTATATCTGATATCAAGGAAAAAGAAAAAGATGGGGGAAAAAAGCAAATTATGTAAAACTGGAGAGCTGAAGGATCAGTCTTATGATAGCCTCCTGGGTAGTTGGTGTTCTCTTGGTCTAATTTCAGATAGTTCAAGAAGAGGTTGTGCATGACATGGTAGTTCAGGAGTTTAGAATGGACACCTACACTCACGCTTATTAAGAAGATTTGGGGTTTTTTATTTGCCACACTTCCAGATACGAATTTTGTAATTCCTTTTGTGGAAGTGGATTTGCAGAACTGAGGCAGCGACACAGACTGGTTTCTGATTGTGGTAGTTGTCTTATGAGGAAACAGGACTTTTAGTATCCTGAAACTGCCAGTAGCAGAAAGGAAAATGTAGCTATGAAGCAGTTGAGTGGACTGTACTTTTCTACACTTGCTGCAAAATCAGTTGGGACAATGAAGGCATTCACTGTGTGGTTGGAGGACCACTAGCTGCTTATGGAAGCTTCTTAGAAATGCTTAGCATTGAAAGCTTAGCAGAGCATGTTCTGCTGTAAGGCGTAAGTTTGATCTCACTTAAAGTCATCATGGTTGTCTGCTGAACTGAGGGTGCACCATGTGTGGTCACTGCTACAGTTAGGTGCAGAAGTCCAGGTTGATGTTAGCATGTGTTTTACCTTTTAAGATACAAACCCAAAATGATTTAAATGGAGAATCAATATATCATCCCGTAAAAGGTTATTTCAGTTCTTTTTCTAATTTTGTTCTGTATCATATATGCATAATATGCTTTGTGACTACAAAATTCTACTTTATAAGCGATATCAAGAAAACTGCTTGAGTCACAGTACTGAAATTGTTTTCTGAGTCAAGAATCTCCTAGATTGGAAAAGACCTTTAAGATCATGTAGTACAATTATTAACCTAACACTGACAAGCCCACCACTAAACCATGT
>RSEF01000005.1:55415294-55441042 GCA_003993805.1 Himantopus leucocephalus
TCTGCTGAGCAGCTTTCCAGCCACTCCTCCCCAAGCCTGTAGTAGAGATACTAAGCCGAGTATTAAGTGAAATGCATACTAGTGTCGCCAAAAAAAGAAAGGGAGTTTGCCCACTTATTAAGACTTTTACTAATAGATTTTATTTTAATTTGTGTATGGTTTTGATCTTTTTAATGTGTAACTTAGTGTTCAAATTTCAGGTGGCAGACTTATTTCACAACTTGAAACAGAGAGTCAGAGCATTTAACATGTATGTTAATACCCAGCCATCTGCTACTGATCAGGAATGTGTATACAAACAACGCTTCATTTTGCAGGTAATGCTTTATTGACTCTTCTGGGGAGAGACAGTATTTCAAAATTTATACGAGTACTGATGAACTAGTACTACATCCATGTTTCAAAATTCTGTGTAGATTTTGAGATCGCAGATGAAAAAAAAAAAGCAATTCTTTTTGACAACCTAGAAGGACAACTAGTGTTACTTTTAATGGTTCAGAATTCACCAGGTCCTCTGGCTGTCCCTTCACTTCTGACAGTTCATCAAAATAAAACCAAGTCATACTCAGATGAATTAAATTGCATATCTAGACTCATCTTTGTTAAAGTTGTAAATACTTTGAAGAAGGATGGTTTATGTTGGAAGTCTAAGAACTAACAGATTTGAAAATGATGTTTTCACTTTTTTTGAGTGCTCTGTTCGGACCACCACTGGTTTGGTTAGTTATTGGCGGGGGAAAGAATTAGATGTCTTTCAGCTATTGTAAATTTATCAAATATCCAGTTAAATTTCTTGCCTTATTTAGGCTGATGAGCAGTGATTTTATTTTCACAGGCCTGTTTATCGTTTCAGTGGCAATTGGTTTAACTGTGTAAGCAGTGAACTTTTCAGAGCTGAATTGTTAAATACTGTAACATGAAACCTGAACAAGTTTCATGTAGCTATTTTATGTGAATGTATTTAAAATTAAGGCTTTTCTTGATATTAGGGCTAACAGTTGTACTTTTCATAGAGCAATTCTGCATACAAAAATATTAAAATGTTGTAAAATTGTTTCAGAAGTTGAACTCTTTTCATGAAAGTATGTTTTTAAGGATTTGTGTGAGTTAATGTTTAGCCAAAATGACATTAACTCCTGGAAAGAGATTGGGAAAAAATCTTCATAGGAAGATCTGTCAGTATCTGTTTATGTTGCTAGTGTATCTCTTTTCAAGAAATGGAATATAATCTGCTGTGTTTTACAAAATATTCTCTTGTGAATTCAGGTTGTAATAGCTGGTGCTTTCTATCCAAACTATTTTACTTTTGGAAAACGCGATGAAGAAGTTGCTGTTAGAGACCTTGCTGGCAAAGATCCAAAAACCACTGTAATGGTATGTTAAGAAGGTGAATGACTTAATAAAGAATCGAGTAATAAAAATATGTAGTGTTTAGGTGATATCTTCTAGTTTTGTTTTGTCTTGGTCAAGGACAGAAATGATTATCTACTCTGATCCTCGCTTGGTAAGTTGTCTTCTCTCCCATCTTGCTTTCTTCCAATATAATAAACATTGTGTGGGTGGGCAATTTTAGAAGAATTCCTACTGAGAACTGCCTCTATGCATTTGATTGCTAGTCTTGCACAGGCAAACAACTACCATAAAACTAATAAAAGATGTGAAAAATAGAACAGGACTATCAAGGGTACTTTTGAGTGAGTATTTATGAAATGTGTTGTTGCAACTTTGTTAGTTTTTTGTAATCTCCTACTTGATAGTGCATAGCATACATGCTTGTTGCTTTAAGGTTACTTGGGTATTGCATTCTGCTTTCTTCTTATCTTCTTCTTTTAGAATTATTTTTTATCTGATTGAATATGTGCACATTTGAAATGGCTATGTTGATTTTGCAAAATGGTACACAGTCTAAACTAGGAAAATGTTTGGTGTATCTGAAGTAGGTATAACCATAGGTAAAATGACCATAACCTATGCTTAAAGAAAACAAACCTACAAACCAGTGAGCCTCATATTCTTGTATTAGCATAAGAGAAAATAGTTACATGAAGAGGTAGGAGAGAAACTGATAAAGCTTACCAACAAGGAATTTTTTCATGCTTTACTGTTTACCCAAAAAGCGAGGCTAGTTCTATACTGAAGGAAATGCTGGCATGGCAGTATGTGTGCACAAACACATTTCTGTATGGTTTTGAAGTTTTTAACGTATTGTTTCAGGATATTGAAGGGAAAAAAAGTCCTGTCTAACAGACTAGGCTCAGTCTGGTGGACTAAAGACACGATTAGTCTTACCACAGCAACTTTGATTAAGATTAAACTGTTAGATCTAGGGAGCTATTTACGTATATGTCTGTAACTTCTGATTTGTTCATATATCAACTGCTTGTTATCTTGAAGAAGGAAGAAGTAGCTGCTGTATCTTCATCCATGTCAGTGATCTTCCTGGGGACAAGTGCTGTGAGTTCCTCAAGCTCTCAATCTGCGAGACTCCTCTTATAGCTGTATGATGCTACTAATGGTGTGTGCCAGAGATATAAAAGGCAATTATTATTCCCACACTCTGGTCTCTAAATCATCTTGCCTTGAGACAGTTTCCGCAGTCTGACCTAGACCATGTTTTTGACCAGGAGCTGATCTCAGTACTAGAACTTCAAGGCATATGAAGACTTTCTAAAAATAATCTATTCTTTCTTGTCTAAGATTGTGACAACCAAAGAGAAGAGTAGACAGTTGTATAGCCCCTGAAAAATAATTCAAAGTCCAGAAGTTTGAACTTGCTAGTTAGGAGTTCTGTGATTCTGTATTAAAGCAAGGACTCCTATGAGAAATGATTGAGTAAAAGAAAGGTAGAGAAATGGCTATCTGGCTACAGTGGCATATTAATCGTTGTGAAACTATGGCCTTAAATTGATGTAAATTAGTGTTGCTGGAGTCTTGCTTTGCTTTTGACTGCGCATGCCCTTTTCTTATGTTGGATCTCATCTGCTTGCTAAGTGAGCCAGGTGTTAAAGTAGGAGAAAGCTATTCTGTTGCTTTGTAGAGTTAGTTTTCAAGCTAGTTTAGCTCGCAGAATTTGTGAAATGCATGACTGTCTCTCTTGTTGCCTTGGTCATACGTGATAAAGTTATAATTCATTATACTTAACTAAATATGATCTATAGCGTCCGCTATACTTAACAGTATGCAATCCAATATACTTGAATGTTATTCTTAACAGAAACCCTTTGAAAAGATGTTGCAACTCCAGTAACTTCAGCAATTTGTAGTGGTTTCAGGATTGGAACCCCAAAAGAGTAATAAAATTTAATAAATGAATTTGGAAGAGACCTCATGAAGTCATCTAGTCTGGTGATAAGGTCAAAGCAGGATTAACAGTGAATTCAGACCACGTTGCTTAGGCCTTCATCCACTTGGGTTTGGAAGAAGCTCTGAGGATGGAGATTCTGCAACTTCCCACAAGATCCCACCTACCAGTTCCCTGAATAATGCCAAGTGTGCTGTCCTAGACTTCAGGATGTATATTCTGCTACTTGTCTTTTTCCTTCTGTTCAGGACCTTGAGCTCTCCTCTTTCCTGGTTGGTCTGGCACAGGCTGCTGTTGGTTATCACTTCCATAACAAGTTCTACAGTGTTCGCTAATAGCAGATCCAGAAGAGCCCTGTTTGGCTCGTGACCTGTGTTAATAAGTTACTTTCAACACCCTTCAGAAATCTAGGAGCTTGTGCCCTGCCCTTCTAGCAGGTTATCAGGGACATTATTGTCTCCTTTGAAGATGCAGGATCTGTGATCTGGGGACCTCTACATGTTGTGTAAAGATTGTCTGCTTCATCCTGACTGATGCTCTGTTACAAATTCCCACCCCTGTTACCCTTACTGACCTCTTCTCTTATCCTGACCCACAAAAGCTGGGTTGTCCCATTGTCTGCTCCATGTAAGAGCACCTTCCATTTGAGCTACTCCTGCACACAGGGAAGTCCAGGAGGTTGCCTTTTATCTACCATCCCTAAGAAGCACGTATAAGCACCTAAGTGCTCTCCAGTTGTGCAAGCTGTCCTAGCATACCTCAGTGTCACACCATACCTCAGTAATGCAATACGTGGTAGTTCTGCCAGGACGTGCCGGGCTGCAGCTCCTTCTGTTACCCTATGCACATTGCTTGGGATGTAGTTCCCAGTGGTGGACAAGGAAGCATAGCAATCTATTGCTTTTCTGTTACTATACAGCTTCTAAGAAAATTATCAAAGAAATATATGTAATTACAAATTAAGCTGCTTCATTTATAGTTAGAGAAAAAAATATATTTATGTACTGGTTTAAGGCAGTAGGGCAGCACTGGCAACAAAACTCTGATTTGATTGTCTTTTGAATTTTTTTAATTTAATATATAGCTTTTTTTTAATTTGTTGGGCTTTAGCTTGTATATCACTATTGCAGCTCAAGTGAAGGAGGAAGCTGACTATTTAGGTGAACTTAATGCATTAAAATAATTGAATGTATCCAAATTTAACTTCTTTTTTTTTAACAGCTGAAGAATATTCCTCCCTATGGCTATCTATACCATAAACAGTTGCAGTCACTTTTTAGACAGTGTGGGCAGGTAAAATCTATTGCCTATGATGGTTCAAAGTAAGTATAAAATAATGTTTCCTGCCTTTCTCATGTTCTCAGTTATGAATGTAGTAATCGATGTCTTTGTCAATGGTGCACTGACAAAATGAGTTTATTTTTTCTCATCTCTTTGGGATCAGTAATTTATTTTTAATGTATTGGCTGGATGAAGAAAGGTGATTTTGAAGTTTTATATGTATTGGTTGGAATAACATTAGATAAACTAACTGATTTAGAGACCACCTGTTTTGCCTCTTCTGTTTGACAGTGGAACTTAACTGCAGCCAATCCATCTGTATTTATTTCTAACTTGTATACTGAATTTAGCTTACTTGTACAGTGAGATGGCTTTGCACAAAATGCATGTGACTGGCTGTTTTAGCTAATCTTCTGGCTAACTTTGGAGTACAGCTGCCTGAAGTTGAATTCATGTAGCCCTCCTTAGGCCTTTTCTGATCTTTAATTCTTTTCTTACTCACTTACATTTTCACATCCTCTCTATTTGTATTAAATATGCTCAGTAAATTTGGTATGCACTTGTGGGAATGTTAGAAAGTTTTCTTATAACCATTGTGATAATTAAAGTTTTAAGGTGCATGAGAGCATTAACAGAGATTGAGAGGTGCCTACTTTTTACTGTTTGCTGGCCTGCTAAGATAAAGACAGGGAGAAGAAATGATGGCTTCTATGGTTTTTTTGTTAGGTTTTGATTCCTCATCAATTATTTATTGCAATTTTATTTGGTGGGGTTTGGTTTTTTTTTTGAACAGGGCTTTTGTGGAGTTCTCTCGTAACCCAATGGAGGGCTTTAAGATACTTCCTGCAGTGTATCTGTCAGTCAAGATGTCACAGCTGAAAATTCCTCTTGAGCTGAACGTTCATTATCCAGATGATATCGAAAGGCAATTACAAGGTGTGAGAGCTGCAAGTATGGAATCTCTGAGGTAATTGTATTGCGTATGGAAAATGGGTTTCTTTGCAATGTAAAGTTTAAATGAGTTTTGTTGGATTCAGTAGGAATTTCCTTGAAAGTGTTGCCAAGGAAGACATGTTAGGTTCATAAAACAGATGTGTAAACTTTGTATAAGCAGAATGTTTTTGCAGGACTAGAAATAACATGATTGTTTAGAATACCTTTAACTATAAAAAAATAATTTACTGTTTAAGAGAACTCCAAGTATACACTTTTTTTTTCTTAAGGTTCTAGTCAGTTTGCCTTTGGCATATGGAAATATGGATGTACACAGTAATTTCTATTCGTGCTACAGATAATGTGGGGATTGCTAGAACCAAAATAAAGGAGTGCCATTTGGGAACATAAAATAAAGGGAGGGAGGAGGAGTATAACAGCAGAAATTGGAGGGAAATGTAACAACATAAGATGGGGAGGCATAATAGAAAACGCTGATGAAGAACGCAACGTAGGGAGTCTCTTTGGTCAGCACTTGCTTTTGCTAGAAAAATCTGGCCTGTGGGTTTCATTGTTATTATATGCTGTCTGTGATTCTCAGGTTCAGATCATACAAGCAACTTGCTAAAATGGTAATCTGGCAAACAGCTCCTGACTGGTCTGCAGACATTTTAATATTTTAAAATCAGAAAACTAAAATAAGAAGGTAGGAATGAACTAGAAAGGTTAAAGTGCAGGTGAACACTTCCAGTTGATTTACTTAGTTTTTAATAAAACATTTTAGCAGTATCACTGTGCCGAAAACAGCACTTAAAATCTTTGTGAAAATTAATTCTTGAGACTCAAAGAAGCCTCCTAGGCTGAAAGACTAATTTTAGAGTTCTTAACTTTTGTAAAGTAAAAAGAATATTATATATATAAAAAAAGATAGACTGAATTTGTCTTTGTCCTGTAGTGTACTCAATTTATTTTTAAAAAATAAGTGTAGAAGACATATCATAGCAAAAAGCCCCACTATTTAAACTTAATTCTTTGGAGTTCTAATAAATTGATGGCACAGTTGCGTCTTGGTATGTATCTTCCTGTGTTTGGTCATAATGGAATTCAGACAGTTTCTCTGTAATATTTTGGTTCTGTGTGGTCATTTCATGTTCTAATTGAATTAATATGTTTCTAAGTAAAAGTCATTAAGTACATAAACATGCCCTAGGAAGACCTTGAGAAGCAAATGAAAGCAAAAGAATTGAACTCCTGAGTTTTCACGTGCGAGTGAAGTGTTTAGCATCTTTATTCCATAAACTTTTTAGAGTAAATGTGGACTGTCAGAAGCAGACAGTGGAGCCTGTGGAAGTCTCATTTGGTACTTTACAACAGTCAAAGATGATCCCAAGTCGTCTTCTGTCCATCAGGATAACAGAGGTAGGAAAGTTCTACGCGTGAAGTAGGTCGTATCTAATAATCAGTACCTAGATAACTTTGTAGAGATGAATATCTGACAAGCTTAAATGAAAAGAAAGGGTACTAATAATGTTTTTAGCACAGACGTATCCGTAAGAGGTATGGAGAATATTCTTGGTCTAATTTTTAGTAGTTCTTTGTTAAACAGTGCTTATATGTAACAAATAAATTTCAGACATTGAAATTTATTTCTACTGGAGAAAATTTGTGGGATTTGGTGGCAGTAAATGTTAGCTGGAAGTATGCATAAATGTAAAGAGGATTAATGGGAGTGGTAAAACATTTGTGTACAGTATATAAATGAGAATCAGCAGGTATTTGGGCCATTTAGCTGATTATTATTAACTGGCAGTTTTCTTCAGAAATTGTAGATGTGAGAAATGAGATGAATAAACAGTACTGCATGCTCATTCAGAAAAATATGCATGCATAAAAGGTAGTGTGTTGGGGGAAAATTTACGTATATATAAATACATCTGAATTCTGAAGTTGACAATTCTTAAATCTTGTGTTAATTATTGTCTTCTCAAGAAGTTGAGTAATAGCAAGCAATATATATGCTGCTGAAATAAAAATAATGGAAAATCCAAACAACTGAGCTAGTGGAAATTATAGGCTGAAGTATTAAAACAGCTCTTGATAGTAGTGATGTGTTTTGCAAGTGCAGAAAAGAATATTTTCTTCATTTTATTCAGCAAAATCTCTTGGATCAAAAATGTTAATGGATTTGATCAGGCACATTCCAATCACTTAACTATCTATGCTACTTCTGTTTAATACGTCAGCTTTAATGATCGTATGTACTGTAAATAAATATTCTTTTTTATCACAAGCATTCAATACAAGATCAGAAATGGTATATGAGTTCAGTAAGGCATTTGAGAAGACTACTTATTTTATTCAGTTTGATTTAAATAGTGGTGTATTCTTCTCGGTTTTCTAGAGGATGGCTAATCGTAACAGTAACAATGCCGATTTGCTGATAGATGTAACTAACTGCTAGTCTTTCACTAATAAGAAAAATGCACCATATCTGTATGTATCTGTCTAATCAACTGTATACCGCATATTTTCTGTATGTTAATTTGGTTTAGAAAAATGGAAGCACTCTTTTCTTAATTTTCTGTATTTTATCAATGCTTGTATCAGTGTCTCTTTAGATGAAAAGCGTATTGCAGTTGCACAGCAAGTAAACATTTTAAAATAACTAATTATGAGAGAGAAATGATTCACTGCATTATTGCTCAAACATGTTTTGTGTTTGATGTAGAAGAATAAAATAATATCAAATCTGATATTGTCTAATTTTTATACTTTCAGATAGTAGAAGTTGGACACTTCTGGGGTTACAGGACAGATGAAAAAAATAGGACTGTACTCCAGGCTCTAACTGCTGAAATTAACTACCAGAACCTGATGGATTTAACAGTGCCTCCACATCCAGAGTTGGTTTGTCTGGCACCGTTCACTCATCTGGAAAACAGAGGATACTATAGAGCTTGTATTCTGAATGTTTGTGGAGATTTTGCTGAGGTACAGTAATATGTTATGTCATATGGAATTGGTAGGGTGTAATTGGGTTAACAATCTTGGAGCTATCCTTTTTTTTTTTTTAAACAAAGCGCTATGTTCATGATAATTATATATATTCCAGTAAAGAAATCTGTAGAACTAGAACTAAAATAAAACCTTAATAGAATGTTGCCAGAATAGATGAATTAGTTTTTTTCCAGAACACAGGAATATTTTAGTCTTAAATTGAGAGGCTGTTGTTGATACAGTAAAGCGTCTTGTGGGCTGAAGCAGAACGGAGCAAAATAAAGACTGAAACCTCCAGTAACTTTGAAAACATGGTAAGGAATGCCTAGATCAGAGTCCAGTGCTGCATTGCTGGCAGCAGCCCCATCACTTCCTCTTCATAAATATATTGAGATCCATCTGAAAAGTAAGTTTCTTGCTCCCACTGTGTTGGCAGTTTTCAGTCGTTCATGGCCAATTCGTCTAAAGCTTGTTCTTCTCCCGGTGTTTCTTCCCCTGGTTTACATAGGTTTTGTTCTTTTCCTTCTCTTTCTTCTCCCGTCCAGTTTCTTGTCTATCTTTTTCTTCTTGGACTTTGTTTTGCTAATTGAAGCTAGCTGCACTCTTTCTCATCTTACATACTACATTGACTCTCTGTTTACCTGCTCTCCATCTCACTCTATTTTGTTTTGACCTCAGTTTTCTGAAGCAGAATTATTCATGCTCCTGTACTTACAGTTCTGCCTTTCTTTATGCAACGATGCTATTATTCCTCTTCCAACACAGTGTTTCTCCTCTGCATTCGAAAATATTTCATGTGGTACATGCCACATTTGCCTTTTCATAGCTTTTTTTGCATGGGCCACCTCTTGTCATCTTAGACTCAGTTCTGTCTCCTTAGTAATTTCCAACTAATTAGAAATTCCAACTAATTATAAGTAATGGAGAATTTATAGCAGAAATTGTTAAAAATTTCAAAGGATATGATCTTTCATTTCATACCAATTGATTCTACCTGTTCCTGTTGAGTTCTCAGGTCCATTCAGTGTGATTTTTTTTTTTGGTACTAGTGTTTATGTTGCTGACTTCTGTATCATCAGCAAATTCATCAGAACATTTTGGCTTATTGTGTTGAGATCAGTAATGGAAATTAGTGCCACAGTTCAAGATTGGTTCATTTTTCAGGCGAATGCTTTTCTCTTTAGCAGTTAAGGACAGATTTTTTTAGTTTTTGCAAGATTAGCCTTTGCACAGCCCGTTCCTCCTTTTGAATTTCTCAATTTCTTAACATAGCTGCGTGTCACCACTACAGAGTTAATACTGAACATTGTCATCTGTTTAAAGTCATGGAAAACTAGTGAATAACAGTGCTAATCTTACCACTTTCTCTTTTGCATTTATAAACAGTCACTCCATCCATGTTAGCATCTGCTTATCTAAAAGCAGTTGTTAGGTAGTATCACTGTTAAGAAGTAAGGTTATAGAGATTTAGTTGCAGGGAGAGAATTAGAGCCTTTCAGAGAAATTTGCCTTTCCTAGATTTAGCAGATTATTTGCATTACCAGGGGATGTTTAAGCCAAGGGATCAAATAATAGACATGATAAGATTTGACCTATTATTTTTTGACATGACTTCATTTGCATCTTTTCCAGACTCTGAATTTGCTTCCATTTCACTTGATAAGATTGTGTTGTACTGTAATTATTAAACTTAGGTAGTCGCTTTGCTTGCCATTAAAAGTAGCACTTTTAATGTTATGGAATCTTTGCAGATGCTCTTGATTCTTTTTCCAGGTTTTTTTTGTGGATTATGGCAATAGATCAAAAGTGCCTTTAAAGAAATTAAAAGAGATTCCAAGCTGTCTTCGAGAGCTTCCTTTCCAGGTAGGGGTAATGCTATTTGCTGCTGCTTAATAGATATTTTCATGTCTGGTCTGGCAAACAGAGGAGTACTTCAAATCATAATGCTTTTCAGAATAATAATGAAGTAACATTTATTTTTCTAATGGGAGTACCTACAAATCACCTTCACTAGTAGGTGGATAAATGTTTTCCACAGACGAGTATGCACAGAGCAGAAATTACTATGTCTAACTCAATTGTGTTGTATTTAATTGTAGAGAGATGTTATCCAGCCTTTTGTTTTCAGGGGCACTTGCTAGAGACAAAAAAAAAAAAGGAAAGCCTGAACTTGCTGCTTGACTGGATGTAAAAAAACATTGTTGGTATTCATTTGTGTTCAAACTAGATGATTGAACTGGTCCTGTTCCTGTGGAGACAACATAGTGGGATAAGTCTCCCTGTAATCACAGGAGCAGTGGAAGGAGAGAGGAAATTGCTCTAACAGCTGCCTTTTGCTGCTTGTTGCTTTTGGTTATCAGTTTCTTTGCTGTCCATCAGTTCTATGAGAAGTAGAACTTCTCTCTAGGAGGAGAATGTTGTTCTGGTTCCTCTATTGCCTGCTCATATGCAAAGCCCAGGAGTAACAGGCTGAGCAGTAGGTCAACTTTGCTTTAGTCTAAAGAACCTCTGAGCAAATGACAGAGGTTTATACAGCCTAGAAGACTGCCCAGAGAGGAGAAACTATCAATGACTAGTTTAATCAATCGTTCTCTGCTTAAACCTAGCTGCCTCTACTGCAGATAAGTGCCAGCGTAGTATCTCTTCTTGTCTGCATGGCACAAATCTGCAGTGACAGCTATCTTGTGTACAGTTAGTGAGCATTTTTGCTCCATCAAAGCTTCTGCTCTGCTACACTGTTAGTTACAGGACAAATACATAGGAGATACCCGATTTAAATTTTGCAAAGGTAGAAGTCTCTGGTTTTGCTTTGTGCTGCTTTGCTGTTCTTTGAACTACTTGCTTTACTTGGATCTTTTCAGGCAGAACTCTCTTGATGATTAAATAATGATCAGTAACACAAATCTGAGGGACCTTTATAGATAGTTTTTCAGAAAAATAATTCTCTTGAGCTATATTTACAAATAAAATAACTAGAGACTTCAAGTGAAATTCAGCTTTTTAGTCCTCATTCAGATATTTTTAAGCTAATTGAAACAGGTGTATCATACTAACTTTATTCTCTGCAGCATTTAATGATGAAAATGAGAAATGAACCAGCAGAAGTATGGTTTAATTTTATTTATCTCTTCTTATAATTAGATCTTGACAGGGTTAATTTTGTTTGGTTTTCTTTTATAATTGGTTTAAAAAAAGTAAGTAGAATTATTTTTGTCAAGAAGCGTAACTTTTTGTGTTTTCTTCAGATGTATTATTCAGGCTTAATCTTTTAATGACCAATTTTACTGACCAGCTAGAAAAAATGCAGAATTTCTGTTGTAAATTCATTCAAAGAGATAATTACAGATAGTGCTTGTGGAAAGGGGTTAAAAGAGAACTTAATTACTCTTGCCTGCCAGGGACAGAATAGCTGCAGTGGTCTTGCCAAGTTTTCAACCTTAGTTGAAAAGAACTGTGGATGGTAAAGTTTTTTTCCAGATTAGACATCTCTACACTCCTAAGATTTTAATGCAGATGGTGAATTAATAGCAAATTATCTTTTATTTATGCTCTGTTTGCTCTGATTCATTAGCAACTATGTACAATACAGAAGTGATATGAGATGTAATGTGTAGCTGCTTTGGCAATGACGGAATAGGAATTATGCCAGTAGCTTTACAGCAGTCGTAGCCACTGCAATAATTATGAAGTCATTTATAGTTATTAATTCAAACAGTTTGTTGAGAAGATGAAATATTTTCGTGCTGATTCTCTACTCAGGCAAGTGTCGTTTTCATTGGTTTTGCTCTAGGCTTTAGAATTCAAGATATGCAAGATGCGTCCATCTGCAAAATCTCTTGTATGTGGGGATTGGTGGAGTTACAGTGCCAGCCAGAAATTTGCCTCACTAGTAAACGGCTATACTCTTCTAGTGAAGGTGTATTCAGTTGTGCATAGTGTTTTGCATGTGGAAGTTTTCCATTACTCGAGGTGCAAAGAGGAGCTTGTGAATATTCGAGATGTGCTTATTGAAGAATGTTACGCTGAACTAGCAGAAGAATCATACGACTCTCAAGTATGTATTGAGTAAGCTGCTTCTACTTTTCTTATACTAATTTATTTCAGCTTAGGTGATCTGAAGTCCTGAGAAGTCTTGACTAACGCCATAGGATTAGGCAAGACTAATACTTGAATGTGACAATGTATTTTTAGGTATGTGAATAATTCATATTGAGCTGTTGGTCAAAAGCATTGCTGCTTTGAGACACCTTTTGAAAGAGATGTTTCCCAGGAGATAATGGCATCAATTGAACAGCTCCGGTGTTTTTTGAAACTTTGACAAAATGTAACTGTTTCATAGTTTTAACTGTCTTCCATTTTTGTGTTTTATATAAATCTGAAAGGTGATAAGAACATTGGTTTTTGTATTCATACACGAGTATGCACATCCTTTGTGTAGGACCATTTTTTGTAAAACTTTTGAAAAGCAGAGCTGTTCCATGGTTTTAACACTCTTCCATTATTATGTAGCAAAGCCATGATTTGCTCAAAGGATTATTTTCGGACCAAGTAAAGAACGAAGAGAAAATGCCTGTATCTTCAAGAAAGAAAGAGAAGCATCTCATTGAAAGATTGTTAAACTTCTTTTCTGACAATAAATCCGGTGCGCCAACCCATAAGGTAATTTCAGTGGTGGTTTTGGTATGTCATTACATGACCCTGCTTCTCACACTGTTAGAATGGAGGTGAAGACTGAAAGTACATTTAATAACCAAACCATACTTGATGTCTTTCATAGTGCATTCTACCTTGTGTTGGTAGAAAGCCGTAATGTGACCATCACTGCAGACTACTCTTTGCAGCTTTTAGAAGTACAGCCTAAGACCTAAGTGAACTGACGCATTCTAAGGCAGCACTTTGAGCCACTGCAGAATGAAGATAAAATAGAAAAATTGAAGACAGTCTTTCCACACATGGTCGTCTTCTTTATATAAGCTACAGCAAAAACCACCCTGTCAATTTTTCAGAAAAATTAAACATGGGTTTTCTATACACAGTGTTTTGTTCTTCCTCAGCGATAGGTAAGCAACTAGGATAGATGATTCAGTGAATACTCTGATAACTGATAATAATGAAACAATGGGCTTTTCTTCCACTGCCAATTCTAAACTCAGAATTTATTCTTACTTATGTATTTTGAGATACCTAGTCACTACTAAGCTGGAATATAAAACATGAAAATGTGTGTCCCATTCTGCATTCTGATTACAAGTTAAGTCTCATCTACATTATAATTCTTGTCCCATTTCAAACCTGACAAAACTTGAGGTTTTCAGGCACCTAATCATGCTCAGTTTACCCACAGGAGTAATCCTGTTTAACTACGCACTTTCATAAAGTGAGATATTTTCAAGATTAAAGACTTGCTCCTGTAAACAAAAATGACCTGGTTTTGTTAGGTGCTCTATAAAGTCTGAATTTGTGTTTTTTAAGTCAGAGGAAAGTCGTGAATCTCCAGCACCTGTGAAAACACATTGGTTTTGTTTAGGTGGCTCAACAAGCAAAGTTTGCTTTAGATGGGTGAAATGAAAATCCTGTTTCTCAATTTAGTGTTGCTCAATTAAATGCTGAAATGTATTTTGGTTTTCATTTATAAAGGATTTTGGTTTGGAGGATCCAGGTGCTGGCTAACTAGAATATCACTTGTTCTCTGTCTTTTTGAAGGTAACAGTTTTTGGCCCATTCAGTCCTTATGAGGTGAAATGCTACAGTATGACTAGAGTATCCCAGTTCAGGTATGAGAAGACTTTTACTGTGAAGTACAGGCACGTTCTCAGCTGTTATTTTTGATAAATAGGCAAAAACCATTCTAGTTATTCTTACAGATTTTTACAGAATTTTTATTCATTGAAAAGACTGAAGTAGTCAGGCCTGAATTGCATTAATATTCATGCTATTGCTATGTAAAATTTTAAGAACAGTTTTATTAAAGGTGCTTTAATGTCTTAGAGAGAGATTATTTATTAACCATCATATACATCTGCTAAACGGTATTCAGGTAATCTTCAGGCAGTAACTGCTGTCCGTTGAGGTTGCATTGTGAATTTAAAATAATTCTTTTTTTACATGTTTGTATGGTTTTTTAATGTTGAAAATATTTCTTACTTCCTCCCCAGAAATGCTTTCATACAGAAGGAAAGCATAAACTCTGTTGTTGTCCATGACGCTCCAGAAGATCCCTTTCAGCAATTGTTGGTTGCTGCTTCTTTATCAGTAAATGCAACTGGTAATGCTTAATAAAAATGTTTGGACAGTTTGTCTAGACTTTTGTTTTTACATGAATAGTTCTGCAAGTAAATACGTCACTGTAGTTCTCCCTTACATCTTTCGAGGTTTCAGTTTCATTAGATACTGCTTTGATTTTTTTTTTTTTTTTTTTTTTTTTTTTTTTCCTATNATTTTAGAGGAAACATCTTTGATGCCTCCTATTCCTGGCCTCCTTGCACTTCTCAGTATGCTGTTTGCTCCTGCTATAGAACTCAGGTATTTGTGCATTTTAAAAGGTGGTGTTTCTTTTAATTTTTTTTTCTTTTTAGGACCCTCACAAATTCGTGACAGATTTTTTTTCTTCTCTGCTTTCAACATTTAGTATATTCTCTTCCTGTTAATGTAATTCTTGTATCTTTTATTGGTTTTAGTATAGTATGTAGTTAAGATAACTTGTTTCCTGTATTTACAAATATCATGATAAGGCAATAGAGTTCCTGACAATCATGCTGAGAGCCTAGGAGGATGAACTGTAGAACTAGGCAAGTTTTAAATCTACGTGAGGAGAGGAACTTGCATGATTTTTCTAAAAGCTGAGTTCTGGCAGTTGCATTACTGTTGTGTTTTGTTTAAATTCTCTTATCTGTAGACTCTCATTTAAACATAGTGAAGCTAGCTTTCCTTAATTAAAGTTTCATTTTGCATAGGTATGATTTTAAGTTTTGTGAGTATATGTTTTCATAACCAGAACTTTAGTTTTGTTTCATCACTGTATTTAAAAAAAACAGTGTGACTAGGTGTGAATGCCTCTCAGTTGTCTTGGCTTCTTGAAAACACCTGAATCTTGCTTGGCATGGCAAAATTCAGTTAAGTCTGTCTTCATGTGAGTTCAGTTTCTTCATCTCTAAGTGAGACTGTTTTCTTTCTTTTTCGTGTAGGGTTGATAAAAGTGGAAAGTATTATACTGGTGTTCTGTGTGGTTTGGGTTGGAGTCGGACTTCTGGGGCTCCACTGCTTCCAGAAAATGACATGGAGCTGACATTTGATGTGCATTTTGGAGTGGAAGACATATCAGAGGTAAAACATGCATAAGAATTTTTGCTATAGTAGGAATTAACTAGAATTTAGTGCATCAGAGCTTGATAACTCTTAGTTAATAAGAAAACTTGTTTTAAGCTGTGGTTTGGGTAGTGGACTACGCGTTTATAACCTTGGATTCTTAGAATAAAACAGTTACCCCCTCCTTCGAACAAAATAAAATATTATAGAACAATACATTGTACACTTTTCAAAACAAAAGCATCAATTTTGCACTAATCAGATGTCAATACTTGTTAGTTATGTCCTTAGGATTATTGCGGTTTTTACTGATCAGCCTAGCATGACTGCTTTGCAATCTTCAGTTTGATTCTACAGCTCTGATAAGTCATCTCTGTCAAGCTGCTTCTCCCAGAGTAGATCAACCAAACAAACAATAAAAACCTGTGACATTCCTAAAGCCTTTTTGCAACTTGCAGACAGAGATCTGTCAGAGGGAAGTATGTACATACACTCTGTTAAACAGGACAGTAAGCTGTGTTTGACCTGTGCTTCAGATTCCACTGCTTTAGACAGTGAAGGACCTCACATGCCCTGATTAGTTCTATGTACAGAGCAGGTACATTGGGTGATGACCAGTGGTTTCCAGAGGTTTTTTAAGGACACGGTGGACATGTTGATGTGCATATCTGAGCTATTGTTTTCTGAAAGCACTGACTTGGTGTGTGTGATGTCAGTAGTCATGATGCCTTCACCAGAACGGTAACACCAAGCTGTTGTGCATGTGAAAATTATGGACAGATAGAGAAAATCCTTAAAACTTACAGAAGGAATTCTGTGTTGGAAAAAATCCAGGCAAGTGGTAGCCTGTGTGTTTTATGGCATATCTGAGTAATCTTGAAGATTGTGATATCAAGTGGCTGACCGTTAACGTCTTTGACCAGCAGAGATGCATCTGGAAGAAGTGGTGTTTCTAAAGCTTCAGATGGTTTTGCTTATGCTCATAATATTCTGGTTGAAGTTCAGTGGTATGGTTGCCACATTCACCTTCATATCAGTGTAATATAATACAATACAGAACTAGTGCTGGTTTAGAGTGCTTTATATTCTGTCACTGGTATTTTTACAGATAAACATCCTAAGGACAGCCATTAATAAGCTGCTCTGTGAATGTGCAGTGTGTTCTGGACAAGGGAGAATGACGCAGCTGCAGGAAAATGTTCGTCAGAAACTTCTATGGTAATAATTTTGTAGAAATAAGATTTTCTGTTTCACAGTCTCAGCAAAACCAAAATAAATGATTCCTTGAAGCATAGCTCAGATTAGGCTTTGGGGAAATAATATATGTTCTCATTTAATGATGCATTTCATTTACTTTGTTTATTTATAAAGCGGTATACTCAACTTCAGAGTTCTTGTGGAAGCACTGGTTCTTCAGGGAAGCCTCATCACTTGAGTCATAAAACCTCGACTGTAAAACCTGTTCTACAGGATACCAGTTCAGATGTATCTTTGCTTTGCGCACCCAGGACAAAGTTAATATTAATTCCTACAGCATAAGGGTGCAGAAGGAGTTCTTTCTCCCTGTGCATTAAATTGTGTGCGCTGCCTTTCCTCCCTCAGCAGACCTGTGTTAGGATAGAGTTGGCAAAGTTAATTGCTGGAAGTCCCAGGTTAACTTATTAATTGAAGTAAGGCCACCTGCCTTTGTTTTTTCCAGCAGGCCTCCCTGCTTCCCGTAACTGAAGCAGTGGTTCTGAAAGGACTATTGTGAGTCAGTGCAGCCAGTCTTGAGAATTTTTTTCAGCTTGCAGTGTGTGGGAAGTGTTTGAGGGAGCCAGTTCAATGAAGTATCCCTGTAACAGCTCCTTCTAATGTCTGCCACTGCTGAGCATGCTGTGGAAAGTCTTCCCTTGTTTGTAAACATAGTGTGCATTTTAGTGTTGTCTGTATCATCAGTAGAATTTTCTCATCCTTACCTGGCTCTGTACTGGACAGATTTCAAACAGAGCTCTGGCTCAGCCATGAATTAAGAGTTATGTTATGCTCTCCCGTATTGGCCTCATCTTTAGGAAACGTGACCTTTTGTGAACAGAGCTTTTCTAAAGTAACTGTATGCCAAAATGAGGCATTTCCTCATGGTGATAAAGATCAGAAGCTTTAAAGCTTAGCTGCCCTTACCCTGGGTTATCAAAATAATTATCAGAGCAGCTGTTTGTGCTAAGTTTTCAGGTGTTTCTTGTTTTTGAATGTACCTGTTCAGTTGATTTTTATTTTTTCCCAGCTGTGAAAAAAACTATTACATTGCCTTTAGTTGAAAGCAAGTACCCATACTTTTTCCAAAACTTGAAAAAAAAATAATCAGTGTGATGCATTTTATAATAAATTAAAAAGTGCTGGGTGAGTCAGCCTTCCATTTTGAGTCACTGAAAATGAAATTAAAAGAGCATAACCAATTGCCAGAAGTTTGTGTGTACATCCAGAAAGTGGTAGTACAGCTTCACAGAGATGGATGTCAGAGGCGCTTGCTGCTTGCATTTTCAACTTAAGGAGCACCAGTGCAACCTGATGACAAGCTGTGCACGTTTCACATCTACAAAAATCTTAGTAAAATACCAGCTGTCGAGTGTACTGCTGATGCAACATTTATTTTCCTGTTTGTGTCCTAGTGCCTCAGGCTAGCTGATGCCTGCAATTGCCTTTGGACGCTGCCATGTAGTACCGCGTTTAGCTGAATGAAGATGGCTTGTGTGATTCATGTGGTAATAAGCATAGGGAGAAGTCAAGGAAAGTGGATAGGCAGAAAGAAGCAAAACCACAAAACCTCTCTGGAGGTGACTGACAATAACAGGAGCTCATACTTGGACATCAACACTTACATGCTAAATTCAAGGCACAAAAATGTCACTGCTATTTCTTTAGACGTATGAATACTTGCTGCTGTTTTGCCACCTTTTTTGGGTTGATTGTTCAGACATCTCCAGCCAGCTGGGAGGGGAAGGAGCAGCCTGTGCAGCTCCTTGGCGCAGGTCCTCAGCATTGACATCTTCTCAGGCTCAGTCAATGCTGCCTGCCTGCCTTGCTCATTCTCAATCAGCCTTCTGGGCTTTTTTTCTTTAGGATTGTATACCTTTCTGTGGTAGTTTTCTCTCTTGAAATCTTTGTGATTTTAGTGACTTTGTTCCAACGACCCTCCAGCTATTTTTTCAATTTTTATTTATTTATTTATTTTATTTACCTTTTTGAAGGAAGAGAAAATCTGGTTATTGTCATGATGTCTTATTTTCCTTTGTGTAAAATCTTTCTTCGTTTTGATTTTTTTTTTCTGATTGTACTTTGGTTTATGTCTTGGAAAAAACCTAAAATGTTAATAATAATAGTAAATACGTAAAAATTTAGTCTGAACAGTCTTTCATAACTTTTTTCCATTTTTCAAAAGCTAATTGTATTTACAACATGTCACCACTACTTAAGACTAAAATGAATGTTTGAAAAACACATCTAGACAGAATTAATTAAAGTCTACTACTGTTGTCCTTTGCACAGCTTGAGGAAATAACTGGAGCAGACAGATAATCTATAGTAACAGAGTTGTCATGCCAAAAAAAACCCCAAACCTAAAAATAGCTGTATTATACATTCTAACGAACAAGCATGCATAAAACTTACGGAATAAATGATAGTTGCAAATTCTAGTACTTTGTAAATTAAAAAAAGATCATTATTTTATTTGAAATAAAATATATCCTTATAGACAATGCCCCTGTGAAAATTTGTATTTTGACTCTTACACTAGAGGGGCAAAGTACAGAGAAGTGAACAAATCAGACTAGATTAACAAGGACATTTAAGATTCCCTTCAGCACAGACACCTTGTAAATGCCCAGCTGTATCCAATATAAAAATTCCTTTGTATTTATAATTAATCAAATACAAGTGTATTTATTAAGGCTATTTTTATGTAATTTCAGTTTAATCTGCAAACCAAAACCTCGAGATATAATCGTTCCTGTATGGTATGAGAAGCCCTATGCATGGAATCAGGTAAGGGTATAAACATTTTTATTTTTTTTTCTTTTAAAAAAAAGAGAGTATTAGAGTACCCCAGTACAGTTAGTTAAGAGTGCTCAAATGGAGAATTTCCTTTGGAAAGATGTCTTTTTGGAGCCTGGGGAGGAAACTAAAAAAAAAGAAAGTGTTGATTTTAACAATACTGAAAGCACTGTTTAGTTAAATTCAAGGCTTAAGAACTGTTGTGCATACATCAGCCTTTTTTGATACCCTGTTTTTGTAGAGTCTTATTTTTTGTTTTGTTTTTTTAATTTTGTATATACAAATACTTAGCCTTTTCAAACAGAACACTTCATGATTTTTAAGTTGAGAGAGATTGTAAAGGCAACTTTACAGTTGTTGGAAGTTAAAATTTTGTATTCTTCTTTCTGTTAAGCAGCTGTGGCCTAAAAGAAAAGATTGATACATTTTTCTTGTTTAGGATTTATCTGACTACTGTGCATTTTAGTTTTGTTTTGGGTTGCTGTGCTTTCAGGTGGCTTTTCCCTTTTAAGCAGATACAAATGTGGCTTGCTTTAGAATGAATGCGCCGGGATCAGATAGAGGGCAGCTTTCTTGAAATCTGGGGGGGGGTTTGTAAAGCTGAAGAGTCTAGCTTCCTACTCTATTGGAAGTCTTACCTTTCTTTCTGTAAGGGCTTCTGCAGGCAACTAGATTTCCTGATGAACAAGTGCATTTTCTTAATTAAAAGAGAGCTAGGAATTACTGAGTGCAGCAGCAGGATTTCTACACGCACCCTCCCTGTGCCTCTCCCACCCTGAGGCATATAAATGAGGGGGTTAGGTCTCTCTTCTTGAAAAGATTGGCAACTGTGAGTGAGTGCCAAGGGCATGTATTTCTAGCAGGCATTCACTGAGGGGTTAGAGCGTGTTGTGATACACCGTCTTAAGCCAAAGTGTTTCTGTTTTCATATTTCAAATTCAATTGTCCTCAGTATTATGAAGAAAATCTCCTATTCGGTTACTGGTGTTTAGCTTTTCATAAGAAGTTAATGTATAGGCCTTGGATCAGGATTTTCCCCACTGCATCTAAAGTCTGAAGAATCTCAGGATATCTTTCTTACATTATCATGTAAAATACTACCTGTAATGCTTTGGAATTGATTGTGGAATAGTATTCTGACTCAGGCAAACCATGAGATATGGCATTTCATAGTACTGGTTCTTATACTGAAATGTGTGGCATGGAAATGACATGCCTGTATGATTTGAAACTTTCTAAACTCTTCCTTAGCCATGTTCTATAGGAAAACAGTATTAAGAATGCGTTCTGAATTTCATCTTGCTTCTTTTGATTAGGTGGATTCTCAGTGTATCATTGACCAGTCAGAAAAGCTTCATGAAAGAGGAAATGATCTTTATCAGCTACATAAGCTTGTTGTGTTGAATGTTTAAGTATTTCTAGAAGTCTTTCAGAGGAAGAGGTATTACAAATAGTCTAAACATCACTTTTGTCTTCTATATAACCCTTGGACGTTTGTTTTGCAAAACTGTTCCATAAGATTAATGTAAGTGTACTAAAATACAGTTTGGAATGTGTTAATTTTTTTTTAAAAAAAGCTAAGGTTTGCTGACCTAGAGCAGACAAGTTTATTCACAAAACAAACTGACTTAAAGCAGGATGCAGTTTTCATTTTAATAATACTTCTGAGCAGGTTTATCACAAGGTACGTGAAAAACAAGACAAACCTAGGTTTAGTTGTTCATTTTCTGTCTAAAAGCTCATCAGCCATGGGGCATGATTTTTTGTCTTTAACTGCAAGTTGCATTTTCCCGTTTTCTTTGTCATTAGTTTTTCAAAAAGCCATACAACAAAGGTATTCAGGGTTTTTTCTCAACCAAAAGCTAGAGGTCAGAGGAAACCGGTGATCTAGATTATGTTGTGATCCAAAATACAACTTCATGTGCTGGATACAATTTTTTCATTAATTTTTCATACAGCAAATTATAATATATGCTTTCTTTTCCTGTATGGCAGAAGAATGCTTTTGAATTACGGATTTATGCCACCTTTGTTTCATCCTTTCCTCTTATTTTTACCCATGAGATCTTTAGTTCTAAAAATGAGGTCAGTGGTTTCAGAATAAAATGCACAAGTGAAATAAATTGTATTTGTCTCTTCTGTTGTTCAGTCATGCTTAATAAAAGCTAAATTTAGTTATTAATGGTATGTGATTGCATTCATGAGATAATTTTTCATATACTGGTTTTGTATTCATGTATTAAACTTCTTACTATTCACTGAGTGATTTGAAGATCATGTAGTATCCAGTCATGCTCTGAAGAACAGACAGAATCAATGGTAACCATAAAAAAAAAAAAAAAAAANTTGGGGAAAATAAGGGGATGTTTAAACTAAGAAATTATTTTAAGTTGTGCTTAAACAGAGGCGCAACTATATAATAGGCAGTCAGTGGTGCTTGTTATAAGCAATACTTCCTTAAACCTATTTTACTAATCATTGTGAATTATAAAACATCATACTTTAGATAGTGAGATGGGTTTAATAGAAAAATTGCATATCAAGTGGCTTAGACGACAGTATTTCTTAACTGAGTGTTGTATGCAAATTAAGTGCTGCAGTTAAACACCTTTGGGGGCAAGTGAAACAGAATGTCAAATCTTTGTTTTGCCTATTAATGATGGGAATTCCTGTAGGAAAACGTAACTTGGTAATACCAAAAGGCATGATATAAATAATGTAACTTATCGCGATTCCTCATAAGCGACACTGAAGTTGAGAAGAATAGAATATATTTTCCATATTCTTTTTTTTTTTATTATTTCTATGGGTGATGTGTCCTGGTCTGTTCATGTGCCTGTGCTGCCATCTGGTGGGCGGTTACTAATGTGCTGCTTGTTCTCCTTTGAATGTCTGCTGCCAGTTGTAATGCTTTCAGTAAAGAAGAGGTACTCTGTAATGTCCTAATAAAACTGAAAGGTTTCTACTCTCGTCCTTATGGTGAGAGGAGTAGATAATGCCAACGCCTCCCACAGTCCAGTAACCCATAACCTGCTACTGGTCAATTCACAAATGAGAACTGTGTATTAACACATAAGAGCTCCCAATTTTGACCTGGGTACTTAATAAGCCTGCAAACATGATACATGATAGATTATCCTTGAAGGAAACAGAATGTCTTACAAGTTAGCCTTGCTGGGAAATGTTATTTATTTCCAGATGGAAACGTAGTACTAAAATTCAATAAGCAGCAGTTGTATTTTATTGTTTGATTTAGGTGTCAACAACATTGCAAAGCCACTTAAACAAGTTTAAGGCAAACAGCTTCAGGATTTCTCCCTTCAAGGTTAATAGTATGTAGCACTAGAGAAAGAAGTATTGTAAAACAGTGGTGTCTTTGTCTGGCTGTAGACCTGATCCCAGTCAGCCTTGTGCCTCTCAGGGGTTACTTCCATAAGAAAAAGGCCATGACTGCCTGTCAAGATTCCTTTTATCTCCAAGTGCTCGCCAACATCTGATAGAATGAGATTTCACTTACAACAATTTATGCCTCCAATAGTAATGATAAAGTGACAAATTGTATTGTTAGGCGCTTCTCAAATCTGAAAACATGTGCATTCACTATTATTCATCATTTCCCCAAAGCTACAATGAAATCAGGTAGCATTTTTAACACAAAAGGATTTTTTTTTTGCCATTGCACATAATTAATTTTGGAATTTACTGCCACAGGCTGTGCTAGAAACCAAATATATAAACAAATACAAAATGGAATCAAACTTCAGGGAAGGCAGATCCTTCAATAGCTGTTAAAATTGAGGAACTCAAACTCCCTACTCTAGTGAATTCCGGAACCTGAGAAAATAGACTGAAAGAATGTCTGTTTTTATCCTTTCCCAAGTGTTTCCTTTTGGCAGATATAGGGGGGAGAGTATTGTTTACATATCCTTTTAAAGATGCTGCAACAGGTCAGACTATTAATTTCATCTGTGAGTGAAACATTCTGGAATCAGCAACAGTAGAATTACATAGCATGGGTGATCGCTAATAGAATGAGATGTCATTTAACTAAGGCAACACTAAAGAGAGTTGTTCAGGATAGGTAGTCTGTGTTTCTTGTCTTGCTCTCTTCTCTTACTGCCTCATAACTCTGCTTACATAGGATTCTGCAGTTGAAAGGAGGTGGAGGCACAGCTTGTGTTCTCTGCCCTCAGGTCTCCTGTAGGAAGTGTAGGACTTCCAGGATGGAGGTGTACCATGCAGATACAGGTGTTCCTGGCCAGAAGGATTCCAACGAGAACATAAGGTGTATGCACCTCAATAGCTGGATGTGATTATGGACAAATACATCCTAAAAACCCTCTAGTTGGTCAGGGATCAATGACTTCTCATTTGTTCTGTAAATTAGCATGTGAAAAGAACTTCAACTAATTATGAATAATTTGAGCTGATAATAGGTTTAGTAAAGAGGCCAGTTACGCTTTTGGTTTACACTGACATCTTGCATTTTTTCTAGATTACTACTTACACTGGTTACATCTGGATTAGAACAAATGAATGAGATTCACAGAAGACTTTTGCCTGTCAACCTATTCATTTAGTCTTCAGATTGTTAAATAATAATAATAAAAAAGGATAGTCTTAAAAGATGATAGAGCCTGTGAAATGCAATGCCTTTTGGAACTACAGTTCAAGAGATGCACTATATGAAACCTGTTACTCTGGAGGAAATTTGAGAAGCCTAAAGTGGAGCGGTAAATATGCTGTATCTGAGAGAGTTTATTGATTTCTCTTTGCAAGGGCATCACAACAGACAGGATGTGGAATTAGTTGGGCTGGAACAATCTTAGCCTTAGTTTGAAGTCTGTTGTTCTTGCCCCAAGAAACAATAATAATATTACTCTCTCTCAATGACAAGAAAATATGATCGCAATCTCTTCAGTTCTTTTAAGTTATTATGAACACACAGTGTTGGGTCATCCCAAGCCACCTGATTGCATTCAGCATCAATACCCTCCTCCTTTCTTCAAATAAGTACATTAGTTGTTCTTTATCCTTCAAATTATCTCTGTATTTTCCCTTTATCCCTAAATGTTGCAGACTAAGGTGGTTTCCAGAAAGATGAGTCTTGAGAGAAGAGGGCTGGAAGGATACAAAAGCTAAGGTCTTCTCTGATCTCAGTGTTACAAGTTATGTACCAAAAAAAAAGAATTCCAGTCATCTACAGGCATTTTTCAGGAAGGCATATGAAAAACAACTAGTGTATAGTCTAGAGTGGCAGCACTGGCAGGAGTACCAGTATGTTCGAAATGCTCAGAAAACAGTGTCATCTAGGCTTGTGCTGAACAGACTTAGAGGATGTTTCGCTAAACATCATTTCTTTTATTAATACTCAGCTATAGACTATGAAAAAGTACAAGAGAGAGATGGAACTACTGGGGAGAGAGTCCAGCGAAGGGCCACTGAGATGATGAAGGGACTGGAGCATCTCTGCTATGAGGAAGGGCTGAGACAGCTGGGACTGTTCAGCCTAGAGAAGAGAAGGTGCAGGGGGTTCTTATCCATGTACATCAAGTATATGCAGAAGATAGAGACGGGCTGTTTTCAGTGGTGCCCAGTGAAATGGCAAGAGATGACGAGCACAAACAGTTTTTCACGGTGAGGATGACAGAGCACTGGCACAGGTTGCCCAGGGAGGTTGTGGGGTCTCCATCCCTGGAGATAATTCAAAAGCCATCTGGACATGGTCCTGGGCAGCAAGGGGCTTGGACCAGATGAGCCCCAGAGGTCCTTCCAACCTCAACCGTTCGGTGAGGCTGTGATAAAGAGCCTTTACCAAAAGCATATGTAGACAAGGCTGAAGCCACCTGTTACCCAAGAAATGGGCGCCTATAATGAGGGAAATTGTATTCTAAGAATG
>RSEF01000005.1:55441142-55500449 GCA_003993805.1 Himantopus leucocephalus
GTGACGGTTCGGCTTTGCCTTCCAGGATAGAAATCCCCTTCAAGTTCCACATGCTGCACTCGGGGCTGGTCCACGGTTTGGCCTTCTGGTTCGACGTAGCCTTCATCGGCTCCATGTAGGTGCGGGGAGGCTGGGGGGGTCCCGGGGGGGGGGGGGGGGGGGGGGGGGGGGGGGGTTCCCCCCCCCCCCCCCCCTCCCGCCTCAGGGTAGGCTGCGGACCCGGCCTGGTGCGGGGGGCTGGCAGGGCGCTGGGCTGGGGGGGTGCACCGTCTCGGCCGGCGGAGGCTCTGGGGGCTGCCGCTTCCTTAAGTGACAGCCGTCTTCTTGTGGGCCCTCTCCCCGGCGCGGCTCAGGGGTTCGGCATCCCCGGGTCTCTCCTGAACGGGTCCGAGCAGCGCCGGGAGGGCGGGCGCCTTCCGCTGAGCCTCCCTTCCCACCGGCCGGGTATTTCGGGTGGCTTAGCTGGTAGGCATCCTTCTGACAAGTGAGCCTTACAGCTAGTTAGAGCGGGTTTGGGCAGAGGACAACGTGTTTCCTGAAGTATGAGTCCTTTCTCCCCTCCTTCGCGCACTGAAAATGAAACCAGCCTAATTGTACCAGTCATGCAGTATTTTTTTTTTTTTAAGCTCAAAAAAAGCCACTGTCCCAGGCTACCCGGAAAGCACGTGTCTCGCATTCCCACTGGGAAGAGCGTGGGCTGTTGGAGGTGGTGGCCACGTCAAGGATTTTCAAGTGGTGACCTGACAGACACAGCTGATGCAAGTGTGGCAGCGTACGTGCTGCCAAGTGTCATGACGAGCGAGATCAGATGCAGCATCTGTGCTCACCTGCCTCTGGGCAGGCTTCTGCCGCTCTCCTACCCGCTCTTGACTTCCTTCAAGTAATCATTGAAGGGTTCTGTTTTACCTTACCAAGGGAGGGTGAGACTTACCTTGATGAAAAGGCTAGACATGCCAAACCCCCTCGCACCTGCTGAAAAATGTTTAAATCCAAAATTGAACTCTGAGATGTCTCTGCCTGCATTTTACCTGAAAGCTTCTTGGGTACCTACAGGTATACGCTGTGTGTTTTCAGATGCCCCTAAATGCCAACAGGTAGGTGCCTAAACTCACCTAACACCTNGTCCCCCCCCCCCCCCCCCCCCCAGTCCAGAAGCTGGTTTGAGTGGTACTTAAGCACCACTAGACCCTCATTCAGTAGGCACAGATCCCAAGGGGTGCCAGGAGCATCAGCCAACTAAAGTGTCTGGGGAAAAGAATGGACTTCAGCCAGGTCTGACTTGCTGCAGGGCTATGTGTTTACCAACATTGGTATAAAGGGGAAGAGATTAACGTATGGGGTGGTGGAGAGAGGAAGGCAGTGCAATTTTGATGAAAGTCTAGTCAGTTTCCTTCCTCCCTCACTTGTGAGGCAGCGCAGCATCCCAGGGCTTCCAGAGACTGTGTCTGTCTAGGTTCAGAAGTGTGGGTACTTGTGTTCCTTACTACAGAATTTCAAGGCCCTGCCTGAAATACCACCTCAGCTGCTCATTTGTGAGTCCCAAAATACTTGGGACTTCACCTCAGAGCTTACTAGACTAGATTTTTTTTCTAATACATATACCTCCTTCTCAGAAGACAGGAAGATGTCTTTATTATTGTAGGGAAGATGCTTTAAGGGGTTGTTCTGCTTTGGTTTTTATGGCTGTCAGCTTTGTGTCTAATCTATCAAAGTTGTTAAAAAAAAAAACAAACAAAAAACTCTGTATTTCAGATGACATGTGGTGACTTTTCTCTCAGTCTGCATTATTTATACTAACATAACATCCTATTTCTATTGTTTCAGCTTCCCAAACACCTTTTTTTAAGCAAATAAATTAAAATCACATGTCTCTCTCTTTTATAAATGAACTCTATAACCTCTGCTCATCTTGTATGCCTTTCTCTTTTCATTTTGCTTAACAAATGTCAATCATTAAAGCATGTGCAAACAATCTAACTGTTATGATCCAATGATGCTGACTTGCTACATCCTGGTGAGGGTTTCAACCTGCTTTTCATACCCAGCTCTAGCAGCAAAGCAGCCAGAGCACCTCTTTCAGAATATTTGGCAGTCTTTAGCGTTCAGACAGAAGCTGGTGAAAGGGCATGGGAAAGGCAGCATGCTTCAAAGGAAAAAGCAATAGATGCTCATTTCTTTTATTAATCAATGGATAGAAAGTGCCTGTTTACAACCATACCTAGAACTAGAAGTGTTTTATTTCAAGCAAGGTGAACAGGAGTAGTTTCCTTGATCTGCATGAAACCTTCCAGAGCAGCAACTGCTCAAAGTGAAGGGATCAAGCCAAGTTCCTACCTAACTAATTTCTATCTAGTCTTACAAGCTTTTCCATGGCCTTTCCAGTTGCTGGGAGAAGACGATTTCATTTTTAAAATCAGACTGTTTTGATAGGCCTAATGTGTTCTGTAAAGGAATATATTCCTGTGCAGAACTGTCCCTGTGTACAAGACTGATACAATCACATTCCCTGGGCTCATGCATGCATGGAGCAATTATTTATCATCATGGTACCTGATTTTAAACCTCCTGCAGATGTTCTGCAGTTGACCTGTGCATGTGTGGCAGCTCCAGCATGTCTTGGATCTGTTGGACTTTCGGCACACCTACAGGTTACCTGTGCAGGAGGCATTTTCAGAGGACAGATAGTCTGTTTCTCTTTGTGTGAGCTGGGTCACAACCAGACTCAGTTGCAGACTCTCTCAGTATTCATGTTTTTGCTGTCAAATAATCCATTTCAGTGCATTTTAAAATTTTCTTCCTTCTACTTCCTCTTACTTATTTTGTCCTACCACAGCCTCTTTTGTCTTATCGGTAGCTCGTTTCAGAAAGAGAATCTTACTGCGCTCCTTAGTGAGGTTATTGTGAAACTAATGTTTGCATCGAGTTTGTGCTCATGTTCCTCCTGGCTGGTGCCTTGAGGAAGATCTTTTCCTTGGGCTTGTGGGCTGGATCTCTTTCCTAGCTTTTACCTAAAATACTAAGAAAAAACCCCACCCAACAAATACAAGTAGAGCTAAGCTAAATCACCTCAGAAAGATTACTGATCACGGAATAGAGTCTGCCTGGGTAACTTAGTTAATTATCTGTATTTCCTTAATGTACTAGACTGCCAAAGGACTGGCTGCTGTAGTCCAAACCTTTTTCTGTTTGAAACCTATGCACCTCACTTCCAAAAGCTCCAAATACTACAGCTGCAGAAATGAATATTTTGGAGAACACTTTCTGCTTCTCTGCCTTTGCAAAATGTAGTCATTACTTTTGGGATCTGGCACTGTAGATGTATGTGTCATTTGTATTGATATCCCTATGGGTAAAAACTGGTTTAGCAAAGTCCTTTGTATTCCTCAGCATGGAGAGTTCGTTAGGATTGGGGATGATGACTTCAGCATGCTGCTGTAGAGTATGCTCCTTCTCCCCAATGTCTGTGGTTTCTTGGGTGCAGAGTCCCGCTGACACAGCTGCATCGGAGTTTTTCAGCTCCCTGCTCTCTGCTGCAGCACAGATTATAGGATATCGTGCTTGGCAAGTAGCTATCACTGTCTTATCTATAGCACCAGAGTGAAAAGCAGAGTCCTGCACTGTGCATGTGACAGAACCATGCTTGTTCTCCTCAGCCACAGTTGCTTGTTTGCTGTTCTGCATCTGCCCATCTGCTTTGTGGTGCCGGAGTTGGACAGCTAAAGAGGGAAAGGACAGAAGTTGATGAGAGCTATTTGGACAAGTTGCACAGCCTGCCCCTTCTCTGCAGGGGTGAAGTTGCTTCAAATACTTGGTTAACAAGCTTGGCTCACAAAAGATGTTTTCCATGCATAATAAAGTAGAAGTGTTCTTAAAACAGTTGCACTTGAGTTCCCCCGTGTTTGCTTCTTGAAGCCATAAACCAGAAAACAGTGCTAAACCTGGATGCATTTAGGGAACTGCATAGGTTGTAAGTGGGTCGTCTTGGATGGATCTGCAGAATGTCTTAAAAAAACAGGTTTAAGTTCAGTGCAAGCAATTACAGAAAAATTCTGACAGATTTGCAATTAAGAGGTGAGGAACTGCCATTTATAGAGAAGGGATTTAAGAATATTAATGTACATCAGCTCTCTGGTTCCTGGGGCAAATAGAAAAAATAAACAGTCTAATCCGTTGTCAATATTCAGAGCAAGATGAGCACGGGACAAACAAAAATAATCACAAAACACACAGAAAACACTTGAAACTAGGCTGCACTTCAGAGCCAAAAAGCCTCTATGCCCAAGCACAGCAAAAATGGCCATTTGTGGCTAAGCTAGGAACATCCTTAATAGGAAAAGCAGGGATTATAGCTGAATGAAGGAAACATCTAAAGCTTGAAAGGGTGTTAAGTATATTTTGTAACACAAAGTATTCTGGCAGGAATCCAAACAAATCCACTCAAATGCTGTTGCCATCCTGTTAGAAAGTTGGCTATGAAGGGGCCTGCTACTTCGTTTAAGGCAAGCCGCTAGGGAGATTAGAGAGTTCCTAAGGATTTTTCCATCAGTTTGGAAAGTAAATGGAAAAAGATAGAAATACTATTTAAAATACTTTCTGTGTTTTGGAGTATTTTAAATGAATGTTGCTGTTTGAAAGTGAAACAACAACAACAAAAAAAACCCCAAACCAGATGCTAACTTGGATGAGAATTGCTTTTAAACAAACATACTAACTAGGAAGTAGGAGAGATTTACCTGGCCGTAAACTAGGAGTAACTACAACTAGCAGAAGTAGAATAATGAGGTGTGAGAGTTTGTTTGCGATCTGAACAGGTGGTATAAAACATTCACTGAGATTCAAGTGAACTGGACAGTAACGCCAGTAGAATCTTGAAGTCCAGAAGGATGTGCCTCTGACAGAAGTTCCTTGAATGAAAAACATCTCAAAAAGTCAGACTTAAGAAAAACAGGGTGACTTCTGAGCCTGGACACCAGGACTGTTGCTGTCCTTCCTGAAACAGGGTATTGGGAGACGAGTATCAAGTTAGATTCACAAATGAACTCAGTTCTATGATGCTGAGGATGGTAACATCAAAAATTTAGGCGCCTTTCTGTCTAACAGAGAGTGGCATGTGGATTCCCTTTGAAACGCTTGGTTGCAACCCGGACAACTGCAGATCCAGCAAACAGTAAATGAACTTAAGCCCGAAGCATTTTAGGGCCCCTGCCACAGAGAGAAAGACAACATCTAGGTAGGGAGAGGGTGAACAGAGCTTAAGATGCATCCACTCTTTAGCCTTTTTCTATTCAGCAGCTTGTGCACCTTCTCTACCTGTTGTCAACTGAGATGTTCAGTCCTAAACCTGCTGGTGGAAAGTACCTATTCAAGAGAGAGTGATTAGAACACTTAGTTAAGACTTATGGGAAACTGAGGTTTCTGTGTCTTTGTGTGTTTATATATATATCCAGATCTTTGCCTATATCTGTCAATACTCAATACCTAATGTGGGGTTTGTTTTAGCGTTCTCTTATTTTATTTTTTCCTCTAGGGAAATGCTATTGTCATTGACAGCGAGACATAACATGCAGCTTTCCAATACAGTCATACTAGTACCTTGCTGTTTGTGCCAATACTGCTGCAGGCTAAGAAGCTTAGGTAAAAATGTCACAACTTTATAGTACAAAATAATGCTTAGTGTTTTGTAAGTCTTCTGCCACTAGGTAGAGAATAGCTAGGGCAAATGTAAAAAAGAATGGTAGCTTTTTGCTACAGTTGCAAAAATTGGCCTCCTGCCCCTACTGCTGATCGGTTTTTGCACACAAGCAACAATTAAAAGTAGGTAAATCATAAATAGTTGATACGGAAGAGATTTGTAACATTCTTTCTCTTATATAAAGTATTTATTTGTTTCAAGTCAAGAAAAGAATAACTGCATGGATATTTATTGCTTATATTCAGTTTTCACATTCTTAAACTGCCAATAGACTGTTTAAATTTAATTTGGAAGGGTGGACAAACAGCTGTGTAACTTGACTTCTTCCCTCCTTACTGTGCCACTCGCTTCCTTCCATCCCTGCTCCTTTATTTACTTCCTTTATTTTTTATTTTTAAGGACTTGCTCCTGAGGCCAATAAATTAGTAAGCAGCTTGAAAACGATGCCGATGCTGCATGATGAGGCATATGCCCGGGAAACAAAACTGAACAACTTCCATGAATTTCCAGATAACACATTGGTGCTCCCGTAAGTACATTTTCCTTGGGAAGAGGGGGGGTTAGGAAGTATCTTGTTAATTTTCAGATAATTACATCTCCGAACGTTTGATGTGAAAAATCCATTATGAGATTAGCAAAAATGCTTATATTGACTTAAAAGGAAAAAGCCTACCATGTCTGGCACAATAAAAAATTTCTGTTTTGATATATTTACAATGAAGTGTCTTACAATTGCTTGAGAAATAACTTTTAAATTAGCCAACAAGTAACCATTCAGGGCAGCTTAGTCCTGCATCTTTTTCTTGTTTTGGATATTAATTTCTTACTATGCAAACATACGGATATTCTATAGAAACTAAGAAAACTGTAGCTACAGCTCTGTGTGAATTATCTTCAGCATATGTCTGAGAAAGTAGCGTCTAATTAATGCATCTGTGAATAGGCCTCATGCTTTAATTCTGCAGGCCTTCTGTTTTTAAAAAACCCGAAAAGCTGATTGTCTTTGCCAAATTTATGCAACATTATGATAATAAGTGATGGGCTTATAATTAATCTGCATTGCTTCTTAACTGTTGGGCAATGATTAATAAGCTTATAGGTTTTATTTAGAGGGCAGTATGCTAATTTGAGATATTCCCCAGCTGTGATGAATGACTGTACCCCTGTAAACATGTTAACTTTGCACAAAAGATGATTTTACACAGGCATTCAAAAATAAATGGGACTATAGCTGTTTTGCTATAAGAATAAAAATGGATATTCTTTAATCTTTAAGGAGAAAGTAAAGGAAAAAAAAGTAAGGTTTATTAATTTATTTCTATTTTGTATTGAGGTCTCTGTGTAAAGGTTTTAAAAGTACCCACTTAAAAGGCAAATGTTAGGAAAAGGGGTAAAGGGAAAAGAAATGGGCTTTCGGTGGAGTAGTATTGATGTGAACATACGGTTTGTGTTAAATATGATGGTTATAATAAGACAAACGGAGCTCTGTTACGATACTGTGCTTGTAACTGAACAACTTTTAAATACTTTAAGGGATTTGAAATATAACAAAACTACACTAATATACCTATTTGCATCCTAAATATACTTCTCCTGGCACACCTTTTCCATGAAGAACAGAGAAACTTAAAACAATCATTCACATCAAAAACTGAGGTTTAAAAAACAATCTCGTCATGTTTTTCTGGCACTACTGAGTGCTGTTTCTGGAGGTTAGTCATGGCAATTTGCCATTTTCTCTTTTGTGCTAGCCGAGTGATATTTTAACTAGGCAGTTGAGAAATGTTGTGCATTTCTGAGGGGAGAAAATAGGACTATTTTGTGAACTTTGTATATCTGTGTGATAACCTCAATGTAAGAGGAACGATAGGATCTCTTTTTAGAGAGAGGCATCAAAAGTCGTAGACTATGCTGGTCTCTGCTGTCAGTATGTTGTGTTTTATTTAAACAGCACATTCTCAGGGGAGCTTTCTTTTCACAGATTTTCAACTGACTTTGAAAGTTCCTCTTAGCATGTGTAAATGTGATATCCAACAAGGCAATTTTTCATAAGAAGTCTAACTTCTTATGTCAGTTGGTTATGAATGAAAACCACACATTGTTTAAATGCTCTCTCTGCTGTACGCGACTGTCTTACAGGCCTCATAAGGGGAATGGGTCTGCAGATTTTATTAGCTGATGAATTGATAATTGACTCTTGGGTTTGCGTATTTTATTTTGCTATAAATATATACAAAAATAGTAAGAGGGAACAAAACACTATTGCAAATGCCAAGGGAAGGTAATCAACTTTTTTGTGCTCTAAGCATCTTATTTCTGGAACTTCTATGCATCCATGCAGTATCCTGGTCTTTTCTATAGCCTTTGATTGTCTTCCAGTGTAAATGTTGAAGTATCTATCACAGTTACAGCTGGCAAAGAACTTTCCATCATCCTTGGGCAGTGGGAAAGGTTTGAGAGCACTCTGAAGATGGTCCTGTTAAATGTGCTCCAGATGGCTCTGCCTGGAAGAGCGAGTAGGAAGGGTAGAGCTGCCCGCTAGCAGTTCTTCTTTGTTAGCTGCTTGTTGGCCATTGCATTGCTAAATAGGAACATATTCCAATTAACGTAAGAATGGGTGAGAATGGTGGATATTCTATCCTCTTCCAAGATTCAGAAAGGTAGCAGAAAATATTTGTAGTACATATTACCCCAAATCTTAACTGCTAAGTTGAATTTATATGTAGTTGACTTTATTCTGAGAGGTTAGAAAGTTAATATGGAGAAGTGAGCATGTTGTGGGGTAAAATACATGCTCTGCATGCAGCCCATTTGGTTGGCAAATCCAAGGCCTTTGAAGAGTCATATCTCTTGAGATAGGCAGGTGGAGAAAGGGAGACCCGTGGTCCTTGGAGGCAGGGAGAGCAGACAGCATGCTAAGAGCTAGGACAGTCCCACTGTGATTTCGTAGCCATCATTGCCTTTGATAAGTTCCCTCCAAATTTGGGATTGTGTACTCTTGTAAGACGTTTCAGTGTCTAGACACTTCTTAATCTTTGGTCTCCATCTGCTGGGCTACACACTGCATGATGTTTGAAAGTGTTGCATTCCTCAGCCCCACAGGTACTTTATCCTATTGCTTGACTGTTCCTTTTTGGTTTGGGTTGGGTTTTTTTCCCTTGCATTGTTGCTTTGTCTTGTTTTTATTGTACTTAGAGCAGTCTTTTCCCAGCTGTCAAGGTTGCACTTGTTCAGTGGCCAATAATTGATGGCCAGTAAATTGTTTATATTCCTGAGGCCTCTGTTTTCAACCTATGCCACTATTTTAAGATCTTTGCTATTATCACATGCTTAAACTCCACATCATAATGAAAGACATCTGGTACCATAGAGCAAACTTTCATCACAAGATGTCAACAGGCCTAGTAGGCTGGGACTGGGGTTTTACAAAGTTAGCCTATTACTAGCAAAGGGAACAGTTTACTTGAAGATCTTAACTAACCAAGAGAGTTTTTTATGAAGTCTGAAGTCAGAGAAACTGAGAAGAGTGGATCTCCTAAAGGCCACAACAATGAATCCCAGTCATAAGACTGAAGAGATGATACCCTTTGTGTCAGGAAAGAGTATCTATTTATAGGTTATCTATTTATATTTATCAAAGGATCAAAAAGTTGTTGCAACTCTTCTGTTGACCCCCTATAAACCTTGAGAGCTGTATAGATTCTTCTCAATAGCTTATGAAGCATTTTTAAACCTTAAGGCTTCGTATTGGCTTTTGTTAGAACTCAGTTCCAGACTTAAACAAAGTAAGTCTGTGTTCTTCTTTTCTGTCTTTAGTTTTGCCAGCCCCTCTCCACCTCCCAAATTATGTTTATTATTAAATTTAATTTAGGTATTTGTGCTTTAAACCACATCAAGCCATGAACTTCTAAACTTGGAACTTAATGTTCAAAATGTAAGACCATTTTTTTGCCATAGATTTGGGGATGGGGAGGAAAAGGGTGAAAACTACTGATTTAGACAAAAAATCAGAAGTGATGATCTGATATTAGCTCTAAGAATTTTTTTTTTCCCAATTCTCTTTCTTCATAGTGTCTCTAAGCAAAACAAAAGAATTTTTTATACAATCCTGGAGCTCTCACCGCTGCTTGATTCTTCCAACATGACACCAGAGGACTGGGCCAAAATTGCAAAGAAACTTGAGGTACTGTGGTGTGGGATAAGAATTCATTTATTGCTTAAACTAAACCAGCATTATATCTAGTATACTTAGCAAGATAAAAACAATTCAGTGTGCTATATATATATACACACACATATATATGGTCTAGCAGAAGGTGTCCCTGCCCATGGCAGGGGGTTTGGAACTAGATGATCTTCAAGGTCTCTTCAAACTCTAAACATTCTATGATTCTATGTTTGTTTATTTAAAATGTAAATGTTATGTACCTTGCTGAGTTACTTGCAAAGTAACAAGTACTATACTTGCAAGGCTTGCTGAATTTTTTTTTCCTTTTGAAAATGTTGCAAACTCATTGAAGTTATATAGTTCTTCCAATGACAAGCCATGTCATAATTCTGTACAGGAAAATAAATAGGAAAATTTCAGCTATGATTGAATAAGGTATGTAATATGTATGTCGATATGTTCTAAAATGTTGACTTAAGTTCACTGTCCAAAAATGTTGAATAAAATCCTTAGGTGTAAGTAACTTAACTGAAGGTTGCTTAGTTACACATCATTTGAGTGTTTAAATAGCTTAATAGATGGCTATTGATGTAGAAAATAATTTCATGTCTTTATGCCTTTCTTACTCTGGACACAGATGGACTTGACTAGCTTTGGCTTTGCAACCAGTATAAAAAATGCTACCATGGTTAGGTTTCCCACACTGGGAAATGTTCAAAGCCCTAGATATTTTTGCATTCATTACATCCACATTTCTCTGCTCCTGTCCCCATGTCTGAACTTAGCTGCGTGCTTTTAAGAAAGCAGAAATGTGAAACATTTCAAATACTTCACACCAGGAATTCATACATAGCTGTTAGAGATAAATAACCGTGGGCCTAGTAAGATATTGCTCTTCCACTCCTGCTCTCTCTGCGATAGTGGGCTTTATAGTGGAAATTTCCTTCTTCAACCAAGCTGTAGCAATGCATGCGAACAGTATAATAATGCAGGGAATGATGCTGAAGATTCAGGTAACAGTCTTTCACCTTTAGGTCCTCTAATCCTGAAACCACCAAACTAGGGATGATGCTCCTCCTATGGAATGTATCTTGC
Organism: Himantopus leucocephalus; assembly: GCA_003993805.1. Taxonomy (NCBI): domain Eukaryota; kingdom Metazoa; phylum Chordata; class Aves; order Charadriiformes; family Recurvirostridae; genus Himantopus; species Himantopus leucocephalus. The sequence continues at coordinate 55,452,098 of RSEF01000005.1, forward strand.
CAGGGCAGAGAAGAGACAGAGCTGGTGTATAGGTGGACAGCCTGTAGAATGGCACAGGTAGAAAAAGCCCAGGGCCAAGAGTAGAGTAACATCAAAGGAGGCAACGCCATGCTGAACAGGAGAGAAGTTACCTTTCTTCCTTCATGGCACATCAGTTTTATGAAAACTCCTGAGCCCCAAAAATGCTTCGTTCTTGTACACAGAATGTGGCTACTCTGTATTTACAAATATCCAGTACATGTAATCCAAGTGAAAAGTGCTGAGAAGGGGAAAAAAACCCCACCCTTTAACTGCCTAGCTTACGTATAGACACTGCCACTTTGTGTTCATCTTGGACACGTACTCGGCACAGCTGTAGTGTGCTGGTGATTTTCCAGACTGAAATATTCTAAGATGTTTCTATGACATATCTTCTTAACTGCCAACCTGATCTTTTATGTTATGAAGGTTAAACCGAGCTATGTTCTTTTGCATCTAATAAGGTTCATAAGGCTGAAAATATTCGTGAGCGTACTGATTGAGTTAGAGAGGACAAGTGGCTATTTCTGTGACTTTAGCCCTTCTTCAAACTGACTTATCATATTACTGTATTGGTGAATAAATGCAGCATGCACCACATAGTTTGGCCTACAGAAAGATCTTGCAACACTCACTGTTGTTCTGCTGGCTAACTTGTTAGAAAGAAGCAGAAATCCACTGAAACTTCGAGTAGGCAGCAACATGTAGGCATGAGTATGAGTGAAGAAACAGCAAAAGGACAAGTAGAAATCTGCAGGTGAGTTTGGAGGTGACCTACCTTATTATCAGGAGATGCCAAGCATGTGTGCCTACTGTAGCATAAGAAGTGTAATTAAAAACAAATCTCATTTAATTCTATGGCAAACCCCTTTTTTTTCCCCATGCTGGCACTTCATATATCTGCTTAGACTTCTATGTAATCCTTTCCATGTTACCAGATTACATCAGAGACATCAGTGCCTCTCACTACAGTGTTTACTATGTGTGTCACTCTTAAAATAAGAGGAACCAATTCAGTTTTCCTTCAAAAGCCAGCAGATGACTTTATTCCAACAGGATGAGCTGTGCAATTCATGGCTTTGCATTAAAAAAAACCTCCTCTGTGGAATTGTATGTAGATTAAAGTTATTACAGAGTGCCCTTTTGCATCTGTACGTGCCTGATAGTCTGAGTGACTTCTCAAAAACGAGAAAGTGTGCGTACATTAACGAACAAGAAGCCTCTTCACCTCTTTCAGCTGCAGAAGTCCCATACTGCTACAGAAAGTAGCTATGACTTTTCAACAGAAGAGGGCACTCTTACACTGGCAATTTGCCTGTCTGCCACCCGGATTAAATGGACTGTTTTTTCTATATGTTATGATAGCCTTGGTTTGCCTAATCTGTTCCTGTAAATGGTGTAATCCCTAAAGTAAAAGCGGCAACAAGAAATCAGACTATAAGACTAATTTGCATATGTTAACATTCCTGTTTAAAGCCATTGCTAAGCTTTTCTTAATTAGCAGTCTTCTGGTTTAAAAATGCTGCATTAATATGTATACATAGAAGAATCTCTTTGACTGTTCCATAATTAGAATTACTGGCTCTAGTGCTTAGTGTCCTATTAACCATTAATTGTATTTAAACTGAAAACAGGATAACTTTAGGAGGAATTATGCGTGTAGTACCCTTTAAAGTATTATGCTGTTGCTTGCATCAGTGAATGTAATGCAAGATGTACGTCACTTGCTGATGCCAGTGCATTGCTCTAACAATGTGAAAACTGTCTCTCCATCTCCAGGAGCACTATGAAAAGTACGATGGTTTTGTGATCCTTCATGGCACTGATACCATGGCCTACACAGCTTCAGCCTTATCCTTCATGTGTGAGAACCTGGGTAAAACTGTTGTTCTGACAGGATCTCAGGTAATGGACTTAATCTGAAGTTGAAGTCAGAAGCCTCATTCTTGGTTTATATATGTGAAACTAGGTAGTATCCTGATTATCACTGTATAGTTTAGTAGTGCAGGGTGGACCTCTGGCCCGGGTGAATGGTCACAGTGCTGACAGAAATCAGTGAGAACTGACAGGCTCACCAGCTGAGGATCTGCTCCATAATTTTATCATTAATGACTTCACAACTCTGTACCAAATCAGACCAGTAGTTCATTATGGCTGGGGCCAGATGCTTCAGAGAAAGATATAAGAGCCTGTCATTGGCCATTGTGTATTAATCGGTTTATAAGAGAAGCATCTTTCCAGCCTCAGGTGGCTGCTGGTTGTTAGCTGTCTTTTTTTCTTTTAAAGCCCTGAAGCTTATTACTTTTTACTTCATCAGTTGTTATCCCATCTTATGTTACTCATTGTTGCATTCTTTATAATTTTTTTAGTAATCTCTAAGCATTAGATGCATTTTTGATCATTTCTATTCTACAAAGCAGCTAACATGGTCTGTTTCCTTTCCTCTAAAGACTATATTTATTAATTGTCATTCTTGTAGCTGGAGATCAACCCTTTGCATATTGTCTGAGGGGGAGGGGTTGTCTTACTAGAATAGCTTGCTTGAGCGTAAAATACAGCTCTAATCACAAAAGAGAGATGAAACATTACACTGTAAAATTCCCCTCCCCCATCTCATAACTTCCCTTTCACATGTGGTCTATTTGAAGTCAAAATACTAGGAAGAAGTAGGCTCCCACTTACTGTCTTGACGTGGGGCAGTCTAGTTGTGATACATCATATTCAAGGTTTTACTTTCTTTTTGGCTTTATTGCTTGGAGATCTGCCTGACATATGATCTAGTAATGGAGCATGTGATCTTTTTTTCATTGCTGAAAGGAGCTCTGACTCTCTGTTAATAACGAGGCAATCTGAAAAGGCATGGAAGTCATCACTCAGCAAACCAAATTTCTGGTTTTAATCTTGTCCTTTTCTGTAGGTAATAACCTGCTGGCTTAGTTTTTCTGGACTGAAGCCCATAGAGGCAGTTCTGTATGATCTGGGGCTTTGCTTTTCCTCTGTACAATCACTTCTCCCATGCTCAGTCACTTAAACTATGCCTGCTTTCTATTTTTTATAGTTTTCCTGAATCAGTCTTTTAATCTGCTTAATCACACCAGAATCATGTCTATATTAGCTTTTAAGCACTTAAATTATAAAAGTCTGTTGAGCACAGAGGGAAACCCTGCCATCTGCTGCAGTCTAAAATAGTTTGGATGAAGAAGGCAACTTTATTTGTCATAAATCATTGTTACATAGAGTATTCGTGTATTTGTATTGCATAAGTTGGACTCTCTTTTTCTGCTGTGTAGGCTTTACATAAGGGATAGGGTGTAATTTCAGTCTCTACTCTCCAGGTGCCCATCTATGAGCTGCAGAATGACGGCCGAGCCAACCTTCTGGGGGCACTGCTCTTTGCTGGGCAGTTCGTGATTCCTGAGGTCAGTTTGCCTGTGAAGACTGTCTCAGAAGCTGCTTTTTTTNTTTTTTTTTTTTTTTTTTTTTTTTTTTCCTGTAGCCAGGACACATACTTACTCAAAATATCCATTAGGCAGTAAGGAATTGCACTTAAGCAGGAAGATAAATGGATTCCGCTGAGGTAACAGGCACTTGCATGGCAAAGCATGTGCCATTTTCTCAGGAGTCATATCCCATTTTGCCCATATGCAATCTATAAAGACTATCAAGTCTGAAATGTAGTTTGCAGCAGACTTGAAATCAGAGGTTCCCTTACAAATATGTGGGATCTGAAACACTTGTAAGTCAGTTTTTTAACTGAAAATTACTTTGAAGTTCTAAAGTTGCTCTAGAACTGGTAGGAGTGTCTTCTATCTCTAGCTCCTGAAGGCTAAAGTTTCAAGGATGATATACCTAATGGACATGGAAATACCTCCGTGGTCTCAGCACCCTGCCTTTAAAAATGTTGGTGCTGTGCAGCCCAAAAATCAGAGAGAAAACTGGTCAGGTTACACCCCATTTCACTTCTGCCGTGCTCCCAAAGCCAGTTCTCATGAAAAAACAGCAATAGCTGACTGGCCAAGAACTTCGTAACTAATAACAACTTTGAGGTATCTCTTTTCCTTCAAATTCCAGTTAGCAAACTTTAAGGGACTTGAGAAGGAACCTAATTATTTATGTGTGGTAACTCTTTTGAATGTTACCCTCATTTTCACTAGGCCTTTTGTTAATGTTTTGGACTCTGAATTTAGATATAACTGATGAACTTATTTAAAAAGTCCACACTGTTTCTTTCCTCTATCTCTGAAGTGGGCTTGGGCAAATTTGCTGTCTCCTAGACTATGCCTCATGAGAGAATTATGAAACTAGTTCGCTCTTAACTTGTTTTGTTCTTAAATTCTTAAACCAATGTGTGACAAATGTGCCAACTCTTTTTGAAAGGGTAAGAGTTGTAAACATCTACAAGCCTCTGAGTTGCTTTAAAGATTTAGAAAACACTTTATGAAGGACAGACTACGGTATTTATCTACTGAATCTTTTAATTACTGGCTTATTCATAGACCTGTTTCTTTACTTGTCTTGCAGGTGTGCCTGTATTTTTATAATAAACTGTACAGGGGAAATAGGGTGACTAAGGTGGATGCTGGGAGTTTCAATGCCTTTTCCTCACCTAACCTGCCTCCACTTGCAAATGCTGAGGTTGATATTACAAGTAAGCAACATCATCTCTTAAGCCTTGTAATTTATGCCACATGCAATATAACTCTAGCTGAAAAGAATCTGCGCCTATGTAGTTGAAATGCTGTTTTTAAACTCAAATATCTTTGAAAGCCCTGTAGCTTGACTCCATTTTATCTGCTCTGAAACTGTTTAAATATTAGTAAGACTGAGAATTTATGATTCAACTGCATTTATCTATTTAAGTGAGCTAGACTGACTTTGACTAAAGATCCAGAGTAACCAGAGGGAATGTTGCCCCTGTGTCATGAAAATGCTTGCTCTGAAGATAAAAATGAGGGAGTGAGGACTGAAAGAACAAAGAGTTTAATCTCATTAGTGACCATGCTGGGCTCCGAAATCAGGCAAAAGAGTCATTGTAGAGTACTTGCAGCTTCAACAGATTCTCTGTTTGATGCATGTCATTGTGTAAGATGTTTTACTGGATGTTTAGGACCCGTCTAAACTGCAAGCACGCTGAAAACAGCAGACCTAGAATATGCTTTGCGTGGGTTTTTTTCCCCCCAAACTTACTCAGACTCCCTATAATTTCTGTATGTCTGTTTTTCAAGGAGAGGAAAAACTACATGAAGATTTCAGTACCTGTTTGCAAAGTCATTAACATGCTGATGTCTGTTCTTGGATAAATGGAGCCCTTTCTTTGGAGAGGGGAGAAGAGAGGCATGTTTGGAGTCTAGCCAAATGAGGAGTTGCCAAAAAGTGTACTAAAGGACAGTTAAAAAAATATAACATATTATACGAGCTGCTTTTGGATAGGTTAGGTATGTTAAAAAGGAGTAGGACTTTGTGACAATCTCCATTATTTCCAAAAATAGGAAATAGGGGGGGGTCTCCCGAATTCTTTTGCTAGGTGCCATTAGTGGCAGTAGGAGCTCTAGCCCTGTGCCATGCAGTGTGTCATTCTGAATGCTTTCTACTACTGGAGAGAGAGGCAGTCTGCAATTTGGAAGAACAAATTTAACCCTTCCACCTAATGAGTGGGAGTGACTTTACAAAGTTTGAGGATCAAAGTGCTGTGTTTGTAGCAGCCAGATACTGACTGAGGAAGCTTGTGAAATACTGCAGTGGTCCATAAGACATCCCTCAGGTAGAGAGTCTGCCACTGTTGTATTACTATGCTGTGTCAAATATGGTGTATGTGAAATCAACAGAAGTGCTGTCAGTTGATTGTTGCAGTAAATTGGGGAGAATCTTCTTTCTTGGGTTTTTATGAACTGCATCAAATAAGGTATAAATAAATTCCGTTTACTGACTGATCAATAAGGAAATCAAGCTGCAAATTGCATGCTATTTCTCTCTTGGATTTGAATGAACTGTTTTGTGATTCCTTGTCTAAAGTAGAAAAATGAGAAAGTTATTAAGTACTTCCTTTGGCCCATATTGGGTCCCATTATCTTTTCAGTAGAATGCCCCATTAAGATCAGTGGGGATTTCTGATTTAAAAACTGATGGTGTGATAGGCTCTATTTTTATTAGTTCCAGTTGATTACCCAGTTAGGGTAGCACCATTTATCCAAGATGACGGTGTCAGTATTGAAAGATTGTTTCATTTTGAAAAAACACAGTTTATAGTATGGGCAATCTACTAGTGTTGCTTTATTTTGTCCAAAGTAATTGTTTGAAACATGGCTGTCTCCCTTGAGTTTGGTTGTACAATCCTCGTATGAAGCTTTCATGGAGACAAGGAACCACCTGGGCTTTTAAAAACAAACCAAACAAATCTAGCGTCTTTTAAGGGTTTTTTTTCAAACGACTTTGTATAATATCTCTTAATCCTCCTGTAGACTCTTGCTGCTTCAGCATTATGGAGAGCAGCCTGAGGATTCCAGGCAGAGTAACCCATGTGCAGAAACTCTTCCTCAGGCTTCCCAATTCTAACAAAGCTGGGAATGAAAATTCCAGAGAAGGAGACAGGGAGAGGTGACAGGATGGAGGGAGTGGGGAGCGTAGTGGTATCGTGGGTTGGTACATAGGAATGAGGAGAGGACGTGATATTTGAGGCTTGGCATACCATATAAAAGCAATGATCTACTTCAGAGTCAGAGAGAAGGAGAAGCTTAGTCCTCTTCCCTTCCATACCCTAGCTGCAGCTCTCTTCTTTGTTTTTTAAATCCATTTTTCACCCTGTTTCCCCTTCAGATGAGGCTCCCAGTGGATTTCTGATCCCATCAACTGGCTGTGTTGTTGGTCAGATCCTTAACAGTGTTAGCAACACCTAAGAGTACTGTTATCCAGTTATAGATGAGCAAGTGTGTCAGCTTCCTCAAGACTTTCAATTTAGGACAAGAAACTCATGTAAGAAGTGAAAAATTCTAGCAAACTCCTCAGATGAGTGAGAAACCCAATGCCGATGGGAAATACTTTTGCAGCAGAATCAGAAATCTCTGTATGAAATGGATAAGGGAGGAAAACCAAAAATATTTCTAAGATCCTAAAGCTTATCAAATAGAAGACCTTGCCTTATTTTTCTCATATTTTGAAAAGAGGAGAGACAAGGAGGACTATTTCACTTGAAATGTGTAAAGAGTCTCAGTATATTTCATAACTGATTACTCTCCTCTGTTCTCTATTGTCCTAATGAAGCAAATATGAAACTTGCTTTGTTACCATGGCTGGACTTTCTTCATCACACATGCATGAAACTTCTGGGAGTGGTGCACATGTAGAGGACCATATGATGAGAAACATAACTTGTGTAGGGGACAAACAGAGCCCATGTGACTGGGCATGCAGATCCAGTGCAGCAGCAGATTAGAAGGCACTTTTGGGCTCGTCTACCCACCAGTCTCATTAGAGAGAAGCTATTCGTCACTGGCCATGTCTGTGTCTTGGTTGGCAGTTTTGGTTATTTATAGTAAAAAGACCAAGTCATTTATGTATTGAGGCAAATGCCAGCTCTCTTCACTGAAGTTCTTTTGGTCCCCCCACTCCCTTGTAAGTAGGCATGTCGATTCTTGCAACGACACCATTCAATTTAAATATTCATTTCAAAAGGTGTGTGCCGATTGTTTTATAACGAGCTGCCAAAAAAGGGGGTCTGTGTTTGTCTGCCTCCTTCAGGAATTTGCACCCATAGGTTGGCCTGCGCTCCCCACCCCTTGGCTGCCGCTGTGGATGGTAATGAACGCCGGGGCAGCTTATATAATGGTAGGACTCGCCCGTAGCCCTGCAGAGAAGGATGAGAAGAAAGCCTTGCTGTTTGTCTGGAGCTCTGCAATCACGAAAAGCCGTATTTCTTGTTTGATTTCATAACTCGGAGTTCAGTCACCACTCCTAAGGGAGGCGTTGCTCTTAGTTGCTGCTCTCCCATTATAAGTTGAAACCTGCATGTGGCATAGGCACTGTTTAAAAAAGGGTGGTGGTGGTGTTGCTGCTTTCTAGACTGCTTAGAGCTGCTTCTCTTTTTTATTTTATTTTTGAGTCAGGTTGATGTGTTTTCTGCACCAACCCTCTCACCATAGTTGTGTGTGTATGTGTGAATAAAGCTGAATAAGATAAGGATGTATTTTTGAGCTGTAAGTTTAAAAGCTGTAGTGTTTGGTAGGGAGGGGGAGATTGGAAATAGCAGAGTATTGTTTATGTGATGGTTTTGTTTGGAAGAATAAACAAAAGGCCTTAGTATCTTGAATGCAGTCTCCTTGAATAATGCAATCTTTTCTATCCCAAGCCATTTTAGATACAGTATTTAAATAGCCATTACCTCTTTATTTTATGTACATTGCTTTAAAAACTTTCTGCCATGCAAGACCAGTAGCTAGCTTACGTTTGTCCCTCAGCTCTGTATCCATATTTACATAATGCAGTACACTGTATCAGTTAAATTCTTTACAAGCACAGGCCATCCAAGTCAGAACAGCTTACTGTTTCCTGTGTTGTGCCAAAACTGAATATCTCTAATTAGTCACTCTTATCCATAGGATAAAAAGCTGTTATGAACACCAATATATACAGCTTTTTGTACTTCACCTGCTTGTATGAGAGTTTCATACTTAAGAAGGTTGCTGTGCGGTATGACTATAGGCTGCAAGACAGCTGATTTATTCACTACAATGAAGATGCTTGAAGTTAGCTATGTGACATAAATATTCTTCCTTTTTAGGGATGTAATCTTCGAGATGGAAGATGCAAAGGGTGTGTTATAAATTTTTTTTCCTCTGCATGGCACTCTGCCTCACTTGCAACAGTTCTGAATAAATCTGAGATGAAGTTGAGCTTTTATGTATATTTGTTTGTCTTTGGCTCTTGCATCACACTTGCCTTTTGTTCTGCCTTTTAGACTCAATTGTCTAATGGAAAACTGACATCTGCGGAGTCTGCAGTACCGAGCACATTATGCAGGCTGACGAGGTTCATGACCAAGAGAATGTTAACTCCGGGACAATCTTTAGTTCTTTTTTTTTAATATAATTTGGAATTACATCACTGTACTATGTCTGCATGCATTACATTTATCTTGAAGATGATATGTTATTTGGTAGAGCATACTCCAAGAGTACAGGTATAGGCCTGGTATAGGTCTGACTTCTGAACCTATCCTCTGATCTCTCTCCTTGGTCTTCTACTTTTGGCAGTATCTCAGTGATCCATGCCAAGGCAGGTTTCCTCAGTTCATTCTTCAAGTTCGTTACAGGCACTAGGGATGCTGACAGTTGCCAAACTTAGTAGTATGCATTTGTGAAGTTTTGGCAGGGACTCCTAGCTTATGGATGATAAAGGAAAGAAAGCTCTGATATAATTTTATTGTTGTCCCTTCTTGTAGAGGAGGCTGCTTTTAAAGAATTAATCTGTGTGTTAGAAGGCTGAAAGGATTGGATTTATTGCTAAACACTGGCGCTTCTTAAAGCACAGTGCTAAAAGTGAATGTGGGTTAGCCTATGAACCTCAAGCAGAACAAATGCACGGCTTTCTACACTCACCCATGTACCTCCTGCAGGTCTCTAACTCTCTCTGGAAAGCTCATGGGGGCCTTTGAGAGCTACTTGAATAACTACTAAATCCAACCAGGTGGTTTCAGAACCGTGATGGCCAAATTAGCACAAAGAAAGAAACTGTAGAAACTGTCTATATTTCTATTCTCCCATTCCTGGGACATTAGGAATCCATGTGCTGAAGTGTGGCTGGTTGGACAAACATGATGCCAAGCCAACTGCTTGTGACCTGTTTAATGACGTATGGTGTTTTTTTCAGAAAAAAAATACAGAGGCTCTAGCTGCTGACAGGGCACCATGACAGGAAGGGCAAGTTCATAAAGTCGTATAGGTGACTGCTGTTCTCTGTCCTGACTTAATGGATTGTGTAGTTTTTTGTATCTCTGGTAATGGGGCAACAGAGTAGGCTTCAATGGAGGCTTTTAAATGTACTCTGAATTTTCCTGCAAATGACTGTCTGCCGATTGCAAGAGATTGCAACAGTAATTGGTGTGAGTAACTCTCCACATGGCTGAGAGCAAGTCAGTATTATGCATGCAGATCTTTTATCTGTCTTGCTGCTTGGGAGTTTCTCCAAAATCTAAAAAGCTTAAATCATGGTGGGGAAACAGGTAGCTTTACAGCATGGTCTACTTTCATTGAAGCATGACTCTCTGAGCTGTTGGCTGCTCTTTGTTAAACCTCTTCCCCTGCCTTGTAAGAGCCATCAGTGCTACCAGTGCTGTGCTCCTACACTGAAGTAGTAAAATTTTGAAATCAATAATGCATGACTTGGCTTCTAATAATGCAACACAAACAAACTATTAGTTAAACAGCTGACTTCTGGCTCTAAATGTATAATCGGAGTTAATTGAATCCTTGCTATTTTATTTAATCGTTAGTAACTACCTAATAAACTCTGGAGGTGATTAGCGGCAACAGTAACTGCATTTGTCATCTCTTAATGTCTGGGAAGATGAAAGTCTGTTTTCTAAACATGAATCCAGGCTGGTGTCAGGCCAACTACATACCAATGAAGTTCAGGTCAGTGCGTGACAAGTAAATATCTCACCTCTGCTAGACCTGTACGACGCTCTATTGGTTGAGGCTTTCTAAGTACTCTCAACTGGGAGAGTTGGCACTAACAGGACATGTTCAACATCGTGAACCCATCACGTCTAGTACTCAGATGCTTTTCACAGCTATCAGGCTTCTCTTTTGAAGAGGTTGTAGTAGAGGTATACAGCTTTGTGTCTGATAGATCATCCTGTTCTCTAACGGTCATTGAACTAAAATATCCATTTTGGAAGTCTTTGCTATAAAATGCTATTAAATTGAAGTATACATGTTAAAGATCTCCTTGAAGAGCACTGACTTAGAAATATTGATGAGTTATACTGATTTATCTCAGAATCTAGACTATTTTGGAATTAAAGCTAAAATAACAAAGTTGAGCTTGACCTGGATGTGGCCTTGGAGACATATTTTGTGGTACCTAATAAGTAAGGTGTGTTAGATCAGCTGCTATGGCTGCTGTCTTAAATGGGTCTTCATTTCCTCTTTTTGAAAATATGTTGTCTTTCATGAATCCCCTACATAAGAAACAGTTTTAGAGACAATGTTGTAAGTATGAAGGGCTACAAGTGTACTTAATATTGTGTCTTAACATTAAACTAAAAGGGCCATTTCTCTTTAATAGTAAATTGGGAAACAGTGTGGAGACCCAATACCAAAAAGAAATTTCGAGTTCACACCAATATGAACAGGAATGTTGGGCTTCTGCGAATCTTCCCAGGAATCACCGCTGCTGCTGTAAGTGTCACCACTTCATTTTGGAAGTGGGTGAAGTGATGCTCAAATGCTTGATTAGTTAGCTGAAGCAGGAAAGCTGCATTGTTGTAGCAGTGGTTGGGGTTTTGGAGGCAAGGGAAAGGATCTGTCTTCTTCTGATAAACGTTTTTTGGAATAGCAGAGCATTCAAAGACAATTTTCATATTCCATAAACTATTGATAAAAGCTTTTCAAATATTTTTTGTCTAAACTGCCTGGGCTCTGAAACTTAAAATTAATTTCTTATCAGGGCTCATAAATAGGTCAAGTGTGCTTTTCTGGACAGGTGCAGGATACAATGACCATGGAAATGCTCTCATGCTGCATATGGAGGCATATTAATAGATATCTTGTCAAAAAATGCACAATATGGTGGGTGGAGGGGAGTGTGACTATTTCTACAACTCATGCTTCTTTTTTAAGGTTCATTTTGTCTCACAGTGATGGTTAACGTGACTCTCAGCATTCATACAGAGCTGAAAATGAGAAGTGGGATTTTTCTGCCTTCAGAAATTCTTTTGCAGAACTGTGGTTTTAGGAATATTTGTCTTTAAATTTTTGTCTAATACTAGTTCCATTAAATAGACAGGTCTTTTGTGGCTGTTGCCATCTTAAATTGAATCTAGCAGTTTAAGCAGCACTCCTCAATTATATTACCATTCTTTTTAGGTGAATATGAACAGATGGAAAGGCAGAGGGGTGGTATATCTGCAATAAAACTCCAACTGCATAGTTAGCCTCATGGGGGCTTACAGTGTATTACATTTAGCATATGTGATCAGCAAGGAAGCATCTAGGTTGTTTAAAATACATCTTTCTAGGAAGAGGACTTTGCTAGCCATTCTTTTACAGTGAGGCACGATAGCTACGTCATTAACAACTGGCCCAGAATGTGTTAGTGCCTCCTTTTTTTCCCGCCTTGAGTTAAATCAATTGGGTTTTGAGTTAAAAACCTCCAGGCTGCATTAGAATATTCTTTCCTGAAAGGTGAGACACTCTCTCTCTCAATTAATAATTCTACATTTATTTCATAAGTGTAAATCTACCTTTTTGTTCCACCATGGTCCAACAGTATAGCCTGTTAATGGCACTTGAACAACAGGATCTTTTTTCACACTGAGTTCATGACTGTAGAAAACAGTTGATTTTAAAATCTATTCCTCTAGGAATTTTAAAGGAAGATAAAGAGTGAAATTCTCATTTTTTTAAAGCTTATTCTACAGTCTCAGTTATTGCAGATGGGGAGCACAGAAGGGCATGAGAAGACTGCAAGGCTTGAGAGCCTGTAATACTATAACAGGAAGAGACCAATTTTAAAAACTCTGTGCCATACATGAAAATCTTGATGTGAATTAAACACACCTTTTGTTTCTCTTCCCTGTCTTTTTAAACAGGTAAAAGCATTTCTTCAGCCTCCAATTGAGGGGATTGTGCTTGAAACTTATGGAAGTGGCAATGCCCCAAACAACAGAGAAGACTTGCTGGAAGAACTGAAGAAAGCAGCTGAACGAAAAGTAGTGATTCTAAACTGTACGCAGTGCTTGCGAGGGTCTGTTAAAACTGTCTATGCAACAGGACAGGTAAGGGTTGTGCAATGACTTCAGACTCTGCTGCTGTGTAAAAGAAATCCCACTGATACAACTTAATTGTACACTTCTAGTAGTCCCAGTGTATAAAACCAAGTTTATTAGCTGTAAAGATACGGCTCATAACATAACTATATCTGAAAAATCTTAAGATGGAAGAATTTAAATATGTATCTGCAAACAAGATCCTGTTACTCCTAATCTGAATGGTCAAAACAGTCAGCTCAAATCCCAAATTAGTGATTGCTTGCTCTTCTCATGTGCAGCACTCCAGGATACCTTGCATTAGATTGTTAGTATCTCTCCCAAAGGGATTCCACTGAGGTAGGAGCTAGCTTTGGGGTCAGATGATCAAATAAAGTAGTATTTGATAGGCTAGCAGTTACTTAGCTACAATCTAAGAACATCAAGAAAGCCTGTAAATCCAAGCAATATTCCAAATCCTAGTTTTTTATTTGACTGGAAGTACAACTGAATTCAGTAAGAGATTGGAGAACAGTGTGTAAGGAAGCGTCTGTCTTGCAGAATGGAAAACAGTTGTGTTTAACCCATGAAGGCTAGCTTAAAGCAGACTTGGTGTAGATACTGTTAATATTCAGGGCATTTTATAGTGAGTTTCTCAATTGTGTATTAAGACATGACATCACTGGGACTAATAAAAGGTCAAAGCAATATAAGAGTATGTGTTGTATGTGGTAGTGTGAAGGAAGCTGGTTTAACTGGCCTTTATGAAAAGGCTAGCCATTAAATAGCCAAGACGCGCTGCCAGGGGGTGACTCATCCCCCTGTTTTAGACACCTGGTTTTGTTGGGAGCAATCACCCGTCTGGCAGAGCCAGCTTCTTCATTGACTGTGAGGTGAACCTAGATACTGTAGTCTGGTGCTGAAACCTGCCTCTTTTAACATTGGTTTTGACACAATTTTATATTAGATATGCTTCAAGAACACGTAGTCTGTTTTGAGGAGGAAGAAAAAGAGATTGTAAGTCTTTCTTTCCACCTCTTCAGTATCCAAACTTGGTATTTTCTGATATGGGCACTCATTTGGGTGTTGGTAAAACTTTTGCATCAATTAATGGAGATGTTTTGAGAAGTATGAACTTTTGCAAAGATCCCGTGCTCTGTAGCAAGTATGATAGGAATACATAGATTATATAAAACAGTTCACATGGAATGAAGACAGCAGTTAAGTCAATAAAAGACACAAATCGTATTTGAAAAACAACATGAAAATTAAGCCTAGCTTTTATGGGATCTTCTGCTTGAAATGAACTGCTAAAATGTATGGAAGGAAGAAAAATACCTTTTCTATGCTCTGGTTAAAAGATTCTCCAAGTAGACACCTCTAAAATGGCTTTTTGCACTCTGATCCAGACTGTTGATATGCTGAATTGAAAGATTCTGCTCAGGTCTTACTGACCCACTGTAAGGCTGTGTGGAAATCTGTTCAATTCTGGCTTCCACTTTTTATACGGAGCATGCATTATGTTGCTTCAGCATCCATTGGTGGAGGCTGCCCTGTTTTCTTGGCAACTTTTGAGGAGAACACTGGCAGAGCCAAGTCCTACAAAATTACTTCATGCTTACTCTTTTGTTGCCTTCTCCTTTTGATAAGGAACTGCTCAGTGGAGGAAGTATCATGGGTGAATGCTGGAAAGTTGCTGTAATGTTAATTTCACTTTGATTTCCTTTAAATAAAATCTTTCACAGGTCTTTGCATATGGCTAGGCCATTTTTTACTCATTGAAGCTAGCCAGGTAGGTCAGCTGAGTCCCTGGTTTCCCTGGAAGTGTTTGTTTTAATTAACTGAATGTCTGGCCTCTGATCCCTCTGCACAGTAGAAACTTATAATTGAGGGAACTTTAGGTATAGGAAGGAAGCTGGGAAATCCCTTCCTCCTCCTCTTTCTCAAACCCGCTGAAAAAGCCCTAACTGTTCTTTGGGTAGCTCTGCAGTACAGAAAGTATTTCTCACCTTTTCTATGTATGTTTTCCCATGGGACTTTTAAAAATGTTAGTCTGGGGCTCTTGGAGGGGGTTAATGAGCTGATCAAGGCCCTGTATCTTGCTAAAAATATTAGTTAAGCCACAACAAGTTTCAAAGTTGAAGTTTATATACAAGGTATTTAAAAGTAAAATGCAATGTCAAGAACTTACTGCAAGATGCTTAACTGTGAGGCATCACATTATGGCAAAGATGATGATCTGTGGTTTAGAGAAGCCTGCGTGTTCGCCCAGGTACAATTTAGTGACAAGAGATCTGAAATCTCCCTTGTCTTTGCTGTCTTGCTCACTGTAAACTTACGGGGCTTGCTGACCGTAGCAAAGATCTTTCTGCTTTTTGCTTTGGTTCGGATAGATTATTTTTTTTAAACTACCAGACAGATAAGTTAAAAAGGTTGTCTTTTTCAGTTTTTCTTGTTAAAACTATGTAAATTAGTTATTTTAGTTGTATGTTCTAAATCATACACTGCTAGTGCAGTCTGAAAGGATCTGAAAACACTCCTGCTGTGAGCACGCTGTAATGCTGGAATTCATCCAAAGCAATGCCCCATAAAAGAATGGTAAATATGTCTGTGTGAGAACAGCCTACTTGGCAATGTTCAAAATGCCACTGGGTTAAAACAGAGTAACTGCAGCTTTTCAATAAAGGGAATCTGACAACTCTGCAGATAGCTGATACGGACCTGTAACCTTTCCCTTTTAGCATAGTAAGTGACCGTGGCGAGTGTTTGGGTGAATTCTTCGATGTTATTGAATGAAAAGGAATTTAAAGTAAAAGTTATCTTTATTCAGCTGGCTCTAGTATTTGCTTGGTATTTGATAACTAAAACTACAAAAATTACAGTGGCAGTAGGAGGAGCAAGAGAGTGGAGGCATGGCTGCATGCTGTATTCTGTGTTGCTACGCATCATTCATATACATTTTCTGTTCACACAGGTATTTCTGAATGCTATGCTAATTGGAATCATTATTCCTTTTTATTCAGGCTCTCGCTGATGTTGGAATAATTCCTGGAGGTGATATGACACCAGAGGCAGCCCTAACTAAACTGTCATACACGCTCAGCAAGAGAAAGCTTAGCTGGGAGGAGAAGAGGCAGGTAAATATTTCAGTGTGACCTTGAAAGGCTTTAACTTCTCATCTGCTGTGCTAGCTTCTGCTTAGCTGAATGCCTTGAGCTTTTCCCTTCCATTTAAAAGCGATTGGTTCCAGAGCCAAAATGTGAACGTCACGTGGTTTTTTTCCTTAAGGAAAATACTGTTAGGCAAATGAATGTATGTAGATTGAGAGAAAAGAATTCTCTGCATAAGTCAGGTGAAGACTGTGACTGGGCCATGAAAATGCCATCTTTAAATGGTAGTAGTCTGCCTTGGATGTTTCTGTACTAAAAAACCACATGTGGAAATTCATATGAGAGACAGACTCCCAACCCAAAGCAGTCAGCAAAGATCTTGTCGTTGATCTTAGTGCGGTAAAGATTTCATCCAAGGCTCATTCACACAAAACTAATTCTGAAAATAAAGATTGCCTACCGCCTCTTCCTTTACAGCATTACTCATGACAGTGTTAGACTTTGTTTCTCTAAGAGGAGATACACTTTATAAATACATAAAAAAGACAATTATTCTAAGAACGAATTGTAACTGATTTCAAAATCATAACCCCTTTAACAATGTTCTTACTGTTCATTGGTGTTTGATCAAGTCTTTTTTCCCTCAAATTATATAGTTACGTATCATGTTCCTTTTATACAAGGAACATATAGCTCTGAATTAGTTAGGGGAGCAGCAGTCTGCAGGAGTGCATGTGTTTCTGTGCTTGTATGCAGTGAAATCGTAATCCTGACACTTTGGGAGATGACATCATGATGAGTCACTCTCTAGACTTAAGCACTGCATGCACATGTGTATCTTATGATGGCGTTTTGTTTTTGTTAAAACTGAAAAAAATTTGATCGTTCTTTCATGCTCAATATCTTCCAGCCAGTAGCAACTCTTGAGGCAAACATATTTGGATACCTGTGATCATAAGTGGAGTGGCTGGAAGTACCACTTACCGTGCTCAGAAACAGTTTCAGACTCTGAGCTTTCGGTTGTTTGCTAAAGCCTGGCTCTAAAAAATGAGAGGAGGAGGAGCTACATGTTTCTTCAGTGAGGATGGCAAGAACATACTCTGTGCAAGAACATGCTTGACAGGCGACATAAAGCTGGGTGAAGAGTAGTGGTATTGCATGTGTTTCTGTATATACACTTGAGAAACCTGGGCTCTTCACTGGTGCCCCTTTGGTACACTCACTAACCCTGGAACATACATATACTGGCCTGTTCTTTGAATGCAGACTTTAATCTTCTTGCACAGAGGATTATTTGACCTGGGACAGGAGATATTTTCCCAGCTGGCTTCCTGCCTAGGTGCATGAGTTGAAACTTAATTTGAGGTCCAGCTTGGTGAGGTGAGATAGCTGACTTACTCGGGTGAGGACTTGGTGATGGTACATTTTAGGTACCACTGGCACAAGGTACTCCTGCATCTTCATGTGCCACCCTCCGGAATATGCTACACAGTTTTTGTGTGGTGGTGCTGGGACCTCCTTTATACACTTTGAAAAACAAAATAAGTTTTGCAATTTCTTTGAGTTAAGCAGGATTGGTTTCCTCATTTGACTCACTGTACAGACCCACAAACAATTGTGTTGGCACAACCAAGGGAGCAGCACGCTGCATTGCCTGGGCAGGAATGGGTGGTAGAGACCAGGAGAAGAAGAAAGCCTGGAAATATGTTGTCTGTGGCAATATCTTCAGCTAAACATATCACCAAACAATAGTCTCCCAAGAGACGGAAGCTCTCCTGAAGCTGGCGTGGTTATTTTAGGATTCTCTTTCAACACGAAGAAGCAAGGAATGTGCCCCCAGACACATGCAAATGGCTGCAGAGCTGGTAGGACTGAGTAAGGCATGTAGGGCTCTGCGCTGGGTGCATTTAGCACAGGTGCCAATTTCTAAGGTTACCTCTGCAAAGCCATGATCTCAACCTGTCAAACTCCAAAAGTGCGCCAAAGCAGTTGGTATCCTCTGAGTTACACGTATATGGGACTCTTCCAGCAGACAGCTACAGTGTTGTCTGCGCTTGGAGTTTTTTTTTTAATAAAGGGCATGCCTAGACATAAGTAAACCTGGGGCATTCCTCCTTCCAACATCACATCTGTTTCTTGCAAACTTTCACAATCCTGCTTTTTAAAATTCTAATTGAAATAACTACGTGCTTTATAGCTGCATCAGCAACCTTTCATGAAAGAGTGCTAGTATGTAAAATTGTCAGAATTGAGGAAACCAGTTGCTTTTTCTTAACGACTGGCTTCTCTCTCTGTTCTCCAGATTTCCCAGAACTTGTCTGTTGGAGTATTTTCTTTTCTTTATTGCCATGTTCAAACACTTTCTACACATGAATTGGATGACCTTTTTTTGTTTCTTTTTTTTTTTTCCTGGTTGTATTGGATGCACCCATCCTGCAAACTGTTACACGCATGTTTTAATAATGAATGACTAGTACTACTGAAGACCCTCTGTATTCAAAGCTGGCTCTGTGGCCAAATTTTAACAAAATCAGGGCTAATGGAGCTGTTTGAAAATCCATTGAAATACATGAGCGTCCACAGGCAGCGCTGGGCTGCTTTGAGGCCTACGTACACAGTCTGTGTAGGAGTACTGAGGGCTGAGAATGCTGGCAAAAGGCAGCATTTCAGAATATTCTGGTCTTCAGCCTCACTCTGCTAATTACTCACTATCTTTGTGTTTTTAAGTAAGCTGCAGCTTACCCCACTAGGGAACTTTTGTCTGCATACTCTAAAAATTGGGGTGTTTTGTTATGTGCTTATTTTGGTTTCTTTGCTTTGGAAGAAAGTTTTATTTGCCTGTTTTTTTTTTTTTTTTTCACCCCTTTGTCTTTTTAAACTTGCAATCTTCATGGGACAGTAAATATTTCTTTAATCTTTTGTCTGCATTCAATTAGTTTCCATAATTCCTCCAAACAATTTTCTAACTTGATCCTAAGGTTTTTTATTAGACTACTACCATATTTTTCCTCTGCTAACAAAGGATTTGATTGCTTGCTTTTCAGATGCTGAGTGAGAATCTAAGAGGAGAAATGACTGTTGTACCCACAGGAGCCAAGATCTCTCTGAGAGATAGCAAGTTTATTCAAGTGATTGCCAAATCACTAAATATCAGCAGCAAGGAGGTATATACTTAAATATTTAAAATTGAACTCATATAAAGCTGTAAACTCAGTGAAATGAACCTAGCTGAAAGATAAACAGCAAAGCTGAAAGAAAAATGGAACATTGGAGCTTTTATATGATTTTTTTAGTACTGAGTGTCCCCGCTAACCAGTTGGGTTAGGGAGAAAGGACACAATGACAAGCATAACATTAAAATGTTTTTAATTAAAAACATATTAACTTTTTTTTTCCTCTTTGTAGCCCCATCTTGAGTTTATTTTCTTGGCTGGCTGGTTGCAATAACAAGCCTTAGACGGCTGCTGTAATTCAGGGTATCAATGATATGAAAAAGTGCTTTGTATTTTTGTGGTCAAATGTATTGACAGTTCGGAGCAATCCAAATAATAATGGGTAAAACAGCTTAATTGTACACGCAGTCATAGAAGTCTGATACTAAGGAAGCACTACACAAGTGTAATTTGTGGTGTGTAATATTAGTACCTGCCAATTGGAAAATCAGAAAATATAGTATTGGTTACGAGTATTTGCTTTTCTCTTGGCTTGTTTTCAGGGAAGATGGGATTTTTAGTAGCTAGTGGATACTGAACGTATGGTTCTTCTTTAGTAAGCCTGAGAAATGGGAGGATATTTAGGGGGCCTATGGGGCTTGTCAGTGGAGGTTTAGAAGTACAGGTTACACAAATATCTGAGGAATCACAGGAATAAAGTTGATCCAGTCTTGAGGAGACTGGACTATATGGTCTTTTCCAACTCCTGCCAGCACTGTGTCTATTACCGTACTGATGTGTAACTATGGCAGTATATAGATGGTAATTAGTGCGTGCACCTTAAATTGTATATTTAGATATCAGGTAGTTGTAGTGTTGCCAGGGAGGAATATAAATCTTCATGGATGTGAGACCGACAAAATGTAAAATAAACATGAGACTTCTTTCCTTCCAAGAACTAAATGCTACCATTTTTAAATAACCAAATGACTAATTTGGAAACTTCACATGAAAGCAAGGGCAGTGTTTTTATGACTTGGACTTCAATCATATTAGAGACGAGGCTGATATTAAATGTTTAATTTTATTTGTTTCTCAGGAGTTAGAAGCCGTAAGAGATGCATTAATTCCACCTTTGGCTTGTGCTGCAGCTAAACTGGGTGACATAGACGCGCTAAGAGCCATAGCAGAAATGGTAACGTAAAATTAACAGTTTGTACAAAACACAAATTTTTAAATAGAGCTGTAAATGACAGGAGGAAGCTATGCTCACTGGGAAGCAACTACCTAAGTTTTAGAATCAAAGTGCTTTGACTAATACAATTGGTTTCTAGGCTCCTCAGTCTTTGCCTTTCAAAACTGGTATGTTCTTTCCCCCATCTGGTTCTCAGCTGTTTACATTTTCTTTTGAACTGTGAAAATACAGGTAGATTAAAATGCAAGTTCTTATCTGCTAACTTTGGAACACTTTAAAATGGTTTGTGCTGCCTTCTTTCGCTTAACTTTCTGTATGCATATTCATAATAGCCAGCTTTTGGATGTAAATCTATCATGATTAAAAAAAAAAAAAGAACTTGAAAATTATATTTAGGCAAAACACAGTGCAGTGCTAATTCAGGATTTTGGGCCCTCTCCATAGCTCTAGCTTGGCTTATATCTGGAAAAAGAAACAGGCACTTCCCTGTATCATCTTCTACACCTCTTTTCTTTTTCTTTTTGCCTTGGTTTACCCTACTCTTGAGACTTTGGTAATGGGCCTCGAGAAAGGATAAATATATATTGAAAATAACAATAAACTAAGGCAAGTAAAATTAGCAGACTATAGGCACAAAGCTGCTGTATGGCTTACTGCAATAAAGAGCATATCTGAAGGGGCTGTAATGAGAATACGTTTGGGGGGGGGAACATGCGGAAGATAGAATAAATATCTTCATTGGTGCTAAAACAACGCTACAAGATAAACTTTAAGTAAATTGGACAAGCTTAACATTTTGGTGGCAGAATTGAAATGTGGTGTATGCATCTACTGTTGTACCAACAACTTAACGTGCAGCCATTATCTTTTTAGCATGTGAAGGATCTGTCCTTTTGTAGGGTGGAAACTTGAGCTGTGGAGACTATGATGGCCGAACTCCACTTCATATTGCAGCCTCTGAAGGGCATTTACCATTAGTTGAGTATTTGTTGACATCTGGCGCAACTGTTTATGCTAGAGACAGATACGGATCTACCCCACTGATGGATGCAATCAAGTTCAGGTAACAAAATAATTTATACACCACTGTATGTGAAGTTTATTACTTTGGATTTAAAGTCCATCACTGTGTTTTGGTCTTGTTTTGTCTCAGCAGTCATGTCTAAATGACAGCAGTTAAAATAACACAAACTAGCTTCATTTCAAAGGATGTGACTAACCTGAATTAAAAGATTTTTTTTTTAAATAATATGAAATGAAAGCAAACAACTTGGTATGCATGCAGAATTTTAGCATAGGGTAACTTATTTCTGCCTTCCTGCCAAGACTTTGTCCGTAATTTCAGGACTCCACTCTTTGTTTTGAGGCTACCTTATAAAAGAGAGGCAAACTGATCACTCCTTTTGACTGTCAGAAGTGAGAGTGCAGGACCAGGGGCTGCCTGTTTTCTTTCTGCTCTCCCCTTTCTCACCAAGACCAGACTGTTTCAATTGGCACAGAATAGACCGGTAGGTTGACATGTTTTAATCTTTCCCTTTCACCAGTGCTTTCCTGACTCTCTTGCTGGGTGACTGGTTTTTTGATTTTTCCCTTCCGCCCACTCATAATTATATGGGATGGCTGCATGGCTCTGCCTGCTTTGTGGATTTCCTCTTCCTGTTGTTCTGGATGTCAGCACTTCTTGAATGGTAGTCACGGACTGGTCTTTTCCATGTTTTATAGTCCTAAGGAATGGCCATAGCACAGAATATAAAAGTTATCAGATATCAAAATTTAATTTTTAAACACTTAGTTTATATAGCCTGGGGATTCATAGAGCCACTGGTCTTCTAACGTGTTAGAAGCTGCATGCCCTAATCTCTTCTTGTTTCTTTGATCCACTTTCAGCTCCTTATCTCATATTCAGTCTGTATGATTGCAGGAGAAGCTTTTTTCTGTAAAGGATCTTGGAGTGATAGCATTTTCATGGTCTTCATGGATGTCTGTCCCCAAATATTCCTGCAGCTTTCTAATGTTGACAAGTTCCCCTGGTCTGTCAGGCTGGAGTTAGCTCCCTGGGAGGTCTGACAGACCTGGTTTTGCATTGGATGCAGGAATAACTTGAACACTTTTTCTGTCTCAAAGACTAGATGTGGAAAAGTCAACAGACTCTGTTAACTTGAGACCTGAAGTCCTGTGTGGCCACACTGCGCTATTGCCATACCTACTGCATGGTCCCCTATGGCTTTGTAGTTGTTGCACTATCTTATGAATATATAAGCCCTTCAGCGGCAAACCCTTAAAGTCTTAAAGCAAAAACAAGCCCAACAGCAAATCAAACAAATAACCTCGCAGTTGAACAGAGGTGGCTCTGGTCCAATGTGAGAAAATGCTACGGCATTAGATACCATTAGATGTTCCTGCAAATCAGGCACCTACTTTTTTTACCGCACCCATCTACCGCCTGAGGAATTTCACATGAGCTTGTTGTTTGGATTCCTTAGCATTGCCACTCCTATATTAGACTCCCACTATGACTCTTAAGCTCTTTAAAACTGCACACCCATTTTGATATAGGGAATTGCAAAAGGAAACTGCACCATAACCATTTTCAGTTTCTCTTTTTGGTTCTACTGTTGGAATGAGAGGAAGAGTTGACTTAAAACTAATCTCATAAATGTGTGTTTATGATCTGCTGTGTATTTACATGGCATTTCACACTGATAAGCACATAAAGGAGAATGGTAAAGATCAGACAGCTGTATATATGTGCAATTAGATACCACTAAAAATATTTCTGCTACAGAAATATTTAAATTCTATTTATGAAGCAGTTGCGTGCTGAAAGTGAAGAGATTATCCTGATGCAGTGTACAAAGTGGCAGCGAGGGAAGGGGGGAGACTGATCTTAATGAACAGTCAATGCTTTAAACTGTTTAATATTGTAACTTTCCCAATTTTACTGAATATTGCATCAGCTTAATCCCATTTTCTGAGAATTAGGATTTGTTTAATTGGCATTTAACTGCAGTACAGTATCCACTCATCTTAAAAATAGCTTTCTTCCAGTTTTTTATGTCACGTTTCTCAGTGGCTTGCCTTTTAACCTAGCATGCAAACCTATATAATGATGACTGATTTCTCTTCTCCATTTAAAAATCTGTAAAGATGATCAGGAGTTATGTCTCTTCTTAAAAGCTTCTTAACATAGCACTGTCAGCTGCTAGACAACTTGATCTGTATCAATGACAGTCTCTTAAATTTTTTGACTTTAAGTGACTCTTTCTTTGTTTCTTTAGATGGTAAAATGTGGAGTCCCTTTCTAAATAAGAAATAAACTACTGCATTTCCGCTTTTTCATTTGTAACTCTGCAATTTGCGTGTAGTCTCATTCACTTTATGCATGAAGCTAAACAGACCACTGTTAATTTAGGCCAGTTGCTTGACATATCAAAATTAGTAGCATTCCTTTAATTTCTTAAAGTACCCTCAAGGGATAATTCATTTTCAAAACAATAGAATAATATTTTTTTAATAACAGAAACTCTCCAAGCAGGAAAATGTCTTGAATAAAAATTGTGTATATTTTATGTAGTAAAAGCACTTCCATTTACTTGTAGTGCAGTGGTAAAAGGTTGAAAATGGGGTGTTGCTCATACAGTGCTGTGAGAACATCAGATTAGAAGCAGTAAAATTACCTCCCACGTAAATATGAATTTAAATACTTGATATTTTGCAAGGTTACATTTACATTACTTCAGGAAATCTAAGGCAGAGTGAAAATCTAACCACCACCAACTCCAGAATTGCATTCAAGCCTGTCCTTACAGTATTTGAGCATAAAATTCCCACTGATACCATGCAGAAAACCGAACAAGTGAAACTAAGCTGATCCTGCCATAACCATTCCAGTTGCTAGGGGAGCAAGCATTAAAAAGAATGAAGCCAGTCAAGTTTGGATATACATTACACCTGCATTTCTTTAAAGAGAGGTGGTGGAAGGTGTGCACCCTAAGGCCCCAATCCTGCAAACTCTTACATGCATGTTAATTTCACATGTGTGATTCATCCCTTTTGAAGTTGATTCCCTTTTAGTAAGTGTCTGCCAAGTCAAGGCCTAAGATGGTACGTACTGCACAGCAGCTTGATTGCTGTGAATCCAGAGCCCTTGTGAACTGGTAAGGTTTCGGATGTCATTATCTGGAACTCAAACATCGCTCATAGCAGTGAATGTTGAAGACCACACTGAATCATTTCTTTTTGCTATTGATCCATCAGTATACATTGGGGCTTTTTTATCTCCAGTGTTATCAATAATGGATTCTAGCAGGGGGGAGACACTAGAAACCCTTTTTGTCTATTTGTTTTTTCGTCAGAGCAGATGAATGACAGTGGTAGTATCAAAAGGCTAACTTAAATAACATACGCAAAATTGCATTGTTTCTATAGGCTATGTCTGACCAAGAGCCACAGTTTGGTAAGAGAGAGCCCTAAGAAAAGAGGGAGTCAGGAACAGTTTGGAGGTGACAATAGCTCCTCATGGTTTTGCCTCTCAAATGGGGCTAGACTAGACAAGCAGCTGTGCACCCAAGGCTAACATAGTGATGTTGGCCTTCCCTCTACACCTTGTACTTTCATTGTCCAGCACTTGCTCTGCTCTTGGGTTTGTGCTGTCACCTTAGAACAGAAATTGCATTTGAACGGTTCCCAAGAAGTTCATGGCTCATGACATCAGCTGAACTTCAGATCAGCTAAACTGTAATCCTCGTGAGGCTTTTGTAGAGCTGTAAGCGAGCAGCACTTAAAGAAACAACTTCTGAAGGCAAATAACTCTCATGTGCCTAAGACATAACAGTATCAGCAAATTCACAGACATCCTCTTGAAATACAAATGATGCTCTTGTGGTAGGTGCAAGACAGAAGAAGTGGTACTCTGGATAGGGCTTAAGTTTCTGCAGAATGTAGATACCGTTTGGATGCAAGTAGGAACAAGCTGTAGTGCGACTTACCTCCCGCATAGTTTTCATGTTGAGTGATGGGAATGTGAGAGGTGGTCTGTTTGCTTTCTTGGATGGATTGGCTCTTCATAGTCAGAGTACTACATTTAACACTTTTAAGTTGCGCATTACTATTTGTCCCTATTCTTCCTCTCCCTTACCCTTTCTTTAACAAGCAGTGGTATACAACACCTCTTCTTCCCGCCGTACCAAGAAACATGATTTTGAGTGATTCTCAGTCATCAGACACTGTACTTCTATTTAGAGATGTTTCATTGTAAGCATGTATTGTAAACACTTTTAGTTTCAATGCTTAAAGATTTATTTTATTTCAAACCACTTTTTTTCATAATTTAAATTTTCTGTATTAAATGTGTGGGGTAAATGTCCCCAGATCTGTCTGTATCAAAGATTTATAGAGTCCCACTCAGCATAGTAATAGCTGTGTGGTGTAGGTGGGACATGAAGTGCTTTCTGGAGGGAATCTCGCTACCAGTGAGAACTAAATTAGTTACAATAGGGGAAAAGAAATGCCTGGCTCTTTGCTGGAATCCAGAGATACGGACTTCATAGGGGAAGCACATTGAGGGAAGATACCACACAACATTACATGCTTTTCTGCCTTTTCTATTTCAGTGCTGTCCCATAGCAAAGCTTTTATTTTAAAAAGTGCTAGTTTCATGCTGTGATTTCGAGTATAAGGTGGGAAATGAGGAATACTCCAGGGCAGTCGTTGGAGAGTAAGCAGGCACTCCCCATGTTCAGTTCTGTACCCAATGTAAGCTTGAGTGAACAAACATGTTCTACTTTAATCTATTTTAGGTCAAATTTCTTTTCAGCTAATTACTGTTCTGCTTAAGGCTGAACTAAAAATTTCATACACGTAGAATTCATTCTTCACCACAGACTGAAAAATAGGAAGCCGTGCTATTATTTACTGGTGCAAGGAGATGCTTGTGGAAGACTAGCCATGTTGTAAGGGACCCACCTGAGAAAATATTTTAGATAACTGAACAAACTTGCGGCATGTGCTGTTCCAGCAATGCTTTGCCATGAAACAAAAACAGATTTTTTTTGGGGGTCTGTCAATTGAAACAAAGTGCAATTTAAATAAATCTGCCTGGTAGGTTAAATAACATATATTTGGAATAGCAAAATGATTCCTATAGCATCTATACAGTTCTTTGTTTAGTTTATAAATTAAGATCTTATACGAAACATATAAGCTTACATAGGCTTAATATGGATAACTGTAAAGTAACTTCTCATTCAGGATGGAGTTTCCTAAAACTAAGCAGGGATTAGATAAGCAGTTTAGTCCAGTTCTAAAACAGAAAGGCCCATGGCTACCTCCAAGAAAATGCAAGTGATTAAGCAGAACATGTATCTGAGCTTTTTTTTTTTATTTAATTAATTAGGAGGAGTTTTTAGGTAATAGCTTGGGAAAGCCCCTATATTTCCTATTACAATGATATGCCTAACTTTTTTTTTTGAAGTGTTATAGTACAACTTAAAAGAGGAACTATGAAACTGATCTATTCCTGATCTACTGGTGTCATCGTGCTCTTTCTGGAGAAAAAAAACTGTGTTTGGATTTGTAAACTAGATCATTTGTTTAGGAGAGGAGTACATCATCATCTTTTCAAAACGAGTTCTAAACCTTTCACTAGGTCACTTGTGAAAAATGTATTTTGCAGATTTTTCATCTGTCATGTTATTTTCTACCCATTTCTACCCATTTCTGCCTTTAGAGACCAGCCTTTTCCATAGACTTTCTCAAGCATCTGACTAAGGTATAGGAGTTGGCGGGTAGTGCTTAAATATCTATTTGTCCCTTTGTCTCAAAGAAAAGGACAAGGAAGACGTCCTAAAGACTACAAATGGAAATAAATAATAAAAGTATTGGAAGGAGAGGGTTAGGAAAAGATGTGCTTTTGTGGGAGGTTTGTAAGAATACGTACCACAATTTTGAAGCCCTAAAAACCTGATTAGCTTCTACATTAACCTAAAGATTCATTGCTTATCTGCAAGACATATGTTTTATTTAAGACTGATATATATGGGCATTGTATTCTGTAAAATACAGGAATGATGCTATGTAATAAATGTCCTCACTCTTTGCATGTGTTTCAATCACTAATATGTCAAGTGTTAAATTAAGCTAGCACGAAGGTAAAGAAAATAAAAATTATTTGAAGAGAAAGGGATGCATCCCTTTCATTTTCAGAGCTCAACTTAACACTTCCATGACCTTAATTTGTGAACGATATTTTGATAGGAATGGCAGATCTGTTTACTATATCTGTCACCTTGGAGAAGATGTTGGTTCTGTGATGGTGGTGAATATCATATAAGAGCTTTCAGTGACTGTTTGTGTATATGAGTAATGCTGGATTTAGGGAAAAAAACCTACTGGTCAAAACACTTTCTCTGTTTTTTCTATTCCTTTCATAAAGGCACATACAAGTGATTAATTTGTTACGAGAAACAGGAGCGCACCTTTCAAGTCATGACTTGGAGAACATTGGAACAAAACTCTGCAGGTAAATGGCATATAAGGTGAGGTGGCCCAAAAACTGGGATGGAGGGGTATGATTTGATGTGATGATATGATGATGAAGAGGCTCTCAGAATGGAGAACAGCGTGTTGACAACTTCCAAGAAACAGTTGGGTCCCTGGCATGTGACGTGGCTATTTCTGTGCTAGACTAATAATGAGGAAACAAGTGAAGTGATGAAATTAAGAATCAACTCTGTGTTGGAGCACCAATAACTCAAGAGAGGTCCAAAGTAAGGAGTATTGTGGGGATAAGTGAACTGGAAGCAAATATGCCCCATTTTTTCCATGCACTTTCACTGAGGAAGCGTGAGGAGGAACCTATGTAAAGTGTGATTTAGCATCTCTATTTGAGAATAAAGCTGCACATAGTGCATCATTTTTATTTTCTTAAAATCTGCTTTTCACTTACATGGGAATGGCGTCTGCTTTAGCTAGTATATAACATTGTTCTTAAAAGTAACTAAATCAAATAGACAAATAGCTTTAACCCCAAAACCTTTGAACAATTGCTCCCCATCTCTGTATTTAATTTTGAGAGGATATAATCCTCTGTTGAAGCTGGTTTTCCATACGGTTGCTCTTAATATATAAGGTGGTTTAATGATATGGATATATATTATGAAAAGAAATAGATGCTTGCTTTTATTTTTTCCAGTACTGGTTCTGAATTACAAATTACTCTGAAAATTGTAAGAAGGTTTCATGCATTTCCTAAAATTACTTATAGTTTTTACTTCATTTCTTCTTCTCCTCAAAACCAAACAAAAAGCCCTTGAGTACCAGCCTTTATATCAGGACATGGCAGGACACCATGAGACTTGTAGGGACCAGCCAGTGCTGTATATTGTCTACAAAACTATAAGGTCAAGGTAAAGCTTATGTGTGTTCTGTACAGAAACTGGGCTCTGTCCTTTGAGTAGTTCTGGAATCAAGAAATACTAGCTGGAGTGTTTTCGTTGTTGTCACATGCTCAGAGGAGACTGGTTAATAAGACTTTTACCGTGAAGTTAAAATATGTGCTTCGTAGGGCACTGTGAGTGATAGGACAGAACTAAACCCTTGGTGTGCGTACTTTTCATCTGCCAAGGCGGCAAGAGGAGTGGCTTAGGGAATGACATTGCTCTGCAAATAAAGTGGCCCCTTACTTAGCCTTGGTGCCACATGCAGAACCAGTTTGGCTAGCCGACCTAGGAGTAATATGTCCAAAAAAAAAAAGAAGAGAACAAGGGTCCTTTAAACAAAAAGTGGTTCTGATGCAGTTTGTTACAGCATTTTAAGGAGGATCGTACAACCGGCATCTGTATTGCATGATCTCCTGTTGTTCCGAGCTGGTATTTTGATAACAAACATTTAAGATATTTTGAACTTGCATGGATGGTAATAAGTTTAGTATAAAACCAACGTAAATCTTCCAAACAGAGGGCGGGAGCGCACATGTGTGCAGAGGCCAAATGAGGACTCGGTGCAGAGTGGCATACTCGGGGTGAGAGGGGAAGAGGCTCTCCCACCTTGGCGCGGGGCAGGAGCCAGGGCCGTGGCTCCCTCCCAGCCGGCAGCTGGAGTGGTGGCCACGGCCAGAGGCATGACAGCATGGCCTGTACCAGGAGCACAGCCAGCCTGAGGCATCGGCCAGGCTTCGGGACAGTGCTGAAGTGTCTGTGAATGGTGGCTCTTCCACAGACTGCCCCTGCAGAGCTGAAGGGCTTGCTATCCTCTTGCTGTTTTAGAGGGCCTGGCCATAGTCTTTTGCACCAAAGTGGACTTTTTCCACAGAGCGTTACTCAGATGCCTAAAAATTATTAAGTCTGAGGTATTGGTGTTTGTCCTCCTGCCAAAATGTCTCAGATGCTTCTTCTGAAGTATCCTCAGGTAACCTGACTGATACACTCATTTTTCCAGCGTGCTCAGGCTCACTTCTCTGTCCTACCTCTTACCTCCTCTTTATAAGCCTTCTCTTTGCAGGCACTGGCACCTCCATAGCAGTCAGCATGTTCATGTGGTCAAGCTGCTTATAGAACAAGCTGTTTATAACATCTTCCCTCTGTATAATTCAAACTATTTTCCTACAGCTCTTCTATCTTGTAATGCCTTAAGCTGCAATTTGTACCAGTTTGAATTTGTCATCAAGGCAAATACATCAACTTCTTGGGGTTTAGAACGACACAGCTGCTTGCTTTCTGATAAGCTCTGAGTTTCTGCACTTGGCTAATTTAACTTTTTTCTCCCATACAGTTCTCTCTGAATTAGAAGCTATAATCACGTTTCCCCCCTTGCTACCAAATTTGCTCTCATAAAAGACCATGAACAGGGATTTTTGTATTCTAATATTGTCTCCCCAGCTTCCTTCTGTTTAGACTCATGATTTTAGAATAGAATACGATAGAATAGTCCAGTTGGAAGATATTGGAGATAAAATAAAAATAAATATGCTCCTTTGGCACTGGTGATGTCTGAGAGCTGGACAGTATCAGCAGGAGCTCTTGTGTGGGAAGTGGAGATGCACATAGGTGCAGCCAAGATGATCTAGTTATTAAATCCTTCATGGTTTCATTTGCTGTGGGTTTTTGTAGGAAGCGAGAGGTGTTAGTCTGCTTTTTGGAATCCCTTTGTTGATATTTTTAGTATCTGGTTCATGGCTTTGTTTTGAAATGATAGAGAGATCTCAATGTTAGTAATCTGTTAAAAATGCCAGTGTCTTCTCATATTGCAGTAGTATTGTCATTTGTCTGCAAAACCAAACCATGACGAGATAAATTGGGACACTCAGACTTATTCTGAAGGCTTGTCAAGTTCTGGAGTTAGTAAACAGTTGCTTTGTGTCTGTTTTTTAAAGGAAAAAGGCCTGTATAGAATTGAGATACTCTGTTCAAGTCTGTACATCGCAAAATTAAATAGGGGCATAAAGCCAAACCAGCCTTCTCTTTCATAGTCTTAGATTTCATAAAATGATATGATATAATATACAAGGATTAAGCCTTTCAAAATCAGCAACTTTCAGAATAAGATGCGTCTTCAATTTAACATAAACTTGGGGGGTAAGGCTGGGGGAGGAAGGATAAATATGCCTCTGCAGGAATTAGGACCAAACTTCTAATGCCTGCTATCTTTCAAAGAAGTCTGTCTCAACTGAGAGAGATGTGGAGATACTAGCTAAGATCAGCACTCCCAAATGTGTTCAGGGTAGAACAAACCATGCCTTGTGCTGGACTTTTAACTTGCTTTCTGAGNAAAAAAAAAAAAAAAAAAAGAGGAAGAAAAAAAATATTTTCTCTTCTGTCAGGGTGATGATACAGCTAAAAAAACGACTTTCCTGGTTGTTTTATAGAGACACTGAAAAATGAGAATTGCTGAAAAAGCAGAGCTTTTTGTCCCTGGGAAAGATGAAATCCTAGTACCTGAGGAGGCAGGAGGGAACCTCAAGGTGTCATTTCACTGTACTCATTACCTCCCAGATCTAGAACTGCATTGGCCCTTGTCCTTCTAAACCTTCTGAGACCTGAGCAGCTTTGCTCCTGGTACCTTGACAGTAACAGAGCACCCCTTAAACAGCAACTCCTGTAACTAAGTTTGCTTGATGCTAGCGTGGCAGGAGGCTCAAAATCAGAGCACGTAATTGCCTTCTCACTATTCTTGATATCTTAGCTCTGTCATCATCATGGCTCCATTAGCCGTGCTGAAATTGTGAAATGGGTACGTAATAATTTTTTCTAAATGCAAGAATATTGACAGGCAGCATACCTGGGATTATCTGCTGTAAAAGGTATCAGTCAGTAAAGTAAATCAGTCAGTTTAGTAAAATGTGATTAAGTAGTTCTCTGTCAACAAAGCAGGTTTTAAACATCCTGACAAGTGTATATTGAAGTTATTTTTATTCCAGTTCATGATAGAAAAATGATGGACTTCTGCTTAGAGGATGCACTTGTAGCTGGAATTGCTGGCAAAACGATCTTTGAGAAAAACACAGAGCAAATATCCCCATAGTGTATGTTGAGAAGTCCTAGGTATATATTTGACTACATAAAGTACACTTACAGTGTGTAAAGGAAATACAGATGTGATTGGCTTGAGTACAGAGATTTGGAATTGGAGAAAATGTTTTGTGGTGTTCTTGATTATAATCAATTCAGTGAATAGTAGGTATCTTCTATTTAGATTGGTATCTAAATTTTCTCGTGAGCTATGTCACTTTTTCTTCTCTGGATCACAGTCCCCATGGAATACATTTCTCACTTGATCAGTAAATGGCTGCTGCAAAATTGAAGATAATTCTGTGTAGTCGGATTGCTTTAATGTCACGGAAAGAGACCACTTCACAGTTTTGACCTCTGGCAATGAGGGTTAAATTGCTCTTTCTGAACAGGTGCTATTAGGCAGTTAATTTTCAAGTAAGTGCAGTAGTCCTTGTTTGTTGCTTACAGAGATGCTAGCTGAATTGCCCTGGGTATGTAGGTCGGTAATATTTCTAAATGTGCTGGTCTTTGCCCAAAGTGGTTTCTGCTTTGCACGTGGCTGAACGATGAGATTCCGTTTGGCAAATACTGTGCTTTCCTGTCCAGGGTTGAAGACGCTTGTGACTCTCACTTACTAGGTAGGCTTTTTGTTGGTTGTTTGTTCCTTCATTCTGGGACCTTCCAGTGTCAACGGCAAGAGACTGGTCTTTGTAAATAACAATAATTCTTGTGTTCCAGAAGTGGCTGCTAAGCTTTTTCTTCTCTGCTTTACTAATGCTTACACATTTTCTTTACTAATGCTTACTTTTTCCTGCGGTTTCCTTAAAGACTCCCACTGAGCTTCCTGTTAGACCTCCTTTGCCTTCCTCTGTTTCCTTATTGCTTCTGAGGTGCCTTTTTTTGTGATGGCAGTTTTCTTTAATGATTTACTGATCCTTTTCTTCATGATGTCAGACTGAAGCGCTGTTAAACCCCATAGCACCCCACTGCCACTTCCCTGTCCCCAAAAGACCCCAGCTGTAGGTCTTCTGCCCTGCCTCGGGGTTGGTGGGGTTGCATGGAGGAATACAGACAGAGAGCGTTTGCTTTCCCGTTTCCTGTCCAACCTCTGGGACCGCTGCAAGCAAAAGCCTCTCTCTGACTTTCTCCTCAGACTGCTGCAATTAGAGGCTTCCACTCCCCTGAAAACATTTTTTCAGGTACTTAAAGAGATTTAATCAACAACAGAAGTGATTTCAGCCCAGCAGAGAAGTGAATCTTGCAGCCTTGCTTTCAGGGTTTCTTCCATAACCTTACCTGTCTGCCCGCCCCTTGCATCTTCCAGCCGCCTCCACTTTCCACCAGGTCTGTCTGGCTTGGTTGTCATACCCAGGAGCCCGTCACCGTCCTCCATCCCTGCTGCCAGCAGTATGCTGTTCCCCCCCAGCAAGCACTGTTGAAGGCAGCAAACTCTGAACTTAATAAGTTTGGGGAGGGTTCCCCCTCTCTTAATGAGATTCAACCTCACTTGATGATTATCGGTGTGGTTCTGCCGAAACAATCTGCAAGCACAAAGCAAGCTCAGGTCTGAAGCCTGACAGATGTTGGTATCTTGAGAAAACTAAAGGTAGTCCTCCCAGCCTTGCTGTCAGTTCGGCTTGTCCACAGGCTTGGTACAGACAGCCATGCTTTTGCAGATGTACAGGTTGTTAGCCTTTCATTAACCAAAATGAAAGTTAAAAGTGAACATTAAGTATTTTACGGATGAGACTACCAGCAGATGCGTGAATAAACAATCCGGTGTACGTTCCTCTGAAAACTTTAACTCACTTGTTTGTATATGATTAATTTTGATCCTTTCTATTGCTTGTTATACATGGCAGATAGAGGTCATCTTTAAAAAGCTTATTTTTGCATGCTGCCCATTTAAAATCATACAAATTATCTTATAAAACTCAAAAAAACATAGCTGTGTTACTGTCCAAATGATATCACATAAATACGCTGTCATAACTTCTGATAGCAAACATACTTATCCACACTTGTGAAGGGGGTTTGTTAATGGTTTTAAATGAGGCCCACTGATTGCTAGCACATCTGCTTGTGCTCTCACTTACTCAGCTGCATCTTGATTTAGCCATTGCCCTCCCCCCAACTCATTTCATGAGATAAATATTGTGTTGTGAAATATGAAACTGCATGACTTTTTTCCCCTTTGGTCATAGTCACACCCACTATGTGAAACTAGCCTGTTGTAAGTACTTATAGCACAGCCCTATTAATTTAAGGAACTGATTCATCAAGCTGTGTTGCTTGCTCAGCTATTCAAAGCTGTTGGAAGAGTGTTGCTTTACTTACCTCTCTGCCCTGGCAGCCATGTTGAGCCTGTTCTGGTTCAGCGTTTGCCTGCTGAGCTAATTGACAGGACCCAGGAGCACACTGAAATGGCCTGAAAGATTTAGAACTGATATTAATTATTCTTTTTCCAGCCTCACAGCTAAAGGCGATGTGGATGGGCTGTACGCCTGGTACCTAGCTGGTGCAGACTTGGAGCAAACTGGTTATGATGGCAGAAGTCCCCTACAAGTAGTAAGTGTGCATATGGCTGTACTCCGTACGGCGCACTAGCTGTGTGAGTAATAATGCACGCTGTCGGATAGTATTAGTTTGGGAAAAGTAAATGTTGCTTTGGGGACTATAAACCAGATTAGAGCTTGTTACAAACTCAAGTCTGGTGCTGTTCCGACATAATAAATTGCTGGAGCCAGAATTTTCTCATCTATGTCAGAGGAATTAAAATTTAAATTGGATTTTAATTATTTTGTGGTAACATATTCTTACTTCCCACAAGTAAATATTTGCATGTCCTGGTGCACAGGATGGCAGGATTTATTCATGTTTCTGCTTACAGGCAGAGGCTACAGGGCATAGGGAGGTTCGTGACTTCCTTAGACAAAAGCAGTAAAGAAGGTAAGATCTCGTTTTCAAGCGCTAGATTTCTGAAATGTATGGATCAGCATGTACATGTATGAAGGGGGATTTTGTATTTAAGCCCTGGCTCTCCCTAGAGCATCTGGGTTCAGCTGCTGTCCCTGCCTTAGTTTCTGATATGACCCTCAGTACTTTAATCCTTCCTTGTAGAGTGAGGCTAATGTTTCTGCCTGAGCCTGGAAGTGCTTTTTTATGATGCATTCCACAGTGTGGTTCTGCACTTGGTTGGGGATCTAAATGCTACCAAAATAAAACCACTGAGGGCAGCAATGTCTTGTTCTGTTGGTCCGTTGCAAAAAAAAATTGCTCCTCTGTGTTGTCTGCATTAGAGAGGAAATGCCAGGTTTTCAGGGTGCCGTGCCCGCAGCACAGGAGCATACCTTTCTCCAGTAGAGCTGTGAGGCGATCATGGCCGTTGGGCTGCTCAGCGTCCCACTCAGGAGGTCCTACTGTGGTACCTACAGCATTTCCACCTGTGCTCTCCCTTAGCTTTTAACGGAGCACCTTACACCAGCCCAACTTCTAGTGTAACATAGTCAAACCACCATGAGGAATGTGGGGCAGATTCCTACTAGACAGGAGTTAGTTGTACTACAGGCACAGACTGCAGAAGGCTCCCTTTCAGCAGAGAGCTCTGCCGAGGGGTTTCTCCTGCTCCGGGCACAGTGCCATGGCCTCTCTTTCTTACTCAGCCCTTAGATGAAGCTGCCTGGGTTGTCTCTGACACTGACTCCCAGCGTGGATCTCTTTTGTGGTGCTAACACACCCGGTGTGTTTCCCTAGCTGTGTGCACGCGAGGCGGGTGCGAGCTTCCTGTTCAAAGCATCGGATCCGACAAGTCTCTCTATAGGAAACTTGTCTGGGCGTTTGACCTTCTCCAACGCTGTGCTGTAACTGCAGGCATTTAAAACACTTGCCTTTCATTTCTCGGAACTCCTTTCTGATGCAATACATTGTTGATTTAGGTATCTCTTCTCCAATATATTGGCAAGTCTAATCCCAATTTAAATATTGGGAAGAGATGATCTCCTTTATATAATAAAATTAACACAAAATTTAGTTACAGGTTTTGCTGCATCCATGGCAGCCTTGCCTCTTCTGTGTCCCATTTGATCAATGAGAGTGAATTAATGTGCATGTAGGTGGGGGACTGCAACTGGAACAGTAGCATTTTTTCATCACTGTGTACTAGTCTAAATGAATATAGGACAGAATCAAGCACTTTTTTGCTTTCCTGTAAAGTTTTGGGGGTTTTCTTTGGTTTTAGCTAATACAGAAGAATTAGATAAAATCAGTCTTGAGCATTTAAATGGAAGTTTTCCAGTGTCCAGGATGAAGACTCTAAATAAATACCTTCAGAATATGGGCTATGTTGCAAAGGGATTTCCATTTTCAGTGAAATATGTCTGCAAAAGTCACTTTTCTTTTGTAAGTGGGGAGTGACTGTGTTAAATCCTCAACTCCTACATGGATCATCTCTTAATTCCTCCGGACTGAGCCACCAGTAGTGTAGCAGTCTGAAGGAGGTCTTCAGTACTCCACAAGAACTTGCTCGGCAGGCTACAAGGCAATCTCTTCTCAGGAAGGTTTTGGATACCGCCTAGTTCTAAACATCCATTTTCTCTTTCTCCAGAGGCTGTAGAAGATGGTAACTCCTCTTCAGAAATACCAGCTT
The DNA here is from genome assembly GCA_003993805.1 of Himantopus leucocephalus. Lineage (NCBI taxonomy): Eukaryota > Metazoa > Chordata > Aves > Charadriiformes > Recurvirostridae > Himantopus > Himantopus leucocephalus. The sequence goes on from RSEF01000005.1 coordinate 55,488,665, forward strand.
TGAACATTAGTGGTGTTAAGCAGTTATGGGAGGAAAAGAGGAAAGGAACAATGGTAGCTGTGCTTGGAGCGTACAGGGAAGCTGGAGCTTAGAAGTATTCTTTACCTGGAATCACATTAAGTTCTTGCTGATTTTCTAAAAGTGATTTGCTGCTTTAATCACTTTTTTTGAAAAGATTTTTTTATAAACAAGTGAGGCTGGAATGCATTGCTTTTATTGCACAAGTTCTGCTTTTAAAGAGGCCTTTTGAATCTTATGTTAAATCAGTGAGGACAATATTGCAGGCGAAGCAAACAGAAATGCTGTGGTGAATTCATACCAAGAAAAAAAACAGTGGATTGTGCATTTCTGGGTTTCAACTAATAAAATCTCTGAGGAACAATGTTGGTTTCACTTTGTCTGTTTTTTTGCAACGGCTTGTATCACTTCAGTTGCAATTACAGCAATTGTGAGTGTCAGTGCAAACAATTGAATCAGTCATGGGCATCTGCCTGCAGTTGTGTACTAATCTTCACCAATGTGTCACTATAAAACCTCACTTAAAATGAGTAGGAGGCAGATGCCATAAAGCATGTTTGTGGGACTGTCTAAGTGAATTGATTGTTTTGTTTCTAATAGCATCTTTCCCACATCCTGACCGGAATATAATCAAGATTGCTACATGCTGGACACATAATTCTTTGGACTGTAAATGTGATCTCAGTATTTACAGACCCAAGTTTGAAGTCCTAACACTTTCAGACTAAAGGAAAAAAGCAATAGGTATCTTCACAGCTGTGTCTGCCCTAGAATATGTAAACGTAGAGAATACTTCAGGCAAATGCATATATTGGAGATGGCAACTTTTAATTTCACCTACAGCTTCTGCAATAATCTATGGGGATTTTCTATCTGCTTCATCTGAAGGGAATCTTTGAAGTGCAGATAGTTTTTTCTTTTTCCTCTTTATACTCTTCAACCTTCCCACAGCTCTTCTTATCATGGAGAAAAGCTGCATGGACTACTTGCTGAGCCTGCTAGTATTAAAAGATTCCCAGGGTATGTTGCATATCAGATCCCCCTAAAACAAGGTAACTGTGCGTGTAGTCTGAGGAAACACTGTATACGCTCCAGTTAAAAAAAAATAAATATACAAAAAAGCCCGATTTTTTAATTTGAAGAGTAGTGCACCTCTTCACTATGGTCACAAAAATTACAACTATTCTGTCTCATTACTAAATAATTGATGTTACATAGCAATAAACATGCTTTAGAATGAATAAAATTAATACGGAATTAAGTAAATGAGACCTAACATCAAAAATAATCAGGCTTCAAATTCATCACCTTTTTGGTGTCTTATGTGTAAATATGTAAAGGTGATGTATGTAACAAAGTAACGTTTGTGAAAATTTTTACGATCAGGAGAAAAACCATGCATAGATTCTTCCCATGGTATTTAGACCTATTATCTTAACTCTTGCCTAGTCGGTAGTCTAAAAGTTGATGCACTGAACTAGGAAATCCCTTGATAAACTTCTCTGCAAATGACTTTCTTGTGTTTTCTTTTTTTTTAAATGATTCTCAGATGCAATAATTTGTCCATGGCAGCATCCATTCTTTCTTTCTGTACCAGAATGACTGACTGCAACGTATACAGAAGCAGCAATATTTTCCTTATACTTTTCAATAAGGGCTCATCTGGTCTACGGAAAACTTTCTAAACAATAACATTCTTATATTTCTAAAATAAAACATCCACGTAAAGTACAAAACATACTTTCTTTTTCTGTTGAAAAAAGAATGGCATTGTAGTGTGAATTACTGAAATAATAGCTCTCAACAGTAAAACGGAAGGAGAGGGAAGAAAACAGACAACCATTTTCCTCCTGCATATGTCAGGTGAAGACATGAAGGCCAACACTCAGAAATGTAATCCAGTAAGAAGAGTTTTAGTTAGAAGCTTGTAAAGCTAAAATGAAATGGTTTAGATCATGTTTACAGGGAAAATAAAGCAGTATTAGCTTCTTTCTGACAAACCTTTACAGAAACATATATCCTATTAATATGTTATCTTGCATAAGATAGCATTCCTGCAACTTCCTAGAAAATTTGCAATTTACCTTATAAATAGACCAATATCTAAAAAATCTTTTAATGGCAAATGCATGAATGCAAATTTAACATGTATCTAAGAAAGAACGGAACCTCTTTTATATATGTCAAAATTTCATTCAAGAACTGTAACAGTCTACAAGCATTAGGAGAAACTGTGTATAGGGTGCTGTGATTAAAAAAGTGGCAAAAATCACCCAGTTAAGGCCAGAAACTTCAGCTTTTTATTTGGTTTCTGAGACAAACTTCAGTAACACTTTTGAGATCCTGTGTTTTTCTATTACACCCTTTGCTCTGTGCAGTGGATTTAATAATCATAATTATACTCTCTGTGATAACTCCCAGTCTAATGATGAATCTATTTGCGTGTAGTAACCCTTAAGCTTTACATAGTTATTGGTCAAAAGCAAAATCTTGTTATTAGTAAGGAATGAAAATTCTACTTATTTGTTTCTATCTATTTGTCTGAGTTCCTGTAAGCAGCTGAGTGTCTTTCATTAGTTAACGTATGCTAGATATTCCAGGGGCAGCTTAATTTTTTTAAACATCCTAATTTTTCTCCTTCAGATCATTCTTGAAAAGATCAAATGCGCTCTTCTTTGTATCCAGCAATCTTCTGCTGGGTAAAGGTTTGCAGATTAAGCGGCCGTACAGGGCCATTACTAATGCAAACACGCTCATTCTATTGCTGGGACTAGCTGCGGGTCCATTTCATAACTTCTGTAACAGCTTTAACTCCAATCACCCATGATGTCCGGGTACCCTTTCATATCTACGCCCAGTTATAGTTTGTTAGATCTAGCACACACTGCGAGGATCATCTGCACATCTGTGCTCGGTGTTTTATACACAGTACACATCGGAACAGCACGGTCGAAGCTGGATGAAGTTAGTTTTGCATTTTTTGTTGCAGAAAAGCTTGTGATATTTTTTAGTATCAGTTTTTAACGCTTATTGGAACATAAAGATGACATTGCAGTGGCTGTTAGAAAATGGCAGTGGCTCCCATTCTTTTCCAGCCTCACTCTAATAATGCAAGTGTTCAGGCTGTAGCTTTCCTTGCCCTGCAAAAGCACCAAGAGGTGAAACGCCATGCCAGGAACGTGCGCAAGCTCCTGAGACAGCCTGGTAGTGTGTGAGTGTCAGAGAGGCTGCCGCAGGTCTGTGACCATCCTGTTGTACGTGATTTTAGCGGTGACTATACAACAGCAAAAAGAGCGTAGTCAATAATGTGAGACTCGTAGCTGCTGCACAAATGTTGGATTTTTTTCCAGTGTTGGATCTTTTAAGTTGCAGTGATGTCCTGGGGATGAATGCTGGTGCTGGAACCTCTGCTGCCTCTCCACGGGGGAGACACCATGAATGCCTCCTGTAAAAGTCAAACATTACATCAATTCTACAGCTTTCTTCACTTGAAAGACAACACCCAGCTTCTACTTTGTTTCTTTTTCCTAATGATCCAGCTAATGCTGCCAAGGATAGGGACTACTTGGCCTATGTCAGCACTTCCCTAACACCACAGAAAGCAGAGATTTGCACAACTGACATGTCCAAGTTCCTGTCTGATTTGAGTTACAACTTTCCTTTCCTGAATGCAACCACTTTCTTTTTTACTGATGCCTGAAAACATTAAGTTTCTGTTTGGAGATTATCTTATAAAACTTTTGTGATGGAAGGGCATTCTTAATTATTTGAAAAATCAGCATGTGCTTGCTCTCTTATTGCATGTCATCTTGGTAAACTGTTAACATCTGTCGAGGCTGTCTGACCCACTGACAGATTGACTGTGTCTGATCAGTACTTGCTGAATTAAATCAGCTGTTCAGCAAGGCTTCAGTATCTGCTCATTATTCTTCAATTGCTAAATAACTCCAGTTCTGCACATCTTAACTTGGAATTACTATACTATAGCATGTCTCAGTTGTTTCAGACAAGGATTTTGGTGTTCGGCAATGAGTGATAATGAAATCTCTCATCTGGAACTAAACCCCTTTATCCTTCTTCAATCAGAGTTTCTTTATTTGCCGTCTTCTGAATGGTGTGATCTACTGGGATTCTTCCAAAAAGATTGTGATCTAGTTGGAAGAGTTGTCCATTTCTAAGGCAGGTTCAAGGAGTGAAATGACTAATGAGGGAAATGTACCCCTTATACATAGAAGGCAAAGTGCGCCCAGTTCCACTTAACACACAAAACATTGATGGACCCATACCGCGATCAAATTCAGCCACAGGTGTAATCCCTTTCTCCAGGTGTCTGTGCCGATCCCTGCTTAGGACCTACCACAGCACTGTAAGAAATAAAATGCTTTTAGTTTCCAGCATCACAATTTTGTTAGATCACTGAGATAAACCTGAAGTAATTGTATGATGGGTGAAAACAAGAAATTATAGGGAACTGATCAAATGTGTGCAGCATATCATCACATCATTACAAGCATTGCTGATACATTTGTGTGTCTTCCAAGTGGACTCTATCAGCAGTATAATCATCTTCTAGACTAGTAAGACTAGTCTTTGTGTGATTCTTTAACAATGTTTTATGACACCGTGGTGCTTGATTGCATAGTTGTAACAACACTTTCATTTTAGTGACTCTTTTAGAAAAGCTACTAATGTAGAAAGCTTATAAGATATGTAAAATACTTTACTGAACCATACAAATGAGTCTGTGGGACTCAAATGTTGCCATCTTAGATAGTCCATGAGTCAGAATAAAATCTGGTACTACCAGATTTATTATTTGTGCAAAGTGTCTACCTGAAAATTACTTTAGAAACTTCATTAGACGTACATTTGTTTACCTGTGATCAGGTGAATGGGAAGAAGCAGCAGCCTGCATATCAGAAGCGTAGCTGAGATCCTGAATCATAGCAACAAAATGAAATGTCTAGTGTAAACCGCACAAAATAGCACTACTTAACGTGGCTCTGTTTGGAAGAGTTGATACAAATCTCACGGTCAAAGGATTTGGTCCTTGATGGCCAAATCTACGTCGATGTCTGACCAAAATTGCGGCTGACGTAACAGGAGGATGTAACAAATGGGGACCATGACTCCTCGCAGGGTCCGTTGGCAGGGAAGAGGCAGTGCCCCGTTCCCCCTCACCCAGCCCTGCCCAGGCTTGCCTGTTCGGGCACGCTCAGCTGGTGCATATCTTGCGCACTACCACTGGCGCTTTGAGCGCCACACCGGCACCTCCCTCCCACCCCGGGACGCTGCACATCAGAGGGAGATGTCAGCCAAATCCATGGGAAGGTGCCAACCAACATACATCCCGTAGCTTCGCTCCGCAGCCTCCTCCGTACGCAGGCGCTGCCAGGCTTCAGCAACACGTGACCTGATGGGTGGCACGTTGCACGACCAGGCAGGAAAACGCCGAGAGATCGTTTTCGGTCTTGCAGCAGCAATAAACATCACAGCAATAACCACTCTCTCAAGCCACGGTATTCCTTCACATCTTCTCAGCTTCAAAATGGGACCAGAATGGTGGCCAGGGGACATGTTACCCGGCTAGAACTGCCTGCTTAGTAGCGTATGCAGCATTTCTGAGAACAGATGAGCCCCGTTAATTACACGTTTATGTGCACAATAATTGTGTTTCTTCTGTAGTGCCACTGTTGTAGATCTGACTAGGCTCTTGTGCTTGGTGTTCAACAGTCACAGACCCTGGGTTTAAGAGCTTACAAGTGAAATTAGATGAGACTCCACACAGTGAAAGGTGATAAGAAAGGGCCAAGAGAATGACAATAATGTTTGTTTATGTCAGCTGGTTATTTCTACGCCTTGGTTTCCAATTATTTAACATTAAATGATTAATTATTAGCATAGAAAGAGAATGACAGTCCTGGCAATTCAGTAGCAATGGTCACGTATAGCAAAGAAAAGAATGTCAGGGTAAAGAAAAAGAAATCTTAATGGCAATCTTTTGCTGAGAGATAAGGAGTTATCACAGGTAGAACAGAGAGTTGTAAATTAATCCTGTCATATGCAAGAAGCTGCTGCGCTGGGGAGATTCTCTGAAGGTGATGGCTGTGCATGAATAATTACACTTGCAGCTTTCAGGGTGGGTGGCTTCCTTCCTGGATATGTTTTGCTGTGGATCTTTGCGACCAGGGCCCAGTAAAAGTGGGATTTCGATGCATCAAATTCTTAGTGTGGCACATGTGGATTTCCAATTCCCACCAAAGGGTCCATTTTGGTTGACATGATTCCCAGCACTCTTGAGGCAAGACATCCAGCAGAGATCTCTGCTGAACCCTGTGTAGCTCCAGGGCTTCAGGACAACGATGACTGCCTGTTATCTCTGCTGACTGACAAGGCTGTGATGTGAAATAAGTCAGTTTATTTATTTGGACCACTTTGACCAAGCTCTCTGCCCACAACTATGTCACCATTCACCACTGTTGTTTGGAAAGTTCTACATTCAAGGACATAAAACCAGAAATATGAGATGTTGCTAAAAATTACCATACCACTTCACTGCAAAGTCACACTCTGTATCTTCAGTGGCTTGAACCAGCAGATACTTAGGAAATCTCAATAAACAGCCAAATCATTAGTAATTACTTCCTTTCTGATGGCTTTATGGGATGGAACGCATCATTCTGCTAACTCTGAAAAACCAGCTGGTTGGTCAACGTCAAAAATGAAGTTGGGACAAGGTTTGTGATGGCTATCACAATTAAGCATTGTAATCAATTACAAAGTTATTAAAGTGCTCTTAGTGCACAACTGCTAATATGCAGTTAAATATGCAATTGTTGGCTGAAATTTTCAGAAAAATCTAGTCATTTCAAGTGTCAGCTTCCAGGGTCTAACCTGAACCTTAATGACAGAATAAAATGTGGCTGGCATTGTACGAAAGTCAGCTCCTCTTATAGTCTGTGGAGTCAGGCACCTGGGAAATGAGGCATTCAAAATTACTGGTCATATCAAAATCTTGTTCACTGGCTATTTAATTTGTATTTTTATTGCAAATTAAAAAAAAAACACAAAAAACCCAAACAAAGTAAACAACACAACACAAAAAAGAAAAAGAGGAGAAAGGAGAATTGATTGTGAGTAGAGAAAAAAAAAAAGTAATCGTGAGACCAAACTTTCCTGAAATTTGATAAGAATTCTACAGAGATTGTTTATCCAGAGTTGATTGCAAAACAGAGCTCAGTGGATTCCATTTCTCATTCACACATCCCCAGCTGCCATCTCAACAGCACTGCTGTGCCTCCTAAGTTTCCACTGGAAAGTCATGGCAAAGTATAACCTAGACCAGGACCGCAGAAGTACCTCCTCATTGTTTTCAATATGCTTTTCCTAATGTTTTTTAGGGCTGCTAGTGCTGGAGTTGAAACTTCTTAATATCAAGTTCTCGATGCAGAGGCTGGTGGATCTCCCAGGACACATCCACTCAACAGCTCAGGTGCCATCTCAGCAGCACAAGGATTGTTTTTAACTTTTTTTTTTTTCCTTACAACTGCTGATGCACAGGTAATTGTACCCACTGATCCAGCATCAAGTGTGCAAAGCCCTGAGGTCTCCTTATTCTACACTGTTTATTAAAAGGACTGATGTGCTTAACAATGAAATGGAAAATTTGAAGTAGAAAACAGAAAATTTACAGTGTTATTTACTGCTAGCTATTGTGCTACTGTATACAGACAAAGCTTGACTTGAAAAATTCTCCCAAAGAGGGAAAAAGTACATTAATTTGTATAATGTAATATACAGTTAACTGCTGGAATGAACAAGATGTTAAATCAGATCAAGGAAAATGGTGAAGTGTGGTATTATAGGCTAAATTAGTATGTAACCTCTGTAGAGCTCAGGGATGATGAACTGTCTGTTTAGATAGAGCATATGAGATAAAAACTCCTCTCCTGTTAAAACGATAATTTTGGGTTTAATCAAAATTTTATGCATACAATGGTGGCATTTTCCAATAAAATGTGAATTCTTAGCTTCACATGAAGCTGTTATCCATATTGTAATTTCTAGCCTGTCTTTATTAATTTAAGTACTGAATGGCAAACCCCCAATCTTTCTAACAGTTCTGGGTTAGAAAAACATCCCACCCCATCTTATTCCTCTGTAAATCACTTGATGTTATTTAGGCAATAATCTCAAAAAGCTTCCTATTTATAAGGAAGCATTAAGCCATCTCTCAAGGTGTTTATTACTGCAAAACACGTTACTATCAAGCTATTATTATGCTCACATGTGACACGTAGTGGGCTGCTATATTGACAAATGAGTTTGAACCAACTAAAGTAAACAAGAAGTTGCCCCATCAGTGTTTGCTATGAACATATGGAATGCTGATTTCCCAGGGTGGGAGAAAATCCACTTGCACAGGGTTTTTTCTGTTTACCAGGCCCAAGAATATGACAGGTACTTTACAGCACATGTCAGACTCTGGGTTTTTGCTTAAGAAACTTCCAACCTAATTTTAGGTCAGCAATAATGAGCAAGAATAGCAAATCAGGAGGGGAATGACGAGCAAGGTAAAAACGATAAGCCGAGAAATGGTAGGCTCCATGTCCAGGCTTAATTTGCGTGCTGGATTTATTTTAAGTTTAGAACTGTCAGACAAAACATGTTGTAGGACAAGGAACAGTACTTTGGGTTGTCCCATGCCCTTCCATGATATGACCTGTTGAATAAGGTATTGGCAGTAAAGTATTGGGACCTTTTGCCAAAGGACTGTGGGGATATTGACGGATAATAATGGTAGCACCTCCCAGTCATTTTTCACAGCATCATTTTTTCAAAGTAGAACCACCTTGAAATTTAATCTTCCTCTCATGACCAGCGCATTCATGATCTTTCATATTCTGCCACGCTAACAGCGTACCCTTTTATGTCCTCCCACAGCTTACCCTTCACCTTCGCTTCCTCCCAGGCCAGCTCTTTGTCTCTCACAATCACCCCTGGCATTATGTCTCCTTTTGTGCTGCCCTCTTAGTTTGACACTATCAGCTGATTAGTATTTGCTTCCCCCTTCCAAGAACTCCGCCTGCTGTACAAGGTGCTCAAGCCACCATGTTCCACGTTACAGTGTGCTGCTCCCCCAGGTTTCAGGGGTTTCAGTGCAAACAGAGAGCTCTCAACATCCAGTGCGATGAGTCCACGCTGGTGGGTAGCATAGTCCTTTTCATTGGGTTTGTGCCCCTGGACTGCAAACACACGGGAGACGTACCTGCTGCTTGCTTAACAGGGCCGTTTATTGTACTGTGATCCCTTAAAAACCGAGCACAGAACTACTGTAGTCACATATATGCAGCTGAAAAGAGTAGGATATAAACAATATCTAGTTTAACCATCAATAGAAATAAAGGACTAATTACTATTCCTTCTAATACAACTAAATTTTCCCCTCTGTACAATTTCAGAACCAATTCTTTTATTTTAATGCTTCAATCACTTTTCATACCTTCACAGAGCAAGAACAATTAATACATGGCTTATCCCTTGTGTCGTGCTGTCTGGCCACTTCTACTGTTAGGCACCTCTACTCTTCTACCTTTTAAAGCCTTCAGCCTATTCTGTGAGACTCTGCCTAGCTAAGGGAGGTAGCAGGATGTTAGCTTTCTTACTCTTATAATTGCAGGGATACCCGTGAGAAACAGAACTTATTAAATCATACATAAATCAAATGTACATTTGCGCACTGCTCTCTGACATGTAAGTTACTAAGAAAAAGAACATTTTTCATACTAGTGATCTAAGGGAATGTATACATTGACTAGATGGATCCCTTTAAGCCAATAAAGTTCACTCTAGCCATCCCTTACATACCCCTTATGAAGAAACACAAGAGACCTTTACTCTCTTTTATTATATTCTTCCCTTAAAAAAAACCCCAAAATTTAAACATTCTATCAGTAAAACCACCAATACTTATTTAAAAAAAAAATAATCCAAAGCAGAAGATGATTCATCCTGCCTAAACCCCATATAGGTTCTTGGACCTCAGTTCCCCGTGGCTGCCCCAGGCAATTCCCCACTGAGGGCTCAGAGTCCTCCTCTAGGGGCCATCAGCCATGTGTGTCTGAACCCGGACCAGAACAGCGATGGGATCCCCGGGAATTATATACCTCGCCAGTGCAGTAGTGAGTTCCAACTGGTTTGTCCAGAAAGGGCTTTTGCACCCAGTTAGTATGGGCGGTCAGGTTACTATTTAGCTGAGTGGTATTGTGGAGCCATGGGTGTGGGTGCGGGTGTGGGTTTGTGTTTGTCAGGGGCAGGCAAGAGTTGGCAGTATTGTTAGTGAGGGATTATTTATAAAATACAGCTCGTGCGATCACGCTGTGGATGCTGTGTACATCACCGGCAAGAGTGGGAGACCTAGGACACTGTGTCATAAAACAGATGACTCTTCTTGCAGGGAGTAAAGAGCAGCCTTGCTTCCACAGATTTCCCCTGATGCCAAGGACAGAGGTCCCCTTTGAGTTAACTCACAACTAGTGCACCCTCCTCTATCCAAGGCAAGCAAATATCCTTTTGGGAGAATGAGGAGGTCCAGAAAACCCCTATGGATTGGGCTACCTGGAAGAAGGCACAAAATTAACTTCTGGGTTTGAGCCTGAGAGGGTAGAACAGAAGAACAGGAGCTGGTTTTACCGAAGTCAACTGAAACGCCTCCAGCCTAGATCCGGGGAGCTTCCTCAGCATGAGGTTTGCATAGGCTCCTAGAGCAACCTGTCTGCTCCTGCTTCTGGTGCGAGCACCACGTTCACACCAGCCATGCTGGAAGAGCTGCTGCACAGCCACGAGGGCTTCTCCCTCCTCTGCTCCTCTGCGACGCCTGTATGGACACTTCCTCTGGGAACAGCTTGAGTCTCCTATATATTTTTAAAGGGTCAAAGATCATAGGATCTGGAGTGCCAAAATTCATACACAGCACTTAAGACAGTTCTTTAAACACTCAAAGCACTATATAAACATTAGTGAAGCCTCATAAGATGAGGCAGGTAAGCATTATCTCTCCCTCTCGAGGTGTGGTGAAGTGACTTGGCTGAGGCCGCAGGCTGAGTCACTGGCAGAGCAGGGTTTACCATCCACATCCTTTTGAAATGGTGTCTCCTGGGCTGGCTGGCAAGAGCAGCGTGCGGTCAGGCAACGCAGGCAGCCTGGCACCGCCAACGACCAGCATCCCCGCTGCCACCACGGCCATGAGGTTGGCATGAGCCCCGTCCCGGGGCGGCAGGGCGTGAAGGCCTTTCGGCTCACCCCAACAACACGGCTCGGGAGCCTTGGTGAATTAGGTTTCACTGCTATTCTGTCGATGAAGAGAGTAAAATCAAGAGGAATTAACTGAAGAAGCACAAACTCTGACATGGTTCCTCCCTGAGTCATGGCTAAGGGCGTGACAGTGAGCAAGCAGCCTGATTTTTGGAAGTTCAGGGCGTCCTCCCCGCGGGCTGCCCAACACCTCTGAAAATCAGGCCCTTCTTCACAGCTCTTGGCCCTGGTTTCTTAGTCCTGCCTTTCCGAAACCAAGAAGTGTGATCTTCTCAAGGCCGGGAACATTCAGCCGCAGAGAAGGAGCTCTGAAGAGGCACGGTGCTCCCTACCAGCGACTCCTCAGATGCCTCACCTGGGGCAACAGCAACAGGGCTGCGGGGAGAGCGAGGGAAGACGGGGCAAACCCGTCCCTGCGCAGACAGCAGGTGGTTTCTCACACCATTTCTGGGGG
>RSEF01000005.1:55500549-55513730 GCA_003993805.1 Himantopus leucocephalus
TTGTGTTGTTGGGGTTTTTTTTTCCACGGCCGGCAGCCAGGCTGAGGGGAGCCGGGAGAGTGCTGAGGGCAGGCGGCCCGTCAGCGGCGGCTCCTGTCAGGAGGGCGCAGGGTGGAGACTCTTACTCACCTCCCGGAGCCACCTCCAGCTTCGGCGAAACCTGTCGAGCCGTTCCCCCCCCCCCCCCCCCCNTCCTTCCCCCGGGTGACAGGGCGGGCGGGCGGGAGGAAACGCGCCGCCTTGGAACAGGTTTGTCCTTTTTCTACCTGCTGACGTTTGGCCGCCCCGAGATGATGATGATGGCTGGAAACAAAAACCGCCCCGTCAGTGCGAAGGCAGCCTGGAAAAACTGGTCGTGTCAGGGGCGAGGGCTGCATTCCTGGCTGCCGCGGCAGGGGACGGCTCATCCACCGCGAGGTACCCGCGCGGGTATAAAAGGGCCCCGCACGGCCAGACGCGGCAGAGGGGCGGCCGCGAAGGGGTGGCAGGGGGGGACCGGCGGCGGGGCGCCCGCCCGGCCGGCCCGGGCTGCCTCCGAGCTGAGTCCCCTGAGGAGAATGACGCTTTTTTTATTATTATTATTTTGTTCTTTTTAGACCTTTTTTTTTGTTTTATTCTTCTTCTCTCCTTTTAAAGAAAGCTTGTTGCCTTCAAGCTTTCAAAGCCCCAGCGCAAGGCCACGGGGGATGTTCGCGGGACGGTGGCCATGAGTAAGTGGAGGCGCTTGAAGTGAGGAGCGGGCGGGGGGCGGCGGGCCGGGCCGGGCCGGGCCGGGCTGGGCGCTCTCCCCGCGGCGCTGGAGCCGCCCGCCCGCCAGTCCCCTGTGTTTTATCTCGTCCCCAGGTCCGCCGTGGCGAAAGGAAGAGCCAAGCCCGGGCCAGGAGCGAGCGGGAAGCGCGTGTGTCGTGTGTCCCCCCCCCCCCCCCCCCCCCCCCCCCCCCCCCCCCCCCCCCCCCNCCCCGGCGGACCGCGGCTCCTCAGCCTCCTTGGTGCAGTGGTTCTTAACAGTTCAACAGTTCTCTATCATAATTGTGAAATGTTTAGGACCACTTGACCAGCGAGGCCCGGGCATCGGGCCGGCAGCGGCGGACCAGCGAGCTCCCTGGCGCCGCCGGAGACCTGCAGCGCCGGCGGCAGAGGCGGGCCCGGCCCCCCGCCTGCCCCCGGCCCCCCCCGCCCCCGCCCCAAGGCCGGAGCGACCCGCCGGAGCGGGGGCAGCCGTCGCACCGCACCGCGCCGGGCCGGGCCGGCGGCGGGGAGAGGGGGCGGCCCCGGGGGAGGTGGAGCCGGACGGACGGACGGACGGGGGCCGGCGGGAACGGCCCGGGCCGGCAGCGCCGGGGGCCCGCAGCAGCTGGGGCGGGTGGCGGGGAGAGGGAGGCGGCGGGCCCGGTGTGTCAGGAGGAGCGTGGCCGTACCGCGCCGCGCCGCAAGAACCGCCGCTCGGCGCCGTCGTCCCCGCTCTGGCGACGGCACAAAGAGTAATGTCAGTGCAAGTGCTTAAAAACAACACAAAAGTTGCCGCGTGTACTGTGGGAACTGAGGAGTTGAATATCTGAAAAGGAACAGGTAGGATAAGTCCTGCTGCTGCAACAGCAGGCTCTGTTAGAGGCTGTTACTGCATAACTATTTATTCTCTCCTCTACTCCCCCCCGTATTCAGACACACAGATTAAAAAAAAAAAAAACTATACAGGTTGCCTTTGCTGCTCTCCAGGCTGCGTTCTTCAGGGACTTCTCACCTTTCCACTGGTAATATGTGCAACATGTATTTGGTGGTAGCACCTTTTTTTTTCTTTGAGTGCCCTTTTATTTAGGGCAGTGTAGCCTTTATGCTGTGGTGCTTTTTACTGTATTTTCCATTTATACACTTATTGCAGGCAGTTAAAGGATTATCTGGACTTTTTGTCCTACCTTCATCAAAATGACTTGAATGGGTGAATGGTTTTGAGACTGTTGCGTTGATGGCCTGGTTTAAAGGTCCATGGACTTAATCAAGTTGGATGGACCTTAGATGAAGTGCTGGATCTTTCAAAATACAACTGAAGAATTTTGAGTTTTTAAAAAGAGGAGGAAAAAACAATCTGGCAATAATTTATTTTTCTTGTGAAGGGGTAGCTTTGTAAATGAGAAGTTCTTCCTACCTTGTGCTCGTTCTTCTCACTCTTATCCCAAGTATCAAATGGAACTGGGTATGTATTAGATTTCTTTTTTTTAAAAAACGTTTCTAAATAAAACAGGCAACAGACTTCTTCATAAAACAGAATTTTACTGCTTTAAATTTGATCAAGAAAACTTGGTGAGCCTGTCTATGCGTATGTTTTAAACCTTAAAAACTAAGAAGGTGTACGTATGTATTCTCACCGTCACTTCTGTGGTATTGTGTTTGCTTCAAAAATACGCCATCTGGCACGAACATGAGGTGCACGAGTATAATTGCAGGTGATTCTGGATTCACTGAAGTCAAGAAGAGTTCTGATGTTGCCTGCAGTCGAGCTGTGATCTTCAGAAGAAGAGCTTCCAGGAGAAGCTGGAAATATTTGAAGAGTAGGCAAGCCTGATATGTAAAAATGCTTCTCAGGGACAGCCTAGAAAAAGCATGATTTTTACCTAGTGCTGTAACTCAGAACAAGTTAGGCAAGGTTAATTACAGCATAATAGGGTTTAATTTAGCTGGGAATGAGGGTATGGTGGCTGCTAGCAGTGTTTCTCAAACTGCGAGGCTGGCCTCCTTAGGCAAGCTTACACAAGCCCAAGGCAAATGGAAAAACACACTTTGTCTGGGACTTGGCAAAGGTAGAACCCCACATCTATTAATGATGATTCCTCATTTGCCAAGGCAAAAATTGAAATTCTCTCCCAAGGAAAAGATTAACGACCTGTCCCACTTAAGGGTCTGATGATTCAATACCATTCTGTCTGGGTTCTAATATATGGCACTCATTATCACAGTCTCTGAGTACCTCCCAAATATTTAAAAAGAAATAACACTAGGGTTCTTCACACACAGTTCTCATTAATTTCAGTGGGTGTTGTGAATGTTTAAACACAGCAGAGCAGAGCCCTGAAGAGTTGAAAATAGACTTGCAAAACACACTGTGGGTGAGATCCATAGCTGGCTTGAATTGGCAAAACCCTGTTAACTTGAGTGGAGTTACACTGATTTACACCAGCTGGGATTTGACCCAGTGTTTTTTTTTTCTCCTGCCCCATCTCCAGTTGATAAGTCTGATCATCTCAACTGGCTTTATCCAAGCTGTCCACTGACTTCAGTGGGAATATGAACTCTACGAAGTTGGGTTTCCTGTTTCCAGGGAATTCTCTTTGCTCTTAGTACAGCTCCAGATGATGTGTTGGGTTTTTTCCTGTGTTTGAGTGCAGGGTGCCCTGAAAAGTTTGAAAGAAACCTGTCTGGTAGGGGTAAGAAAAGAATTTTGTTTTTTTAAGGATAGCGTCAGTCATTCTGGAAGAGCAAACCTGTGTGGGAGGTTCTGCTTACACAAAGACAAGACCTTGATGTACTAGGTTGTCCATGACAAGACAAACCTTTATTGATTACTTATAGAAACTGATGTTTCATTATAATCTGTGGCTGAAATCGGGGAGCATCACAACGTTACTGGAAGGTCTCTCTTATGTGTGTTTGATTCTGTGACATTTTAAAGGTATGGAGTCAGGTTGACTTCTAACCATTGTTTTTCATCTCTCAGACTGGGTGAACTCCTGATGACAGGCTTGTAGTTTTCATAAGCTGGCAGTTAGCCATGTGGATGAACAAACAAACAAACAAAAATCCCCAACAAATACGCAGTGAAAACCTCTGGGCAAACAGCCCTTCCTTGTGATATTGTCTAAGCTAAGCAAAAGCCTGAGGGGATGAAGGGAGGAGACTCTTCTGCCAAACTTAGTAAAATGTTGCCCCGCAGTTGCAGAGCGTGTCTTTAGCTCTTACTATTAACATCTCAGACAATATTGCAGTTTCTTATCACTGGAATCTTGGCTTTTGGATAATAACCTTTTTTTTTTTTTTTAACTGCCTTTTAAAATGAATAGCAAAGGTATTATGGCCAGACTGGAAGCATAGGTGGATTAAACCTTCTGGTTCTGGACTAACTCCTGGACTGAGGAGGCGTTTCTCATTGTCTGCTCTGCCCAAGAACAGGAACTAGAAGCACATTCATCCCTCCCCACCCTTTTCTGTAGGCTGCTTAATGCTTTGGCAGCATCTCCTAGTTTCAGTGTACACACGAATACGTTGGATGGGATGCTGATTGGTGAGAGATTCGGGTGGCAACACCTAGTAAAGTATGCATTCAAATCAAATTCACATTTGAATTGAGAAAGGTGTCTTTCAGGTTGCTCTTTCTTTGTCATCTACTGAATAACGACCCTCTGCGTAGGAGCAATCTAAGTATTGGTGCTTCTCAGCTATTGAGTAATGCTGTAATCGGGGCATCCTAGACATCATACTTAGACATCATACTTAGGTTCTTGAACAAGAGGTAGCTGTATCTCTAGAAGTCCTTAAAAATAACAGTAAAAAGCTGTTTTATGAAAAGCTAATACCAAACCCCCAGTTTTTCTAGTCATCAGTAATCAGCATTCACAGAGGGTTTATGCTTAGCTTCTGGGATGGTACTTGCAGTGTTGTTCACACAATAGTTTCCATGCCGAGTGACCAGACATCCACCACTTCAAGTATCAGAAATTCTTAGGCCCGATCTGACCATTTGCTTCATTGACCCAGGGGGGAGAAGGGGCTCACCCACTGCTGGCAGCTTCCAATCCTATAGACGTGAATTAGTGGCCATACTTTCAGCCCACATAAACTGGTGTATGGTCTTGCATTTCTGTGTGGCTATACCAGTTTACCCCAACTGAGGTGCAGGTCTTGAAATGATTTCTCCCTGCAAGGGATTTTGGGCTCAAAACTGAGGAGGGAAAATGCACATAATTTTTGAAAAATGTATTTTCCAAATACAGTTAATTGTCCATATCAGCAGTAACGGCATCCCCATAAGATGAATGGGGTGACAAAGTGTGCTTGATAACAATGAAGGCATGATTTTTTTGCTCACTGATTTGTTTCTGGTTCCCTTCTTTGACAAAAATTTATCTGACAACCTGTGATTTTAGAATTTGTATGACTTTCATTTTAAAGGTGGTGTATCCAGCAAATTATACTAGTAGCTGATGAATGCTGGTGATCATTTCACTAACTATTTTATTTTTTATCTCTGTCTGATACAGAGACCAGTGATTTACATCTCCCTTTAACTTACATGGCTTCATGTCATCCTTTTGATGTTCTTAGAAAGACCCAGCTCTCAGATAATGTTTTTTTTACTGGTACCTGGGAATACCAATGAAAGAAATGCTTTTTGAAAGCACTAATTTCTACAAGCATATCTGGCAAGTTTGTAATATCTACTGTTTGAAAGTGTTTCTTTCCCTTCCTTCTTTGTGACAAATTTAGGTCCCAGGGGGTGGGGATGTAGCAGTATTTGAAGCTGGAGTAGTGTTCTGCCAATTTACCGATTTTATTGGGCACTTGGATATGATTCACCTGAAAAACTGTAAATATCTAGCTGCCTGAACTAACTTTATGGTTAGTGCAGACAAATGGCTGTTCTCACATGTGATTCATCTCATCATCTTAAACTGCATGGATGAAGTAAGTGAGACTGATTCTACCTTGAAAGTACCTGTTTCTCTTAGTTTGCTAGAAAGTGGTGCAGCATCATTAAATCAGCCACAAGACTTACACATTGTGGACTATGGCGACCTGAAACCCCTTGTGAGTCTGCCTTCGGTCTTAGTCCAATACAAACCCTCTAGCTGTACGTAGCTGCTCAGCTCCATCAGTTAGATCCATATTGTTCCTCAGCTGCAAGGTTTATGTGAATCACCTTTTTTCTTGCTTCCTGGAGTGCAGCGGGAAGCAATTTTTAGAACAACGGGCACTAAAATTAAAAATAATTCAGTGACACTTTTATAGTAGCCGAATGCAGGAGTACTTGTTCCGTAGTAGTTTAACCTTCACAGTATCATAAAACAGCTGTAGAGCTGGTTTTGGTGTCAAGATGAAATAAATTTATAATAATGTTTAGTTACCACATTTCATGAGTCTTACATAAAACTATTTTTGCCGGTAGCTTTTTTCCTGACTCCGTAAGAAATCGGGACTGGGAGAACTGGCCTCAAACCAAAAGCCCTAACTGGTTTTTCGGGTGTGGGATTTTGTTTGGTTGTTTTTTTCCCAGGAAAAAAAAACATTGTGCATAGTTGATCTGGATTAATACGCGAAGTGTAGTATAGTGGCCCCTTTTTCATTTTAGGCAGTTTTAATCTGTTCTAGCAAATATCATCTTTTCTGGGTCTTGCAGCATAGTGAACCTTACGAACCTGTTGGGTATCAATGGTTCGTTAATTGCTCTGGTATTTTCATCCCGAGTCCCTTCTTAGCTGGTTTTGTTCCTTGTTAGCTTGGGTTTTTAGATGTTTTTTGCCCCAAGGCTCCAGCTTCAGGATTCATGTGATTTAAGGATAACTGAGAATCTTTATTTAAGACAGTTCCTAGCTCTCATTGTGGCAGAAGGGTTTGAAATAGTAATCTGACGACACAGAAATGCTCAGAAACTGGTAAACAAATGGAATCAAAGCCATTTTTACTCTCGTGATTTTTGTTGTAGGGTGGGGATGAATGATTCATTATGTCCTCTTTTTTTTTCTTCATTTTCTTAATGCTTGGAATTGGCAATATTGCATTGTAATAAGCCTCTAAAGATGTTCTCTATTAATATTATGACATCCAAACAGAAAGCCAAATCTTTTCTCTTTCACATGGGCTTAAAACCAGGAAAACACCAGTTATTTGTGTACACTGATGGAACAGAATAAACAAACAGAAGATACTAAAACTGCTACAATGATCTGTGCATTTGTCATGTCAGGTAAAACCAGTGATTCCCAATCCCAAATGCTGCCTGGCCCAACCCATGTTTTGCTGATCTTATTACCAGGTGAGAAGGCTCGTGAAGCTGTATTGGTGCAGGGAAAAATTACTTTTGGTGGACTGTTGAGAAGGGCAGTTTAAATTCTGGCAGCAAGAGATCTGGAAAGAGGTTTGTTTGATGCCTCTGTTGCCTGGGGGGGGGGCAGAATTCATAAGCACCTGGCTCCAGGCAAGGGACAATCTGGAGTATGAGGAAGTGTCTCTCTACACCATAGCCTTTCTCTTTGCAGTGTCTTGAGCTTCCTTCTGATTTTTTTCTCGCAGAATACGCAGTTTCCTGTGGAGTATGCTGACTTTTGTGGATCATGTTCCTGGGTACCTTAATCTCCCCCATGGATGGATGGGATCTAAAAGGTGATTTAGAATTAGAAGGAGAAAGTCTTGACAGGATTTTTATTCCAGCTTGATCCTTCCACTCTTGCTGCAGCCTGTATGTAAACTTGCCTCATGAGGCCGTACTTGCCCGGCCACGCTCACTCAGCAGACTTGTGCAGGTTTCTTTGGAGACCACCGTTGGCTTCATACCTCGTCAGCGCATTGCCAAATACTAAAGGTCAAAGTGGTGGCATCCCAGGCTCCCTCTAACCAGATTCAGATGTAAAATTGTAAAAGGCAGTTTTGTGCTCATGTAAAATTAAAGAATAGTGTTTTATTGTTTTCATAGACTCAAAGTTTGTAAGGCCAGAAGAGGATATTCACATGACACTAATTTTAGATGGCATGTGTGAGAGGCTTATCTTCCCAGGCATCTCCAAAGGGAGGACAGAGGACTGTAGTGAGGCTCCTGGACAGGATCCCCTTTGCTACAGAGGGAGTGTAGAAAACAGGCTTAAATCAAATGGATGTCAGGAGGCAATGTGAATGCCTTCCACTGGGATAAGCTAGTTCCCTCTCTTGCATAACACTGCTAATAGGATGTCCCTGGAATATTTATGGTTTGGAGTGGAACACATCTTTTACAAAGACATGTGGTCCAATTGAAAAAAATAAGGCAATTTCCAGACTCTCTAAAATAAACAGGAGATTCATCACATATAATAATGTTGTTCATGTCTTCCCTCCCTATTTTTCTTTCCCTAGTAAATACAAACATATTTTTCCTGGCTCTTTTTATGCATTCCATTTTGTAATAAGGGTTTAAAGAAAAAAACAGAGTGGCCACAGTACTTTAAAAACAGGCACTGGATTTTTATGTTTGTGCAGACTGTGTATTAAACATCTAATATCCCAGAAGAGGACATCTTGCAAAGTCATGCCTTTCCAGCCCCAAAGCCTAAACTTAGCTTCAAAATCCATATTTAGACTTAATTGTAAGTGCTGTAGAAAGTCAACATGTGAGATCGTGCATCTTTCAGCCTGTCGGTATCCAGGAACACAGGCCTTGCGAGTGTTCACTTGCTGTCCAATACTCATCACATCTGGGCTAGTGTCAGTCTGAACCGTCACAGCCGTGACTTCAGATGCTATTTAATAAAACTATAGTGATCAGTGAACAGTGTTGCTATCACAGAAGTTTCAGCCTGTGGATATGGCTCCATGAAGCTATGAATTATTATTACTTGCTCTTTAGTGATCAATAAAAACAAATACAGATGTGTTTGCATAAAATAAAATACGTGTTTGTGTAAAAATATTTTTTTGACAGAAAGATAACTAACTTGGCTTCAGGTGGCTTCCTACTGAGAGCAAGTATCAGTAGTCTCCCACGTGTCATGTGTTCCAGAAAGCACATAGATTAAGATTATAGTTAGCTTTTTATATAATGTCTCTTGAGACATTTTCTGAGTGTAATAGCAATAATAAAAAAGTTGTTGCCCATCTTCCTTTAAGAGCTGACTTTTCAGCACGGCTAAGCGTTGAACAAGAGATACCCTTTACTGCTGGGAGCGACTGCTCTGTCCTGGGACAGAAGATCATTCAGAGACATGAGGAGACACCTTTGGGACCTGTGTTCCTGTAACTGTTTTGCCACATTTAGCTATACCAGCATTAATGTAACTGAGGCACTTAAGAAAAAATAGTACTATGAGCTGACTTAATTGTAGTGGCAAACCATCCACTCCTGTGCTCCTTCTCATGGAGGGTTGTTAGCTAAAAAAAAGAAAAAAAAGCAAAGGGCCATTTGTTTGGTGGCAGCATGTGCCATGTCACACTGTGTGTCCAAGCTGTAGAGAGTACAGAACTGTTCAAGTCCCAGTGACTTAGTCTCTCAGCCTGGTGGCTTAGCTCTTTCATTTGGGTGCTTTCAATCACACCTTTTGGGTCATTGGTGTCGACAAAATGGAAACTGTCATCTTTGCAAAGGTAAGTTCAAGCTGAAGACTTTTCTACTGCTATCGCCGTCCCTGTAGCTGTGAATTTGACTTCTGAGTGGTTGGGAGTCTGGGGTGAGTACGTGCAACCTTGCATAAACTGGGGTTATTCCTGACTCTGTACTGGAAACTGAGATCCATTAAGGAGCTGAAAATAATAGGCTATTGTGGGGGCAGAAGAGCTGCCGTGTTGCCAGAGGAGCTGGGAGCTTTTGCTGTTCATGAAGTAGAGAAATGGTGGATTGGCGGTGGGTGGGTGCATGGGGTATCTCGCTGCAGGATCAGTGTGGTGAGGCGCTGGCCTAGGAGAGCAGCCAGCCAATGTGTTTATTGTGCTGTATTAAGATCACGCTTCTGGGTGGGTTTGATAAAAGGTGAGCTGAAATGACAAGAAAGGGATGGGTGCCCTGGTGGGGGAAGTAGAAGGATTAGGATGAATGTGTTAGGAAAGGGATAGAAAAGATAGTTTCTTAGGTATTCGTTTACTTTGGGGTCTTTTTCAATGACGTTTTGACTCCTTACCTCTCTCCCAGCGGGGCGTCTGCCTCTGTGCAGGAATGCTACTTTTTCTGGCCTTTTCTTAGCCTTCCCTTGCTTTCTCTGTTTCCCTCTCTTTTCCCTCTTGTCTCCTTTCATCTTCATGCATCTTCTTCCTGACTGCATTTCCAAAATCCTGTTTCACTCTGACCTCTTCCTCCAGTCCCACCTGCCAGAGGGATCATCAGAGGAGAAAGTAACCCTTGTTGCTCAAAGCTGTTGCTAGTTTTTCCAGGTAAGTCCCTGTTAAGGTTTAGTTAGTAGAATCAGTGAACGAGGGAGATTGCCTCTCCCAGTTATTGTTTTAGTCTTCTGAAGAAGATGTTTCTGAATTCTTTCCTCCCCCACTGGAAACAAACTTTTCCTTTGTCTGAAAGATCAGTTTGCATCTGGTATGTGATGGACTGTTTTGGCTTGATGTGTTCAGCAGAGCTGGCTGAAGGCTTCTCAGCTATGGAGGCAAAGCAGCCAAAAGTTGATAAGTTGCCCTATAAATAAGGGTATGGGCCAGGTGTCTTCTGCAATTAGAAGGAAAAATACTGCGGGAGAGATTCTGGCGTGGTGTCTCTACTAGCAGGGGTCGGGGGGGATGTGGCTGTATGAGAGAGCCAAAGAGACCTTCCTTTTTTCCACAGCAGGGTCTGTAGCTTCCAGACTGACTTTCTAGAGCCTGGAAGAGGGAATAGAAGCACTGGTGCTCATGGTCATGCTACGTCTGGTTGCCCGCTGCTCTAAAAAACTGCTTACTTTGCCAGTAGCTGGAGCTGGTCCTGCTTTTCATTTCCTCCATGTTTGTTGTCTGCTGGTTCAGGATGGCCCAGAGATACAAATGCAAGAACATTGGTAAGCCCGTAGGAGCCTCATGTACCAGTAAAGTATTTGTAGCTTGAAAATGTCTGGGTACGAGTGGGTACAGAGGGAGTGCTTTTCCAGTTTAGTGAACCATTTGTAGTTTTAAGTGTCATGTTATGCAAGAACCTGTCATCACTTTTTGTGTCATAGGCTCTCCAGCAATGTTTTCCATGTGCAAGACTGATGCTCTCACACCCCCTTTCCGCCTTGTTTCACAGAAAACTGCATTAATTCTCCTTTGCCTTCTCAGGCTGTCAGCGCCCTGACACTGGCTCAGGTCTTCATCCTTTCTATCCTAGGACAGAGAATAAACAATATGGAGCCAAACTTCAGCGCAAAAGTTGAAGAACTCGAAAAATAAGGTTTTCTGAAGAAGACCAGTCGATTAATTGTTTGGTCTAGCCAATTGATTTTAAAACTTCTCACCCTTATGGGATGGGCAGGGAGGTGGGGGGAAGAAAGGAGAACCATCTATGGTCCGCTGATTCACGTGTTTATTGTGATACGTGTTTTCTTGGGACTTTTTCAAATGTGCAAAAGGCATGGCTACATTCCAGCGGTTGCCATGCAGGTATTCCCTGGTCCGCTCGACTTCAGTCCTTCTTGTCATCTGTCTTTACTTTGGTGCTTCTCTTAACTCTTGAGTTTGGGGTTTTGGCAGCCCTGCTGGCAGCGTCAGCAGGGCCGGGCAGGGTGCGGGTTTGCAGGGCGGTTCCTGGCGGAGCAGTGCCATCTGCTGAGAGTTGGAAGCACCGACCGTGAGCTGCCGCTGCGCTGTGTGGCAGGGCTCCAGGCGGCTCTGGAAGCGCTGCTGCTTGAAGGCTGATAAACACTCTTTGTTTTGTGTTTACTTGAGGTTTGGGATTCAAGCTCCTCTGGTGTAGTTCTCGGGATTACCAGTATTTTTCAATCCAAAAGTTCCTGCCTGTTGCTGCGAGTGAAATCTGCTCTGAGGAGCCACTAGGCTGTTGAAAAATAATCACCTGCTCTGTTCTTTGTCTCTGACTGACAAAGCAGACCCATTTTAGTTGAGATACACATTTTTCTCTTTCTAATCAAATACATTTAAAAACTGAATTTAGAAAATGGAGTCTTTCTGCTTGGTTAAAGGATTAATAAAGCACTCGGCTTTAGCCCAGGCAGTAAGAAAAATGCACTCAAGATCCAATGTGGTGAAGGAAATAAAAGAGCAACTTCTTCAGTAAGACAAGGCACCAGATGAGCTGAGAGGATGTATAAGAGGAGGCAACACCGAGCTCTCTGGCGCACATTTGCTGATTTTGTTCCTTACAATATAATCTTCATTCTGTAGGGAGGGACGAGGGAGAAGGGGAGGGTGTATTTCCAGAGCTGTGCTTGCTATGTTCTCAGGTCACAAAAGCTGTAGATGCTTCTGCTGTGTGTGGCCAGCAGAGCCAATTCTTTTTGCTGCAACTTCTTGGATATTTTCATGTTTGTTGCGATGCTTGTTTACCTTTCATGAAAACATGGTTGCATAGAACTTGATGTTTGCTTTTTAAACAAGTCCCTTGTCACAAAGCAGAGTGTCCCTGGGAAGTCCTGCATGTACACCATACTGGGGAGACGGGGGAACTGTTTGATGAAGGCTAGAAGCCAGGGCTGGTTTGTTCCCTCTCTCTTTGCCCTCCCCCACGCACGAAGTCTCCCCTAGATCCCATTTGCTGCCCAGGGTGCTTGCAGCCCCACGAGAAGGTTTTCCCACCATCCAGAGTCACTCCGCTAGCACAGGGAAGAGGAGGAAGCTCAGTAAATCCCATTTTGCGGCCCTGCAGCGGAGTGAAGATTTGCCTGTGGCACCCCCTAGCCACAGTGGGCACTGTAAACAAGTAAACAGGCTGCTAACTTGTGATTATTTTTTTTTTTCTTTTCACGCTGTTCGTTGGGTTTCAGCAACACAAACCTGTCACGGGAGAGAGCAGAACAGTCCCCAGAGCACCCGCTCCTGCGGGAGCGTCTGTCACCACCCGTGCCTTGCAGCCCGTGGGATCCCTCTGCCAAAGTAAAAAGGAGACTAAAAAACACAGCCCTCCAGCTGCTGCCGGAAGCTCTTTTTTTTTTTTTTTTCCCTTAACATCTGCCCCCCACGTCCACTGAGGCAGGGCCGTGCGGGCACCTTCTCCCGGGCCCGTTTCCCCGCCGCCGGGCGGAGGGAGGCGGCGGCGGCCCCGCGCCGGGCCCGGCATGGAGCGGGGCCGCTCTCCAGGGTGCTGAACCGCCACCCCGCCGCCCTCGGACCGCGGCGGCCCCGTCCCCCGGCAGCACGGAAAGGGGACCAGGCTTTGTGCCTCTCCTCTCCCCCCGGCACTGCACAGCCTTGCGAGGGACTCCCCGGATACGTGTCCCCGCTGTCCTGGTTTGAGCGACACAGGACTGTTTTCTAATGCTTGGGAAAACTGCACTTTTAAGACTCTAGTGTCTGAATTTGTGAAAATATTTACTTTATAG
>RSEF01000005.1:55519131-55599038 GCA_003993805.1 Himantopus leucocephalus
TTTTTTTCCCCGCGAGGGGGGCGGGTGGGAGCCGCGTTGCCTCCGCTGACCCGCGGCGCTGAGCTCTGCTCTCTCCGCAGGTGGCGGAGGGGAGCGCGGTGCGGGAGCTCTCCCCGCGGAAGAGGCCGCCGGCCGCCGCCGAGGAGGAGCGCTGCGCCAGCCGCCCGCCGCCCGAGGGAGCGGGGGCCGCCGCGGGGGCCGAGCCGCGGCCGCTGGAGCGGGCTGCGGCCGGGGGCTGGTGCCGGAGCTGCCAGGCCCAGCTGGCCGAGCTGAGGAGGCAGGCGGCGCGGCTGGCCGCCGGCGGCTGCCCGCCCAACGCCCCCCCGGTAAGTGCGCCCAACGCCGCCCGTACAGCGCCGAGCACCGCCCGGCGGTCGCGGGAGGTTGGGGGGGGGTATGGAGGGGGGGGGTATGAGGGGTATGGGGGGCGCGGGGGCCGCGGGAGCCTGGCGCTCGGCCCGGGCGGGGTCAGGTGTACATCCCCGCAGGATTTGGGAGGAGAGCCTGAGGGCAAAGCCGGCTATTTCCAACCCGGGAGGGTTCTTCAGAAGTTCAAGGATTTCCCGTCCCGGGCTTTAGCAAAAAGCGAAACTGCGCGGCGGGACGCTCACCCTCTTGTTACAGTCACCGGCTGCCAGAAACAGTTAAAAAAAGAGTGACTTTGTCGGGAGGAGCGGGAGGGCGGGCGGGAGGCTGCGCGGTGCCGTCCGGGACGCCGCTCGGTCGAGCCCGGGTGGCGGAGGCGCTCCCCGTCCCGCTCGGCGGGGGCTGGAGCGGTGCCCTCCGGCCCGGGTGACACCGTTCCCGGGATGCCGGCTGGGCTTCGCTGCGCCTTCATCCTTCCGAAGAGAAGCTGCCGGTAGCGGCGGGTGAGGCTCCTCCTTCCGAGGAGCCCGTAAAATGCAGCCGGAGAGCACACGCTCGTGTTCGTGGCGCTGGAGGAAAGTTCGCGCGGGATGGTTTTGCTGGGGTCTCTCTGTCTGGGTGCTTGAGTGTCCCTCCCTGGCTGATGGGCTCATTCCTGTCCCTAGCGTCACCGGGGCAAGCCGGGGCTGTGTCATTTTCCTCCAGTTTGTGCCCCGCGGTGGCCCTTCGTGTCTGGTAGTGAATGGGGAAAGCGCATGAGCGCGCCAGAGGTTTTCTTTACCACATGTGCAGCTTTATTTGTGTGTATTGTAGTTGCCTGCACAGTTTTTCTTTCCGTGTTTGTTTTCTGTGTATCAGAAGTCTTTATTGTCCCTTTTCCTTTAGTGAGGGCACGTGAAAGAAAACTTTTTAGAGGTGAGACAGGTGAAAAAATAGTCTTTGACAGAGTCCTGCCTGGGCACCTGAGGAGATCTAAGGATTAGCTGACGGGGCAAAATGCAACAGAAGACCCTGAGATTCTGTTTCAGGGCACACAAAACGTGTGTTGGGTTTTTGATAACATTTGGAAGTAACGTATTGTTTTCTAAACAATGCTTATCTGGATGTTTGCAAGAATAGGGGGGAGGGTCTGAAGAGGAAGCCAAACCCTACTGACCTTCATTTTCATTCAAAGAGTTCCTGTATGATCTACAGAATTCCCATTGAATCTAAATATAGTTTTGTTTGGGAGTGCATTGTGGAGCAGTGTCCGAATGTGCAGCGAGGTTTGTGTTTTCAGGCCGGATCCAAAGCCCTTTGAAATCAACAGGAGTCTCTCTATTGACTTGCTAGGTTTGGAGCGGGCTCTTATTTCTGCGGTGTAAAAGGTCACGTATCTTATCTCATTGAATTCAGGACCGCTGGACCTTTTGTTTTCTGGATCGCTGCGAACAGCGGCAAGAAGTTTAATTTCCCCTGGTGAAGTGCAGGCGATGCAGGCTGCTGTAGCCAGGAGCACATAACCCCCCGTTCCTGTTGTTGGGGTGGGCCTCAGCCCTAAAGAATAGTGTCCTATCTGGGAGCGGATCTTTGTCATGGGAAAAGAAAAGCTGCGGGTGCGGGAGAGTCGGGGGGCCTCGGCCAGGTGTTCAGGTGAGGAGACCTGTGAGCAAAGGCCTGTTTGTGTGGTCTCGTTCCTGCAGGTCTCGGGGGACTTCCTTGATAAGCACTCGATGATGGGTAAATTAATCCCCCTTTTCTGCAGGGTTTCAAAGCATGCCTAGGAACGTAATAAAATAGTCATCACAGTGTCAGAACCTCGACAGACCCGATCACAGAGTAACAGATACCTGGAGTTTACTTATTGAGTAGCATACTGTGGTGTTAGATGTTTAAAATTTAAAAAACCACACGTTTTCTGATGCTTGTGGGACCTCTAGCCTAACTGTGAGCTCAAACCCCCGCTAACCCTGGTGTAGCGAGCAGCTCCTCAGGAAGGAGGATGCAATAAACACTCCTACTTACTGCCTTCGGAGTGTGAAGTAGGTTAGCGGGAGATAACAGCCAGGGGTTCGGCTACTCAGCTGCCGTGAATTGGCCTTGCAGTGGGAATCTGATGCAATACGCTGGCAGGTTGAGCACTCGGTAACGTTTGTGCCAGAAAGGCAGCTTGCTTTTTTTTTCCCCCCCCTTCCTTTCTTGTTTAATTATATAACAAGACATCTGAAAAAGCAGCTCCTCTCCATAAGAGGAGCCCGTACAATAGAAGTCCAAAGAGTTTCTTACAAGCTCTTCTAACGTACTGTCAAACTAAGCAACTGCTGGATGAGTAAACACCAGAATGTTACTGCTGCCGCTCTCAAAGGATTTACCTCCTTTGCCCTAATAATTAAGGGATCTTTCAGCGCAGATTCAGAAAGATTTCCACACCTGGTTGAAAACCCTTTGGAAAGGTGGGTGGGTGCCTGAGATGAAAGAAGGGCTAGTTTCCTGCTGTTGATACCTTTCCCGATGAAAGAGCGGAGGTGTATTCTCATGCGTGGGGCAGCTGACAAGGGATTGACTTCACATTAGAATAAAAAGCCAACCTACTGTTTGCAGTCGGCAGGGATAACAGATCTAATTGCTTGAGAGGGCTATGATTCATACAGTTTATGTGTTGCTGTCCTTTCAATTAGACATATTTAAAATATATAAATAATTTAAAGTTTCGGTGCTCAGATGATGTGCATTGATTACAGAATACTGTTAGTTGTTTGTGTCTCTTCAAAGTCCTCCAAATCTCTGTGGACAGCTCATAAAAAGATACACCTCTGCTTGTGTTAAAACTCTTTAAACAGTTCTCCTCAGTACAAGATTTACAGCACCCCACGCTGTCAATTCCCTTCTTTTTACTGCTGCTGCCTTTACAGTTTGCCGCCACAGCGGGGCCCGTGTGTGAATCAAAATGTGATTTTCCATCAAGCAAGGATGGAGACGAGCAAAGTTGAAGCTGAAATTATTCCAGATTAGCATTTTGGTATTGCAGTATCAGCATCAGTTGCCGGGTCATGTACTGAACTAGTGGAGGATGAAAAAAAAAACCAACCAAAACCAAAAAAAAAGGTGCCTTGGTTGATCCCTAATTAAAAGTTTTGTATGTGCCTTGCAGGCTGTGTCCCTAGGGAGCTGGTAATGGGATACAGGATCTCCTACCTCCAGGGTTCTGGCTGGAGTGGAGAGCGGGTTGTTGTGCCTGGAAGTTGTTGCTGTTGGCAGCTGTGGGGCAATCCACGGGAAATGAGTTGGTGGTCTCTGTCTCACTCCCACTTGGCAAACAGCCCTGTCACAAAACCACCGCAACAATTACCGCTAATTGGCATCACTGTTGGCAGTTTCACAGGAGAGGCTGAGGACTGAATGGGGATGTAGATTAAATTAGTAATAATAATACTTAGCACCTAGAATCTTCACAGTGCTTCACAAATGCTAATTAATTAATTTGCGTGGTGCCCCTGTTCTGTAAACCCAAACACGCTGTCATTTCTAAAGCGGTGTATGTCAGAGGGAGGTGTGTGTCTCCGAAAGGAAGGGGACAGGCGGGGACTGTCCAACATGAGAGGTGTGCTCCTGCAGCTGCATCGCTGGAAGTAAACTCTGTGCTCCCTCCAGCTCAGGCAGTAGCCTTAAGGATGTACAGCTACTGTAAAATGGTTTTAGCTAATCCCTTATGAGCAGAGGAAGAAAGCTCTCTTGGGGTGAAGAATGCGCACACCGATACAACTACATCCACAGAAGGGTTTTATACTTATATAAATACTTTGTGTATAGAAAAGTAATAATCCTACTCAGTTATACTGGAATAAAAGATTTTTTTTTTTTTTAGCAGTACTGAAAAGAGGTCAAGGTCAGGGGAAGTTTGCTTTGGAAGTGATTAGTACCAAGGATTGGGTTTCTCCCAGCCCAGGGATTCAGACACCCTATTTTCCCTCTCCCCACCCATACTCACCCTGACCCCCCACATCTGAGCAGTTTGTATCCGACCTACTGGCAGTGCAGGTGGGGGTCGGAGGCAGCATTAAGGGGGGCAGAAACACGCATATTGTATGGTAGCTTGAGTTCAGCCAAGTTCTTGCTGGCCTAGTTTTTGAGCATTTCTTTTCTTCCCTGCTTTTTTTTTTCCCCCTGTTGCATTATCCGCAGTGCGTGTTACATGAGGCACACCACCGAACGGCTTCTTGGGAGTCTGAAGGACAAAGGAGCGAGTGTGGGCTCTTTATTGCGAGTGGGATGGCCAAGACTTTTTCTCTGTTACCTAAAAATACCTGAGTATTGTCCGTATTCCCAGTTGACCGGGTAAGCTGTGGTTTGGTACCAAGAGGCATGCTGCCAGCCTTGGTCTGCAGGGTCTTGGTGACCAGAACAGGTCATGCCTTTGGCTGCTAATGAACCATGAATCATCTGAGGGAGCTAAGCAAGTCCTCGCCTGCCGTGTCTTTGGCAGGGTTGTGCGTTGCACCAGCTAGAGTTGGAGGAAGCCTGGCTTCTCCTGAAAAACGGGAGGATAGCAGTGGCTTGAGACACAGTTTGCACTGACGTGTCTCAGCTGTGCAGATGTCAGGCAGTGCTGCTGGATTGAACTCCCACCACACCCACTTCTGATCAAAGCGATGGTCTCTTGGTACACCTGTACGTGCTGCTGATTGCATCACCTGAAGGGGAGATGAAGAACAAAGTTTTGGGAGGAGCATGCTCTTTCCTGTGGGTTTCTCCTGTATGCTAAATAACCCCCACATGTTTCCATGAGCAGCAGAACTAAGGAAGGATGGTTTGGTAGGACGGATGCTTTGCTCACCTCCTTTGCTCTCCCCATCGCTCTGTGTTAATCCCACCTGTGCCCTCCTTGTCCCACGGCTCGATAAGAGGCAGCACCTTCTCTGCATCTGTGGAGCTGCACACGTACCGTTGACAGTAAACTAGTGCTCCCTGGCCATCTGGCTTCTGTCAAACAATTAATACCAAGTGGGTCCTGCCCAACTTCTCTCACTGCCAGTTTGTGGAAGTTGTAGGGATTTGCTCTGAGCCTTTTACCTCAATTTCAGTTCATTTGACAGGCTCAAAAGCTGTTTAGGAGAGCTGGCAGCAAGGAGGATGGAGAGAAGGGGAATGCCACCGTTCTCATTGCTTTGGAAAACCAGGCTAAGAGGACAGGCATGGGATTGAGGACTGTGGTCTTGATGTGTGAGGGCCAGCTACGCTTTGTTATTCCCACCTTGGCCACTCTGACAGTGTGGTGTCAGCGGGGCTAGTAGCAAGGAGAGCTTGCATGATCCCTGGCTGCCAGTACCTGTCTCCTCAGGGTTGTGGGCACTGTTGGATGTTTCGGGAGCCTGCGCTGCACACGGAGGAGCCTGGGAGAGGGCTCTGTGTCCTTAGCGTTTGCCTGCAGGCTCACGCTTCCCTGAAAGAGCAAGGCTTTGGAGCACGTGGGGACCTCTCTCAACATCTGAGGTGCACTTGGAATAGGTCTAAGCTTTTAGAAGCAGCTCCTGACGTTTTGTGGAGTTTTTCTTCCCATGTCTGTTGTTTTCTATTAGTGCGTCAGCCCTTTCTACTGAGTGGCATGGTCACCTGGAATTTGATAGTCCTGGTGATGGTTTAGAAACCCTGTGATCCATCTTAATTAACTTGGGAGTCCTCTGTTACTGAGGGGCTGAATTTCTTTTCATGGGAGGCCTTTCTGCAACTGGGTTGAGGTAGATAAGGGGAATTGTGTTGGAGAACTGTGCCTTCTACAGATTCCTCTCTAGAGGAATCCAGTTTTCAGGGCTCTTTACAAGCACTAAATGCACCTTAAAATACTCTGTATTTAACATTTCAGAAATGAGTAAGTGGAAAAGTAATGTCGTAGTTAATAAATATGAAACTACGGGGCATTTTTTTTGAGATGCACTTTTAATATTTAATTTTGTGAGAGAGACTCTTGCAGAGACTTGGCTGTGGAGTGCTTCAGGCTATGAGCTCAGATGTGGGTTTCAGGTACGAGTGCAGTCTAATAATGGGGTTAGTGACAACACTGTGTCAAATGTGTTGACATGAGCACTTCCCTTGTTTCAGTCAGTGCAGTAGCCCCCATGCTATATGATACGCTGTGGAAACTAATTGTAATGAGTTTACTTTAGACATTAAGGATTTTTAAGCATGCCCTTTTAAAATACAGGTGAGCGGGATTATCTTGCAGTTCAGATGCCGGGGGCAAGAGACCTTCTCACTGGGGGATCTGAAGTGGGGGAGCGGGGATTGCGCAATTAGCTGAAGGTACTGCGGTCTCCCGGGTAGCTGAGGGTAATTAGTATTGCTCCGTCTCTTTCTCTAGCTAATTCCTTCAGCACCCTGCCCTATTAGGGAAAAGGGAGGAAACACATAAACCATTTCATAATCCCAGGGGGTGGAAAAGAGCATCTGCTCCTAACATCTGAGGTTACTTTGAACCTGTTGAAATATGTAGTAGCTGCTTTATTGTTTTTGCCAAGAGTTTCCGCCTACAGTGATCCCAACCTCTGACTTGTTAACAGTGAGGTTGTAGGAGGCAGTAGTCATCCTTCTCTCCCCCGGCCCACAGCAGCTGATAGTGGCTCCTGCTCTGGACCTGACACCGCAGGGTATTGGAGTGGGGATGGCTGAAACCACCGAGAGATTTTTCTTTCCCAAGACCAGGATTGCCTACCGTGTATACAGTTGCTCCGTGGGTCTCTTGCTGCTCGGGTACCCCGCGATAACTGCACTCTGTGGGTCTGAATCCTTCTTCCCACAGTGAGGATGCTGACATAGAGAAGAGCCAGTTAGTCCTTGGGTTTTCAGCTGGCTAATGAACATTTTGTCGTGGCAAGCGAGCAGAGATTTTGCTTCACCCTGGCTAGAGGAGGAGAATCTATCTGGAAATGTGTGTGTGTCTTGTGGAAGATCTTTCCATGATGATGCTCTTGCCTTTCTCAAAATTGGATTACCTTCAGGAACTAGATCTATTTGGATATTCCTCACATTGAGTGTGGCAGGCAGCTGTCCATTTGGGAACATTGTATCCTCATTTTTTTTATTTATTGGAAATCTATGGAATTTGGTTTATCTGGATTTGTCTCCTTGTTCTCTGACTTCAGACCTGCAGCTCTGTGGAATAACTATTTTGTACTTATATGTTCAGTCTATCCCCAAATGGAAAGCATCTTCAGGAAGGTGGGAGTCTTGTCTCCGCTGCCGGCTGTGCTTGTGATCAGGAACAGGCTGATTTCTTTTACAAGCATCTACTGATTTTGTGTAGTCTTTCAGACAGTGGCTAATGGGAGAACGCTTGGGCCTTACTTTCAGGAGAATTGTGGCTGTGGCTGCCTTTGTTAACAGGAGGATCTGTGTCCCGTTTAGACACGGGGCAGGGATGCAAGACCTGAATTTAATCTGTAGATTTTTCACTGACTTTGAATTTGAACGTGCTGCTTAATATCCGTGTGCTTAATTTCTCCTTTGCCCAGCAGAGAGAAAACGCTTCCATCTTTTGTCCATTTCCAGTAATATTTTTTGTTGCTGTTGTGGGGCCTCTCTCTTGCTGTTGGCTTGTATGGATGGCATCAGACATCATCAACCGCTGTTCTTAGTAGGGCTGACTGCTCCTGTAATATGCATAATAAAGAAGAACATATAATACCACAGGGACACAGAAACCAGTGGAGTTTGACTGGCAAATGAACTTTCAGGTCGGTCTCTTTGTTGGGGACAGGGGAGAGGATTCTGGGGCTGGGGTCTCTGCTACAGAAAATACAGCAAACAAAGCCAGGGACTTCGGGGTAACCATGAAGACAGTAACAGATAGTCCTGAAAATCTGCCAGTTCACCAGGAGGGGAGTGGTGAGGCTGTGTAAAGGGACTGACGGTGCTGTGGTGTATGTGCAGGCAGAGAGGCGCTTGCTTAAGTAGCAGGTATCAGCTCAGCTCAGGGAGCGTGGATTAGAGCTGTACCAATGCTATCTAAAAGGGGTTTATCTGCATACTGATCTGTGCCTCCCTGTGATGAAACTAGAAAGCTGTCATGTGGGAATGTGATGTGGCCTCCTAGTAAACTGGGAACTCTTTAGTTACTTCAGTCCCTCATGCTGCTGTTGAAGTTTATGCCAAAGTGTTACTTACTAGCTGGTCTTTTTTATTATTATTTTTTAAATGGAAAAAAGGAAAACTTTGTAGAGGAACCCAAGAGCAAAGCGTCAAATGATTATTCTGAGCAAGGGTGGTGGTGGGGATATGCCACTTTGCAGGAGTAGTGTATTCTTCTCTAGGATAAGTTTAAGTGAGTGAAAACTTCTGGTGTATAGTTCTTTGGACTGACTTCTTTGCTTTGAAGCTGCATGAGCTTTTAAGGCATAGCTGGCAGATGTTCATTTTCATGTTGGAGAAAGAAAGTTTAACTGGTATAAATATATCCACCTATTTTAGGCAGCATAATGCCATTGTTGCGTGTTTGTTTTATCACTAAGAGTCTGACTGTTGTGTGCATCACCCTAACATAGAGTGAATCAGCGAAATCTCAGCGCTAGCTCACAAAAAAAGGCTTAGGTGCGCACAATTATCCTTCTTTCTGAGTCAAGCCTTAAAATCAGTCTTTGATCAGCGTTCCTGGAGTTTGGCAGGCTGCTCTGAGTTTCGGCTGGGGCCGGGCCGGCATTACCATACGTCAATGCCTGGGCAGAATTGATTGGAACGCTGGACGGCTGTGGGAAAATGATCAATTTTCATTTAGCTCTTAGCAAATCTTCCCCTAATGTTGCTGAGGGATTTTACAGTGCTTGGTGAATGGGATGGGAAGTCTTCTGTACAAAACTGAAATGTGATACTCCTGGCTAGGCTGGGCATTGACTGGCTTTCAGCATTAACTGTGAAAGTGAAGCATTAGTCCGAGTTCTCACAGCATTCAAAAGATTATGTTTAAATGTGTTTCCTGTTTTACCACAACATGCAATTTGTTACAGCATGGTTTGTGTCGCTGTCGGTGTATATATTGATCAGTGCTGATTATACTGTAAATGGGCAGCGTTTGGCTTTGTGTTTTAAGTCATTTGGGAAGTTAGAAGTACTCAGTTTGTATTGTAGTCTTTTTTTTTTTTTTATTATTGCTTTGTGTTGTTCTCACTGTATTGTGTCTTGTAGCATGTATTTACTCCTTTTGGCATTGTTTTTATTCTCCTGGACTTCAGAGTACAGCAGTACAGCTTTGCCTGCAGCTTTAGCAAGTCACATCTTTTTTTGCAGGGGTTGCCTGCTGCTTTTGCATCTTACGTGGCTCCTGAGCAGTTCAGAGGTGGTGGCTGTGCCCAGGTACTCAGAGCGGTACTGCTGAGTGTTTTGGAGGAGATGAGCCTGGTGGGGTGGTTGAAGTCAATGGCACCATGCCGGATTGGTGGTACATGTCTGATTCCCATCCCAAAACAGAGCACCGGGACCTGTTGTCATCCCGAGTGCGATGTGTGTCCAGGAATTCTGGGATGTGGCAGTTTCAACAGCTGTCGGAATTATCATGCAAGTAGCTTGTACAGTCAAGAAATCTGGCCATCCTTGTTTCAACTGCTTTACTACTTCTGGGTCATCTGTAGTGGCTCTCTGTACTGCTTGGTGTGGAGTGGTGAAAGGATTCAGCTCTTTCCTTGGTAGCTGTGGAGTCCTGTTTGAGTGCCTCTGAAAAAACATGCTGGTGTTGCGACAGACCCTCTCTTTAACACCAAATTGTCTACTGTGTAGTGTAAAAGCAACTGCTTGTATCTACTGCCCAACTGCAGCCAGGCTACAGCGAACAATGGCACAGTTCCCAGGAGGGTTAAAAGGCCAAGAGCCAAACCTTAAAATGTTCTCTGTGCTTCGTCTGTGGAGTGCTTGGTAGATATTGGTGTGGAACTGGCTCCAGAATCCAAGACCACTTCCAGGCCTAGGTGACCAGTCACCAGCCCAGACTAGGAGCATCCCATGTGGCCTGTTCCGTGAGAGGAAATGATTTTCAGCTGCAATAAATAGTCAGCAAAAGTTGGACAGGTCTGGCCTCTGTTCAGCAGGTGAAGCTTGACTAATCATGCCAGAGCACCTGATGTCCAAATGATCAAAGGAAGTGTAGGCAGCCAGGGCAAGGAGGATTTTGCTTCCCATGTGGTACGTATGCTTAGGACAAGTGTTTGGCTGACTTTGGTGTTACTTGTTACCTCTGCCGGTGTTGGACTGCGTGTTGCGTTGAAAGAGCAGCAGAGCGGTGTTAGTGTTTTGGCCTGGATTTAGTGAAAGTGGTTGCTGAGCATTTGAAAAAGGGGTGTTTGGCTGACTTTGGTGTTACTTGAGAAATCTTAGCCATGTTGTGATAGTGCATTGGTTTGGTGCTGAACATGCGTACTTGTGCATGTTTGTATAGGGACCTGGCTGCTCCACTTGTGAGGAGTGCTTCAGTAACAGAGAGAAATCAGAGTTCAACCCTTGATGAAAATGTCACATAAATGCCCTAATGCTAGGTGCGTCGTGAGAAAGAGAGGTGTTCCCATACTGCTGCCTGGCCCTGGGCCATCTAGACCCAAGGAAACCGTCATTAGTGATAAGAAGCAAATTTGCTCTTCAAAATTTGGCCTTTGAAGGATGGAGGTGAAGCACAAGTGTCTTTGCTACTGTCATTTCTGGGCAATGCTGGTGCTCCTTTTCTGGTAGGTGGGCAGAAGATGGAAGGGCTGGTTTGTCCCAAATACTGCTTTCAGAAGAAATGCCTTAGCCTTAATATGAACTACAGGTGCTGCAGAGCTTTTGTAAGCTAAGATATCTTGAAAACTATGCTGTGGGTGAGACATGGGCCAGGATTTGGCCTGTAACTATTTTGCCTGTAGCTTGTAATTAAATGTAAAGTTAAGTCCAGAGTCTCCAGTTAAAATGTTCAGGTGTTAGTGTAGCTTGTGTAACTGTGAAGGCAGAAGTGAGCTATTTTGCTGCCTTTCTCTGAAGATTTTGTTGCAAAGAAAGGCAAGTACATTTGACATTCCTCCAACAAGCTCTCACAAGGGTAATTTTGTGTGGATGATTGAGTGGCATG
This sequence comes from Himantopus leucocephalus, assembly GCA_003993805.1. Lineage (NCBI taxonomy): Eukaryota > Metazoa > Chordata > Aves > Charadriiformes > Recurvirostridae > Himantopus > Himantopus leucocephalus. The sequence continues at coordinate 55,530,554 of RSEF01000005.1, forward strand.
GAAACACTGTAAGATATTGTCCTTTTGTGGGTTTTGTAAAGAGGAGGTACAGTTGAAGTAATTTATAATATGCACAGAGTCTCAGCAGTCTGCTGAGAGAGCTTCTTTCAGGAATTACCTGTAAGAATAAAGTAAAAAGCATTTATTATTGATATTCACATTCCACATATTAAGAAATATTTCTTCTGATATTGTTAATTTTTTATTTGTAGGCTCCAAAGGAGTGTAGAGTAAGACAAATGTGGTCGGGGAAGAAAAATATATGAGTTAATGTATTAAGTTTACATATTTTTCGTTTGATGGATTTATGGTTTTTAATTACACCTTCATGTCTTGCATTGAGATCCCTGGGGGCCCTTTCTGAATTTCATACTTACAGTCTTATAAATACGAGATGCTTTAACCTGCCACCTTGTGCAGTCTTACTGCCACTTGGCTGAACTCTGGTAAAGTTACTTTTTATTCAAGTTTAAAATTTGAGACCTCCACAAAGAGCTAAATGATTAGAAAAATAATTGTGATTTGGAGAGTTTCTCCACCTGCCATATTGTACCTGTGAAACACAGACTGTGAAGGGGCAGTTCTCCGATGTTTGCTTGGAATGGTGGACTTTGTGCTCAGTGTTTGCCAGTTTGATTATGAGTAGCAACAACACCCTGGCCTCAGCTTATGGCCTTACTGGCTCCCAGTGGGGTGTTTGGCAGTGGAAAGTTGTCTTTGGTAACAGCCCTTTGGGGAGCCATGACTGGGTTTAGGGAAGAGTATTTTCAGCAATATGTTGTCCTGAATCTGGCTGTACATCTCTCTCCTTCTGTCTTCAGTTACACACGGCACTGGATTTTCATTTCGTAACAGTTTGCATCATGGTTCTTTTATTGACGGTGGAATTGAAAACCTGTGTTAACAGGTGGAAAATGAAGCCTGTTGGCGCTGTGTAGTTTCAGTTGATTTATACTGGTGAAATGAAGAGGAAGCCAGACTGCAGAACTGGGTCAATGTCTGTATTCCAAATCTGTCTCTCTGTGTGGGTATCATTACCTCTGTCTGCTTTTTTTCCAGCACATCCGCTTCGTTTTTCTGTTCAGTGGGAACATAATTACCTGTATATGTGTGTGTGTGTGTAAATAGTGCTAGGATCTGTTTGGTATAACTAAGACATAGCTTATCCAAGAGGCAAACAACCCAGGCTTACAATATTCAGACTTTCCAAAAGAAATTTGCCTTGGGACTGACAATGAGCGTGAATATTCAGCCACAACCTGAGCCCCTTTTCTCAGCTCTGCGCTGTATATCCTTTTATTATTCTGGTCATGGCTACTCCTAAGCACACACAGCTCAAGAGCAAAATAACTCTGATTTGTGCTGTAAGAATTTAGTTGGGTTTCAGCTTCTTATTGCCAAGTCTTTTGATGACACGGAAGATATGTTATATGCAGGGCTGGCTTTTCTGACCCACCCTCAGTTCTTCACTGAGCTTTTTATTGCTGTGGGAGGGCTTGACTCTTGCAGGATTGGGTACAATGAAAAGTGCGGAGCAGATCGTTAAGGAACTGCAATGCAGACTAAACACTTGACCCTGGGAAGGGAACACAAGTGAGAACACAAAGACATTGTTCTCTGAGGTGATGCACTGGAAGATCTCTGCTTTCCTGTGTTTTCTTTGTGTAGTTTCCATTTTAATTCCTTTTGCTAGTCCAGGTTCAATCTGATTTTTCTTTTTTCTTGCCACTGGAGCAACAGCCCCGTTTGCCAGTGTTGGAAAGTAGTCCAGGGCATCCCCTTCTTACTAAAGGCTGTACTTCTGCTTTCTTTGGAAGCCCTGAAAGGTCTGGGGCAGAAGGTCATCTCACTAAGCATTAATGGTACAGAAGCGGTTCACCTGCATCTAAAGGAGCGAACTGCAAAATGTCTTGTTCAACAAGAAAAAAATGTAGATCCACTGTGTGAAAAAATCTGCTTCTTTCTGCACCTCGACTGGATTCCTGAAGTCTGTGCAAGAGCAAAGAGTTAAGGTAATCCTGATCTTACAGAGGAGTTAGTTAACCCAGGAGTCTTGTAGCTCAGCTGAGTACAACACAGGAGTGACATCAGTGAGAGATTAGAATAAGCTTCGTTATCTTCAAAGACTGTTTACTTAATGGTTGGGGAATCGCTGTGTTTGTAGGTAGAGGTAGGAAATGTCCTCAGGCAGTCAGGAGCTGATAGCATTAAACAGAGCGGTAGCGTTTCTCCTCAAGCATCCTTACATTGCCTGTGTGCTTCTCCCAGCCTGCTGTCTGCCTCTGCTTTTGTGTACACCACCCGTATGGAGGTCTTTAAGAGATTGCCAAGGTAATTTTGGATGCTAAGCACTGAACCCAAGCAGTATCCTTGTAGCTTTTGGGTTATTTCTTCCATGTCCTACCGACTGTGGCCCTATATAGGGTAATTTTATGGACAGTCTGTAGCCTCTGGCTTGTTTTTTTCATTGTTTGCCTGTAATTTTCCTCCAAATCCCTGTTAATTTGCAGGGGAGATGTGCTTCAGGTAGCTTCTGAAAGCATACTCTGAGCTAGCGCGTCTGTCTGTCTGTAGAATGGTGGGAAGGGAGGGGAGAAGGGAGCAGGGTGAGCTGTTTTTCGGTGCTGGGCTGTGGGTGGCGTGTCCTGTGGTGCGATGTGGTGGGGACAGGAACTGTGTTGCTGTGCTGTGCTGGCTTTGCTGGGAAGCACATTCTGTCAGGGGAACGAGTCCTTCTGATGAATGTCCCCATCTGACACCCAAATGGTATTAGCAACCTGAGGAATCAACTTCTACGAATGCTGGGGGAGTATCGCTTGTATTTTTCTTACATATGTACATCTGTAAGTTTTCTTTAAAATATTGGTTAGGGGTATTTTAAAATCTCAGATTTGAGCAGTGTTACCTACCCTTGGATATTTCAGCTATTGCTTGTAATCACATGGAAGACACTATGTAGTTGGTTTGGGTTTTTGGAGGATTTTTGTGCAGGACTTGGGTCTTTTCTTCAGGGTTCGTTTTGACAGCAGTGGAGTTACTTCAGATCTCCAGTAAAAAGGGCAATCTGATTTCCAGAGTGCTGTGTAAAAGCTGCAGTAAACTTAATTTGGTTCCCACTGGGATACATTTCCTGCATGCAAGTGTTTAGCCCTTCCATTTTTCTCATGAAAACATTCCTGTAAAAGTGGTATTTAAAGCCAATTTGTGCCTCATCGGCATTTTTTTTTAAGACAAACTAGACATGCAGTGTTCCAGGCAGATATATTTTTGTTCCCAGCTGTTTTGAATGTTCATTTGATGTTAAGTCTTTGTTCAAGCCAGTCCTATGTCATTAATGACTTTAGAGTAAGTAGGTATGCAGAGCTGGAGGAAATCCTGTTTTATATGTTCCTATTCCAGGAGAGCCTCAGAAAGACTAACAATAATGCTTGGTGAGGTAATGGGTAAACATAGTAAGAAATAAAAACGTGCTTACTCCTTACTGAAGCAGAAAAATAGCTTATGAAGCATAATGTTGTCTTTGATACGTGTAGATAATCTGACCTGCTACAGTCTGTGGATTAAGGCATTAGCTGGGGCAGCCGAAACAGCTTCTCATAAAGAACCTGTCACTCTGGTTATAAAGGAGTTGTCAGCAAATGCTAACGAGAATTAAGAAGTGGGAGGCCAGTCATAACCCAGTGAAGACACTTGAAAGGCTTGCCTTGACTTCAGTGGTCAGTTAATTCCTGTCTTGAGGTAGAGGGTTGCGTTGCACAGCTCAGTGTTATCACGAGTCTGATGTGGGCACCAGTTCCAGTCAAGGGGGTGGGTGAAGCCTTGGGTTTGTACCTGTCCTCTTCATGGTCCTTTCAAGGTGCTGTGGGAAAGAGAAAATGGGGCATCTCCCAGCATTTCCTTCCCTTTGCTGAATGAGTGAAGTTTAGTGGGATAGAAGGATTTGTTTTCAAGAAGAACCACTGTTCTCATAGGAGGTCAAATTTCTTCATCAAGTTCTTGAGGAAGTCAAGGCTGGATTTAAAGCTTTTGATCAACAGCAGGTAGAAAAACAGGATGTAATTTTGGTAGCAGTTTTGGGAAACTGTGAACCTTTTTTTTTTTTTTTTTTTTTGAGAAGAAAATGTGAAATTGTGTAATTTTTCCATCAGCCAGCTTCTGTAGCAGCATGTGTGAGTACAGTGAAACAGCCTAACTCCAGCCTACTCACACTGTCTGTGCTACAGGCTTCCTTAGGGACCTAGGGCCAGTCAGCTAACATTACATTTTTAGACAGACTTACTGCATTTAGCATATACATTTTGCTCAGCATGTGATTACAGACGAGTGAGTTGCATGCATGTATATCAGAGCCCTCCTATTGGTGTTCTTTATATATGCACCATTTTTTATGTGCATTACTCTGGTGCATATACTTCAACTGTATTGCTCATCTCTCTGTAGCTTCATATTTTTGACTGTGAAACAGCAGTGATCACTTTTCTTTGAGTAAGTAGGCAGAGTCATGCTTGTGACATATTTTAAGACCACTTAGAAGGTATAGACTTATTTAAGTGCTTGTGATTTATCTTGTTTTGCTTTATTTGATTCCTTAAATGTCGGCCACTCTGAACAGTTCCTAGGATTTGCCCCTTCTATTTGCTGTCAGCTGATGAGAAGTCAGCTGGTGTGCTGAAACCGGTGCTCCTGTAAGAATTTGGTGTGTGATGTGTTTAGCTGGGGAGAAAGCCTAGTGACAGTTGCCCTTTTGTTTTGTTTTGTTTTGTTTTTCCTTTTCCACTAAAACTTGCTGTCTTGCTCTGTTGGTTTAATGGTGAAAGAACGTTGCGACACGTTTAGCTGTGCAATGCCTTTCAGGTACTGAGAGATACCTGAGGAATGAGAGAGATCCCATATGCATAATTGGCTGGCACTTGGTTGACCTAAGCTGACGGGTCTATACATAGTCCTGATTCCTGCCCGCCGAAAGAGCATCTGATGTAGACAGCTGCTGGGTGTGTGACCCCTTTTGGCACGTGGGGCGTGCGTAGGCATGTGCCTTCCTACCTGTTTGGTGGGTGCGGCTACCTCCAACGCTTTCTGCTCTCCTTCTGTGCTTTTGGAGAGGACAGCCCCACCAGGAGACCTTGTCTGGGGTGGAGGGAGCTGTTGGACCCTTGATGGCAGGGGGGAGCTGGGTTACCTGTGCTTATCTGTAGAGGAGCAGATGATCGTATCTCCCTTATGCACACAGTGCTTCTTGGTGGAGTATTTAGAGTGAAGGGGTGAATATATGCATTGGGCACCACACGCTTGTTACTGCCTGGTGGAAAGTGCAAAGGGGAGGTTGCTTGAAGCATCTCCCTCTCCTAGACCCCAATAACTGTGTTATTGGCTCCAAGATATAGGAGGGAGGGAAACTATCCATTAACAGCTGCTTTCCAGAAACACTTGAGATCAGAGCCTAATGAGTGTGTATCACCCCTAGTGTATCTTGCTTGTTTCAGGTTATGTTGTGATGGCAGTCCTGATCATTATCTCATATTAATTTTCTAGAGCATGATGTATGTGGATACACCTACTGCACTCAGAGATTTCACTGCAAGATTAGAGACATGTTTAGGAAATTAGTAATGAGAGAAAAACGCGTAATTAAAAATGATATCAGTTTGGAAGCTCATCCATCTTCAGCCAGCTTGCTGGAAGAGAAAGGAGTCTTACACAATGCTTAGTGGTGGGAAAATACATTTGGCTTTCTACATTTTAAACAGGAAGGAACTATTTAAATGACAGACTTACAATAGTAATCAGGGCATTTACTTGGGAACGTTGGATCACATATTGTAGCCACATAATGTCGCGGTAACTCAGACCGTATAAAGTTAAGGCAGATCTCATTATATTTGTTTTCTTTTAATGATGCCTTCAGACTTTTTTTTTTTTTTTACCTTATTTGGACCCTTTATAAAGCAATTGGGTCCTTGCACTGAAAATAGCGTTCATATTTTGCGGTAGTCAGATTTACATATGCTGAATATTGGCTGTAACGTTATGAGGTTGCACACTTAACAATTTATTTGTTTCCTGAGATATGCTATTTTATGTGAAATGTCTTAAATTCAGAGTCTGCAACAGAATTTTAGCTCTTCATCCCCAATGACCATTATAAAATTGCCATATGCCTAAAAACGTGCTCAGCACAACTGCGATTGTTCAGACTGTGAATTTCCTCTCATTTTATGATGGGATCCTTAGTTCAGAATAAAATTATTCTTCAGCAATAGGAGAAACACCATTTGGTTGTATATGGTTCATTATAAAAATGTGGTAACTTTGAAGCATTTCAAACAGTACACGTGCTTTATTTGAGTTTTTATGCCACTTTTCATGACAGTTAACAGTACCTTGTTGTCATTTTTGTCATGATATGTCCATAAACTCAATTATCTTTCTCTGTGGTCCAACTTACAAACACATAGAAAACCTAAGCAGATGTCAGAGCAATAACCAGGTGTACATTGTAGTACTTTGCAAAGTTTTAATTGCTGCAGGGATGTTTCCTAGTTAATGGATCTGTTTATTAAGTGCTTCTATCTGTTGTGTCTTGTTCAGGAGCGTACCTTACATATGGTATTTTCAGGCTGAGTCTGACTATTTTATCTGGCGACAGTCTCAGAGTAACCTTGCAGAGCGATGTGCTTTTTTTCAGTTACTACGTCCATAGCATAGTTAGCAAAACTGCTGAATTGCTTGTTGTGTAGAGTACTGGGTAAGTTGTGATTTTTGGTAAAATCATTAAATGCTTTAGAGTTGCGAGTTTGACACAGGGGTGCCTAGACCCAGCTGAGCATGGATGTGACTAGTGTGTAAATATTTGCCCCTTACTGGCTCTGTAAGTACTCTGGGGTAAGGCTGAGCATGGGCCATGAAAAACGGTCATAGGGCTGGAGCACCCCTCCAGTGAAGGAAGGCTGAGAGAGTTGGGGTTGTTCGGCTTGGAGAAGAGAAGGCTTCGGGGAGACCTTATTGGGGCCTTCCAGTACTTAAAGGGGGCTTATAAGAAAGATAAAGAGAGACTTTTTAACAGGGCCTATAGTGATAGGACAAGGGGTAATGGTTTTAAACTGAAAGAGGGTTGATTTAGATTGGATATAAGGAAGAAATTCTTTACAAAGAGGTGGGGAGATAGTGGAACAGGTTGCCCAAAGAAGTTGTGGATGGCCCACCACTGGATGTGTTCAAGGTCAAGTTGGCTTTGAGCAACCTGATCTAGTGGAATATGTCCCTGTGCATGGCAGGGGTGGTGGAACTAGGTGATCTTTAACGGTCCCTTCCAACCCAAACTATTCTGTGATCTTTGTGGGGCTGCTGATGGCGGCTGTTGGGTGTCCACCTGTTGAGAGATGATGACTGTTGTTATCTGGGAGGAGGGTCAAAGGGTGACGAGAGTATGGCCAAAATGACTCATCAAAGACCATCAGTTCTTGATGGTGCTTGGAGCGGGGAGCCTTTAGGTTGGTGGCCAAGGGACCCCTCATGTCTGGGCCCTGGAGATCACCAGCTGTGATGGAGAGTGTGGACAGCTCCCAGCCATTCCCTATTGTACTTACCCATGGAGAACTGGCCTTCCCGGAGAGATGCTAGGGGAAGCACAGTCTCACTTGGCAGCCACTTTGGGGCCTGTGCTGTTGTGCGTGAATGGGGAGATGTGGATACGGTCAGAGGCTGTCTCCAGTTGCGCCACGCTCACTGCCCAGAAGCAACTGCACAGCGGGGAAAGGAGACCCTTAGTTCATGCCCCTGTGTGATACTGCAGATTTGTACCCAGACCAGGCCATGGAGCCAGGACTGGGTCTTTTATGAATGATATTATGTATTGATGATACAATGAGAGAGAAAGTCTTTTCCCAGGAATTAAATAATTGCTTCCTTGATGAAAGGACCCAACATCTGGCTGTTGTGTTTCATGTATTTTGTCATGTAGATGTAACTGTTTGCTTTGTTCTTGGCAGTAACGTTAACTTATTAAAGTATGAAGCTGTTTCCAGGTCAGTGGAAAACTGCATATAAATCTTTATTACATGTACTTGATTGTCTTTAACTCTTTATAAGATATAATTAGCATTCAGTAATCATATTGCGGTGCTGTTTCTGTGATTACCCTGGTAGTTAGTGTGCAGTGCAATTCTGGTTTTATAGACTGGAGCTAATGTTAGTTTGATTAAAATAAAGGATAAACATCGGCTTGTGTTGTTAGCCAGTTAATTTTCTCACCTTTCTGCTGCCCAGTTTCATTGCGTCCTGCAGTTCCGAGATGTGACCGCCTGCCACTGAGTGGCTTCTGATTTTAAAAAGCCGTGATTTTTAATATGTGGTGCTTCAGGTTGAAGTGGAGCCACTTTCAGTAATGGTGTCTGCGATGGGAGGGAAGAAGTGGATTGTGGCAGGGTCTTCAAGGACAGTGACTTGGCGGAGTACTAGTGCCTAGAAATGTTTTGATCCTATTGTAATGAATAACTGCTAGTTCCTGTTGTTGTTTCTGTTTTGATTGAGTGCCCAGCTGGTGTATGGCGAAGATAGGATGTTGGGGCAGGGAAAGGAAGTGACTGTCAAGAGTGCATCTCCCTTAGGAAAGCAAGAATGTGGAGGCACCGTAGAATTGGGGTTTAAATAGCACTTATTTTTCCTTGGTTTTCATAGTGCACTGACCATATGCAATTTTCCACATGCTGGGTAATGGAAAGTTGGCCCCCGAGGAAGTCACTTTGTAAGTCAAGTTTGGGATTATAAAATCAATCACTGTTGGGTCACTAATTGGTGTGGAAGATAGGAATTTCCTATACAGTATGATAAGTTCATTGGTTTTCTGGCAGCGTGCACACAGTGAGCTGTTAAGCCAACGATATTCTTTCCTGGTTCTGTTGTTAACTCAGGAAAAGCATCGGGTCATTTATAGCTACACCCAAATCATTGTTTTTTTTCTGAGTAGTAAGGGGAGGGTGGGGGGAGTTTGATGTCATGTAGAATCTACATGTGTTTTATGAAGTTTGTTTTCATCTCTTTGTGGCATAATAGTGAAGCTTGGCAGGCACATGGGAATCGTGAAGATTGATTGCTCTTGGTGTTAAGCATCTCGCATCTCTGAGTTTATATCAACACAAGCCTTCTTCCAGCAGCAGCATCTGGCTCGTTGGCAAGATCTGTGGACAGTTGTTCTGATCGCTCTGGAGATGCCTCTGGCTGTCATGTGGCTGCTGCCTTGGCCGTGCTGCTTTGTTATTCTAGCTGGTCCCATTTTCATTTATTTATTTTTTGGCTTACCTTTTGATTCTGATGAATTGCTCCTGAGATTGTGGTCTTGAATAAATCTTGCCTAACTTCCTCATGCAGGGACTTCCATGAGATGCTGATGTTAATTTATTTCGGTGACTATTTGCTGATTGGAGCTGGAACAATAATATTCCAGTCTGTGCCTTCTGTGCAGGTTTTCCCTGTGAATCACAGCATCAGTCTTGTGAAGTAAAACAGACATCTTTGAGCGTATCCTGCGTAATGGGTTTCTCTGAGACTAGAGCCGCAAGCGTAAATCAAACACTACCAGTACACAGTCCGTGTTCAGGATGGTGCTGAGAGTCCTGGTATCAACCACTTGGATTTCTCAAGTTGACCATAGGGAGTAAAGTTTCTGGCCCAGCTGATATCAACTGGCACAGGAGCAAAGAATTGTGTGTCAGCTCTGGATTTACGTCATCTCAAGTGCTGTCCCTGTCTGTCTGATTGTATGTTTTTTATTCGTATACCTCATACTTTAAAAACATGATTCTTTCAGAAGTACTGCGGCTTTGGAAAACATGTGGGCTCAAATAAAAGTGAGTGTTTCTTAAAATACTAAAGCATCTATTTTCATTAAATAAGCCTATTGGGGTCACTGCCTCTTCTGGTTGAAATTAGCAGGGCTGTGATGTGCAGGAGGCCGGACAAGATGGTTATCTTCACTGGCCTTTAACTCTAATGATCTGTGGAACTGCTTCGGCACTGTCTACAATGGGAGCTGTTTGACGAGCTGTCAGATTTTGTAAGGATGTTAGCAAGGCACGGTTACAAACAGTCTTCTGATTTTAAATGTGTATTTACATCTGTAATAATAACAAGGCAACTTGGGTGGCATTTTTTTTTTTTGTGTGATTTACTGCAAATCTGACACAACATTATCAACTACCATAAAACTTTGCTTTAAAATGAAGGGGGAAATTTGCACTCCGACGTGTAACTTAAGTCATTACCCAACAACTACAAACGTGCATTTCATAGGTATTTTATGAAAATGAGAGGCAGGTTGGTGAAAGGGTTCATTGCTGATTTGAAGTTAGGAACAGGCATGCTTGAACTTAGAGGAGGAAATAGTGACTTTGCATTCAGTGTAAATGTTGTCATGGATTTCTTTAGAGCCCGGGTGTCACTCTGGGGCTGTAATTTCCCTTCTTAAAAGAAGCCTTTCCTCCTCTGTACTTGCCTTTTTCCAGCAGGTGATGAGCAGCTTCTTTTCCAATGTCCCAGAACACAAATTAAAATAAAAACATCCTTTTATGTAGTACCTTCAACTGAATGGAAACATAAATGTATCCTCTGATATTAGGCATTGTCTATGTTTGTGGAATTTCTATAGAAGCAATGTTAGATACCATAAATGTTTAAGAGCCCTGTAAGTGTGACTGGTAGGACGAGCTAGAGCCTTTCATCTCTTAGTTGCTGGTTTTAATAGGATCTGGTTTGAAGGGTTTTGAAAATTGTTGCTTGCCAGGTATTTGATTGCTTTTGTGTCTCAGGAGANAAAAAAAGACTTTTTTTTTTTTTTTTTTTTTTTTTTTTTTTTTTGTGAGGAGCCTGAAAGAGTTTACAGAGGTATTTTAGCCAGCCATCTGTGGGCTTGTCTACATGTGTGTGTTATAGGCAGATACAAGCTCACTCTGCCCGTGTGTTTAATGTGTTTATATCCTGTGTTATAGCAGAGTTTATAAACTCTATTAACATGGCTTTCAAGATGCTCTGAGCATGGGTGGAGTGGGTTTTTGTCTGCCTGTGGGCATAACCACACTGATCTATGTTTGTAGAAGAGAGACCTTAGGCAAAGGGAGAAGGGAGTTGCTCCTCTTTGATTACACCAGCCCTTTGGATGGGGAGAGGTTGCAGACCTTGCAGGTTTCGCAGGACCACTGCAGGGCTTCTCACCAGTGATGCCATAAGGATTACAGGTGGGTGTTAATCACAGGACTGTTGTTGGCTGACTCAGATGAGAGTGATTTGCTGGACTAACAGAGAGCAGGTTAAAAAACGCAATTATTTCTTATTATTTAGGTCACGTAGAAAATGTACAATGCATTTTGGTGCCCAGTCAGGTATTTTTAGGGTTCAAGGCTGGATACATGGTTTATTGTTCGCAGTATAGTATAGCCATTGAAGGGCTTATTACAAGACCGTACAATCAAAGGGTATCAGCTACCTTGCAAAAAGTGGTATACTCCTGGGAAGCCAGAGTATTCTCATGCAAAGAAATTGATTGATCTGACATAGGACTATTGGAAATAAGTTGGTTTGTAGATAAAGATTATCTAATACTGTTCAGGCAAGGGCTGTTGAAGACCAATAGGATCAACAAAAACAGCAACAAGAATATATTACTACCAGTAATAATAATAATAATAATCTTGTTCTTAGTATGTTTTTATATAGTGTCTTAGTATGATACTGCTACTAGTTTATGGTCCATGATGTGGTGCTAGGTGCTGAACTTCTCTTCAAAAAACTGTTGAAATAGGAGAAGCATGTAGTGAAGTATAGCCATAGCACACACTGGGCTAATTTAAGTTTTGAGGAGCTCTTTAAGCAACTAGTCCTTATTGCTCTTTTTCGGTGTATGTATTTAGGTTTTTGATACCTCTGTCCATCTGTGTGTGTGATTATTTGTTACTTCTGAAAACCTGATAGAAATGTCTCAGGCTCAGAGGAGCAACAGTTCTACTGAGAAAACTTTTGGAGATTCTGTGAAATGTGTTGATGGCAGAACCTCTAGAAACATCTGAACAGATAAGCTGGCAGATAGCTATGGATTCATCTTCTCATGTCATCCTCTTACCAACATTTCTGGTGTACCATCATCAAACCTGAGATGTCTTCTATTTGTAATCCAGAATGGCGAATTTGCATTCCTTCACAGAGCCTTTTAGTGGGCTTTGCAATGAGTTTTTTTGCACCTTTACAAGGAGATAGTCTAGTTGTTGTAATGCAACTACTACTCGCTGGTGGCTTTTTCCCAATTTTTATTTCTGAGGTTTTAATCAGTCTCGATTATTACATTTATTTCGAGAATGTTATGGACAGATAGGAGAGGTTGGACTTACACCATCTAATTCAGGTATCTCATCTGGATTCCTAAAATTATCCTCTGAAAATTTAGGGAATGAAATGGAACAATTCTGTACTTTTTATCTGTAAGGGTAGATTGAAAGTGGAATATCTATGTAGTATAGTTAATGATAAAGAATATTTCAGATAACATGGTGATGGGCTTGTGAGTGTTTGGCCAAAGAAGAATTATTCAAGGTGATACAGAGGGTCATGATTAGGACAAGAGGCATGGAATTAACGCAGGAGTGATGTGAATTGGAAAACTTGGCTGTGTGCAAGATAGTGTAGGTTACTGAATAGTCATCTAAGGAGAATAGTATTTTGAAGTCTATATTCCTTGTCTGGTTGTGGCACTGAACCCAAGCAACAAGTCTGTCAACAGATGCATTACTCATCTTTCCAAAACTAAGATCATAAGAACGTAGGGCTGGAAAAGGATCTTCAGATCTTTAAAAAGTAGTCCAGCTTCCTCCACTGAAATGGGATCACCTGTCTCTTGATCACCTCCTGTGGATACTTCTCACCTGCTCTTCAGAACCTCCCACAAAGGAAGGAGATTTCTCAACATCATTCTAACCACTTGCCAGTATTCACTCACCTTTGACAGTTTTTCCTAAGGTGTCTTTGCTGAAAAGTAGGATTATTTCTTATTTTCCTTTCCCAGGTGGCCATGGAAAGTAACTGGTCACCAGTCTCTTTGTAATTACTTTTTGTGTACTGGGGGACTGTGCTCAGTTTTCTCTCTTCTAAACTAAATAAACCACACTCCTTCAAACTCCCTACAACATTCTTGTTTTCTAAACTGTTTTTTGTCCTATAGACACTCTCCAAGTGGTCTGTATCCATCTGGTGTTTATATGGCTGAGATCATACTAATGAGATTCCATAGGAGGATCATTTGATCCTTTGGGCAAGGTCCCCCACCTGCAGATGTTCCTTGGCATCTGCATATTTATTTTTCCTTTCTAATACAAGATGGGGCCAGCAGAATGGGGTTCACCAGCGTCTTAACTGAAAATGAGGGACAACCATGTAACTTACTTCTATCCAAGTCCAGAGACACTGGAGGTGCCAGGACCCCACTTTCCAACTGGTAGCTGATGGCAAATTTATAAATTTACTTGCTGAAGTTCCTCTACTGGAGAGTGGGATTAAAAAAAACCCACTGCACCCTAGAATTCGTCTTAAAGAACTGCCGTGGGATGGACAGATTGGAGAGGGAGGTGGTGTCTCACACATGTGCCACTGAATAAGCAAAGGAACTAGAGCAGACTCTTCAAACAGCATGTGGCCTGCTTGTCGTTGAGGAATTAGAAATACACTTCTTCATTCCTTTTCCATTTATCCCTGCTTAGAGGTTGGGATTTTTTTTCTTTCTTTTTTTCTTGATTAAGTCCGAGCAAGAAGGAAAAACTCTAACCCACTACACCACAAGCAGTACTTGCTTAAATTCAGATGTAAACCCAAGATTTTTCAGTCAACAAGGCAGTTTTGGTGAAACAGTTAAACTGAGGCAGTGGCACTTTAATTAAGATGAAGAATAAGTGTAATCCACTTTGTTTCTGGAGATAGACTGCCTGGTGTGCTAACTGTGCGCTGTATGTAGCAATTTGTAGCTTGCAAGAGGAGTGCACAATGGGCAGCCCTTGGGTTGTGAAAGCTAAATCGTTTCTGTATGGTCCTCAAGTATTCATTTACCAAACAAATAATTGATAAAATGAGCAAGTGAAAGAGACACTAAGAAGGTGTGATCCAATGCCAACCACTGGTTTTCGTAGTTGATTTAAAATCTGCGTTATGCTGATGATGTTCAATTGGAGAATGTGTCCACTCCCTAACTTCCGCCGCTGAGCCTTCTTTTAATTGGACTGAAACAGTTGCAGGGTTTGTATACAGATGCCCTGAGTGCTCCAAGCACTTTTTTTCCTATCCAGTGTTTCTAAGCCAAAGTCGCTTTCACTGCGGCTGGTGTCCAGGCGTTCTTGAACTCTCTCATTAAAGGTCTGTCTGATACAAATGGGCACAGTTCTGTTGGGACAGATGTGGCTACGATCACTTAAACATGCTGGAGATCTCATCTGGGGCATTACTCCTCCCCAAATCCGCTGGGCTGCTGGTCTCCAGCCAGAGTTCATCAGTGAAGGAGTCCATCTCACAAGGCTTACCACTGCAATTTGTCATTCTGAAAACATGGGCTGTTGCCTAAATAATTGTAATAGTGGAAACAGTCTTTTGTTTCCAATAAAATGATATTAAGAGTTGTTGTTTCTGAGGCATTTTAACAAGGCAGTGTGCTTTCTGTGGAGTGGTGCTGCTCTCTGATTTTTCATCCCTGTGCTGAAATTCAGAGCCACCTTATTATCTGAGCAGCCTGATGGAACTCAAACAGTACATGGAGTAGGTGGCATTCAATGTGATGAAGGTTTTGGAGAGCATCAGTTTCCCAAGTAGTTGTTCTAACACTTTTCATGAGCGCTCAGTTTGCTTTTAAGAGGAAAGCGAAGTTGTGACTTTTTGTGCAGTCTAATAAGCCGAGTTTCTATAATCTGACTTACCATGCTCATGGGCTAACCAAATTTACTTTCTGGTTTCAAGGAAGAAATAATTAAGGATGGAAAGCTATTTATCGTTTAAATAAAAGTGTCTAATTTCTATCAAAAATTTTTGTCTGAATTTCTGAAAGGCAACTTTGCCTCAGCGGCTGTTTCTGAAAGTAATAGTCAAACAAAGGCTATTCAGACGCCAGAGTATAGTGTGGTGATGGGTATGCAACTATTTCCCCAAACATTTGCTGCTTTTCAAAATGATAATACTTTGATGAGGGTTAGAAAAAAAAAAAAGCCTAAGAAAAAAAGACACAATGGATATTGGAAGATGGTGTTTTCATATGAACAAAATCAGTACTGAATTTGCATTGTGAAGTTACAGTAAGCCACAGACCCAAGAGGGAAAATTAAAGGCTTACTTAAACCCAACAATAAACATGCAAATTAAAAGTCATCATTTTTAAATGAAGTCATACACTATTAAAAATAAGCACAAAATTACATACTAGTTTGGATGTGTAGTTTATAGAATACACCAAATGTTAAAATTGAATGAAATTAAGAAAAACATTTTCCAAAGGAAAGTAAAATATCTGTTTAATTAGATCATAAAGAAAGGAGATTAAAAGTAATATTTTGTGATACAGTAATTACTGTTTTTCAGAAGTAGTCAGGTTCCTGTGTGTTGATCTAAATTTAACGGTGATAGCAGATCTCTTCGGGGTCTTTTGTTTTGTTTGCGTCTTTAATTATTTTAAATCGCAACCACTACCTTTATTTTGTTTTCTGTGCATGGAACGCACTGCGTGGCTGTTTGCTCCAATACTCTGCCAGCTCATGAAGGCAAATCTGGGAGATCAGCTCATACCCTCTGGTTCTGCGAGGTTAAAAGCCAAATCATTGCAGGGGACTATAGAGCAAGATAACAGGAAAGGCGGCTGAAACCATTGGGAGGTGGGTTGAGGTGCTGATGGGAGCCTCAGATGTAAATAAACCAGATTGCTCTCATTTCCTCTTTCCACTGTATTATGCATTCCAATAGTACTATTCATCTTTATGACAGACACCTATTGCTTTAACTTTACTGCGGGCCACTGAAGTACATTAAAGTGGGCAGGAAATGGAAATAAATAGAGTTCAGTGGAAGCTGCAGAATAACTAAACATACCGCAGTCATTTTTAGTGTGGGGTCATGTGTTTTTTAGCAGATCTATCATATTGCTTGACTTTTGTTAGAAAGATGGACGCTCTTTAAAAGAGGTGCAGTATACTTATAAAGTAAGTAGGAAAATGTGCTCGGATTTTTTTTTTTTCAAACTCTTTGGGATGGCAAAGATGAAAAGAAATTAGGTTGAGTCTCAGCTGGGTAGAGTCAGTGGGATATATCTGTGTGCAGTACCTGAGGTTGTGGTTAGAAACAGAATAATGGGATTGGAGATTGGAAGAAATCCTGCTAGCGGACAGCATGGGAGGAAGACCACAGTCCATTGGCTTAAATTAATCTTCCGCCTAAAGGTAGTGAGACATTCGGGTAGAGAGGCCGGCTGGAATTTAGCCTTAAAAAGGCATCTATTTGTTTTTTAATGCATGAGCTTTTTGCTCACTCTGGAAATGTGGATTGCGCTCCGGCTTTTTCAGAGGGCTGTTTTCAAGGACAGCAAAGTTACTCTGTAAGTTCCAGAAACCCTTAACCCTCAGGAGATGAGACTTCTGGTGAATTCTGTTTTTGTGAAAGCTTTTTGTGTTTGTTTTTCCTTGATTGTTTATATTCTGGTAAGATTAGGTCAGTAATTGAATGAATTCACAACAGCTACTTGGAAACTTTTCTTTAAAAAAAATAAAAATTAACCATTAGCACTGTTTTTTTTCCTTGATTACATTGAACAGTTTCTGGTTTTGCTAAGTATAGTGTTCTCTTTTTCTTCTCTTTTTCTGACAATAACTGCTAGATAGTTGAAAGCAAGCATCAGCCTTCAAAGTATTTGTCAATATAGAAGATATTAGTGGATATTTCACAATGTCATGTAAGATAAAAACTAATTTGTAAGCAGCACGGCAGAAATCTGGAAAGACAATTAAGACAAAAAATCATTAACATTGATTCTTCTGCACTGGGAAAGTACATTCCATTCTCCCAAAGCATCCTTTAAAAATGTTGTTTACCTAGGTCTGTATTTAAGTATATATTTCAGTGTGACATTCAGTGATTCTTCTTCTTTCTTTTTAATTATCTTTATATCAAGAATTTAATTTAGTTCAGAATACTGCTCCAGATACACTTGCGTTGCAGAAACTAGTGCCAGGCAGAATTGCAGGTAATTACTGAGGACGGTTGCTGGCAATTTGACTTTTCATCATTTGTTCGTCATCGTTTGTTCGCACTCAGTGGATAGTTCCTCGCTGAAAGGATTAGGTTACAGATGGGTGGGTATTACTTCAGGGACTTCTTAAGTGAGAATGCAGATGCTTTTCTGCGTCCTCTCCTCTTGCTCAGTTTGGGAGTTACAAGTCAGTAGCTGCAGGTAAGATTTAAAGCTTGTATCTTTGTTTCTCTTTGGCAGTGGAAAAGCTCTCTATTACTCCTTGTTAACTAAACAAACGATCTAACTGCAAACTTTAAATACTTGGGAAATTACAGATTGAGCTAAAATTTCAAAAGAATCTAATTTTTTTAAGTGCAACCTCACTGACAAACTGCTTCAGGTTTCCAAAAGAGTTCAGCTCCAGCAAGGTCATTTGGTGTTGCATGCTTTTGAAAACCTGGCTATGATTTGGGTGCCTGAGCTGTATCGGGGATTTTCAGAGCTGTTGCCCTTTGGCCGCATCCCTGTTGCATTGAGTATGTCTGTACTTTCAAAGGCGACAGTCTCGGGCCGTAGCGTGTTACAGCTGTGAGGTGTGGGTTTTGTTTGTGTGCCCCACGTGCAGCACATCGGTGTTACCTGCGTGGCTGAAACCCTGCTTGGTCCTCGCCGGATTTCATGGGGGGGCAATGCAGCAATTGAGGCATACATCAGAGAGGGAAACGTGATTTAAAATCACAGAATCATAGAAATGACTGTTTCTTTCCTCCTCTTACATGTTGCTGGATGTGTTTTCAAATCTGGGCTCGTTCTACCTACTCCTAGTTTCAGAGATAAAGCCTGAAGGCAGACTCCAGGCTAAATGCAGCTGGTGTTGAACTAAACGGGTGTTTTGCAGTGTGTTCTGGTGGGAGCACAATCCCGGTTTTCCAAGTTTACCATCAGGCCTGGTTGAGCTTGGAAGGACTTGCAGACCGGGTCCGTGTGCTCTTCCTCGTGTGGGCAATTTGCATGTGTGTGTTTAATCTCCCAGCAGCGGTCTGCAAGCTTGCTTGTGTCTGTAAGAACCACTTGCTGAAAAGCACTGGTAAATTCAGGCATTTCAGAAGATTCTCGCTCATATAAGTACATGTAATTATCTCGTGCCCTGACCTCGCTGGCAGCTGCTGGGCTCCCCAGTGCAGTTGTCGCTAGTGGGATCATTTATTTTACCCTTCTAACAGTCTGCAGTGTTTGAATATCTCAAATTCGTATGCAAAAGTTAACAAGCTGTGACTGAAATTAGGGTTTTGGTTCCTGTAGCGGGAGGGGAAGCTATAAATGCGACAGCATCACAGCGCTGTGCTTATCCTGCTTGTTCAGAAGGCAAGAAAAGTATTTGGAAAGTAGGTGTGACAAAGACAGCATAGTTTATTTATGCTGTGGAGGAATAAAGGAGTCATCTTCTTTGTAGCACGGCAGACTAAAGTGGTTTTGGAGCACTGTTTGGGACAGAGGCTTGTATGTTGTATTTTTAATTTCTGTGCCATTCCCCCCAGCGACTTGCACGCCCTCTTTGTCTGGCTTGCCTCTCTGCCGGTGGAGCTGTAACAAGGATGGCTCTGACTGCTTCCCCCCTGCTCCCACGTGTGTGTCTAACACATTTGGTCACTCAGGTTTTATTTCTTTCCTCTGTAAAACAGGAGAGTGTAACTTCCAGCCCAGCCTCGTTAGGGCGCGAGCTGCCGAAGTGGGGGCTCCCCGGGACCGGGCATTGTCACCGGGCAGTAAAACCTCTTTAATGGGGCTGGCTTAACTTTTAAGTTATGGTTAATGTTTTTAACAGTAACGTGTGTTTCCTCTGCCCTTCACGCCCAACCATTAGCCAGCTGTTTTTGTCGCACAGAGTGGAAAAATAAAAGTAATCTAACTGCACAGCTGGGCCCTCAGTGAGGTGCTGGAGGAGGATGGCCACAGATGCGGACTGGGGATCACAGAGGCTGGATGAGTGGGTTAAAAGGCTCCTTGTAAATGCTGGGCAAAATACAAGTGCTGGAAATGAGATGGCTTTTTTAAAAATTATAAATAAATTAGAAGGTTTAAATTCAGTATACTGTGTGCTTACATGGTTTGCCCTGTGTAACTTTCTAAATAATTCAAAGGTTTTTTTATTTTATGGCTTTTTTTTTTCTGTTCTCCCCTCTAATATGGCATCCACTGGATTTCCTTGTAACTACAAGACGGGCCTGACTCTGATCTGCCTTACGCTGTAAACTGTGTTTATGGAGCTAGAATTGGGGTCATTAATTTTCTTTACATCAAAAGAAGTCGTTTCTTTTAAATGAGAAGCCTGTTTCACCTAGTAATTCGCTTTAATTGCTTATTTGAAACTTTTGACACTTGATAGCAATTTTAAACATTGCCAGATGAGGTTTGCACAGTCGGGACCTGCAGGTGCTTCCTTGTGTGCCCAACTTGGATCAAAGGAGCGAGCCCGGGGATGTGCCTGGCCGTGGATGGGGCACCCGGTGCTGGAAGGTGCTGTTTTCTGGGGCTGTTTGAATAGATGCTGTGTGTCAGCCTCGGCAAGAATTTGCTCAGAGGTCTCTCCCTTGGAAAGGTTTCTGCAGAGTGCCGTGCTGTTTGTTTTTCTTGGGAGATAGACTGCATGGCCTTTGTTTTGCCTGAGGCTTAACAGTGCTTGCAGCACTGTCTTTATATTTTTTAAGTCTAACCAATAGCACTTTCTGCTGAAGGGTTGGAAAAAAGTTTCTAAAATATTAATTACTTTTTTCCTGACTAATATCTGTTAATTTAGTATTATGGTCTTCTGGGAGGTTTGGAGGCAAAGAATTTTCTTGCTCATGAGGGTAAGCAAATGGTGTGACTTCAAAGGCATTTTTACCAGGATCTAAACCTCAATAAAGAGAAAAGAGACAAAAATGAAACAGCGTCTTTCACTTGATTTTGTAAACTGGTTCACTAATGTGAATGCAATTTATTGTTCAGTCAGCAGCAGGAGTAGCTTTCCTTAGCCTTTTTTTTTCTCTTCAAGTCAGTAAATAAACAATAATTTAGATTATGGTGGAAAAAGCAACTTTGGTTAATGGCTTTTGGCTGTGGAATAATGTGATGCTAGATAAACTCACAATGGTTTCTATCAACATCGTACTGTGTAATGTGAGATAGATTAAAAACTATTGCAGGAGTAGTCCAGCAGCTGAAAATGAGATAAATTCTGGGCTGCTGCTGCTGCAGAAGTTAGGCAGTGTTTTAGGACTTTGTGAATTCAGAGAAAAGGGAAATAGTGCAGTTGAAAGAGAATAATGAGCAAAGCCAAAGTACCAGTGCCAAGACTTCTTAAAAGACTTTTATTGATGTGTGTTGTAATTAAAACCAGAATTAGTTAGTTTTCTAATAGAACATTCATTTCCTGGAGAGCAATTGCAGCTTGGCATAAAGTAATACATTTTTAAAAATGAGTACTGATCTGGGGATACCCCTAGCATATGTTGGATGGCTAACTTACTAGCTTTGTGTGCCCTCATTATTAACAAGCAAGTGAAATATTTTCACTTAAAATAATTATACAAATAAACCTTTGGCTGTGCTGTGATTTCATTAAAACCTTAATTGTTTAGAGAGCTCAACGAGAGTGTGTGAAGTTGGGTCAGTTTTACTGCATGGCATTACTCTTGATAGCAGGTTTACAGCAGGGCTGGATTTAATCTCTTGACTAATCGTTACGGTAGCAGGCTTGGGATGGGAAGGTGTTTGTGTGTTTCAGGAGATAGGTAACTCTATCTCTGAACTGGAAACACAGAGCTGGGTTTTAAAATGTCTGGGCAGCCTTTAAATGAACTAGCGAGGGGGAGGAGAGGGAAAATTGCTCTGCGGAAACAAAATAGGTGTTGCTTTTAAATCAGCTTCTTAGTGTGCACATTGTCACACCTTCACACATGGCTGTAGGCTCAAATCTATTTCTCATCAAAGCAACTGTAGCGTAAGGGAATATTGCGACCATCTGGGTTGCAAAGATCAGAAATAACGGTCCTCGCTAGCAGAGGAGCCAGCTGTGGGCAGCACCATGTAAACTGTTTTTTATGCCACTTGATTAATCATTTCTGAGAGTGAGGACAACAAAACCTTTATCAGGTCAAGCAATAATTTTTTTAAATACTTTAAAGTCTAATTTTCCTAGGTTTAAGATGGTGGTATGCCTTTGAAACACATTGTGATATTTGTAGGTTCAGCATCTCAGCTAACATTGTTCCTGAGCATGGGAAACACAGGCACATTAGATGTCTCCAAAGGAGACTTATTAAGAAGAATGAGTAGTTATCAAGTACACCACAGCTCCACTGTTTAATTCTGATGATAATTTTCATGCTGGATCTAATACAAATGAATTCACTTATGGTTTATTAATCTGCTGTGACCTGTCAGTCTTTTAAAGTATTTTTGGGGAAAAAAGGCTGAGAGTTACCAAAACAGATTTAAAGTACTTCCATGGGTGGGGAGCAAATCACAGAGAACTTTTGTCTTTTTCTTCCTTTTTCTCTTTTTGCATTGTTTTAACTCACTATGTTTTTTTTCTGCCTTTCCCCCCCTTCTTTAGGACCCACGATTATCAGCTTTAATTTTTGACAAGCTTCAAGTGCCTGACTATTTACAGAAAAACAGGAATGAAGGAGAGAGCAGATGCGAAACTTGTGCCACTCACTTGAATCAGCTGAAGCAGGAAGCCATTCAGATGATGCACACCCTCAATCAAGCCAGCTACCCAGAGATGCCCGACCTCCCGCCCGGTGCCGGGGCAGTGACCAGCATGGTACCCAGGATGGTCACGGTCTCTTCTCAGAGAGACCTGCCTCTCATTGCTGGGCAGGTGGGCAGGCAGCCTGGAAAGTCACCGAATCTCTTCTCTGGAGCAGAGCGGAAGAAGGGACTTGGATGGTCTCAAGGCGCGGGCGGTTTTCCGAACTCCAGTGTTCAAGTCACGGTGGCCCCCAGTGGTCTCAGCGGTGCTCTGAGCTCGGTCACCATCCAAGCTCAGCAGTACCTTGAGGGCATGTGGAGTATCTCCAGAGTGAACAGCTTCCTGCCTCAGGCTTGTCTAGTAAGTAGCGATAATTCAGATCCTTGAGTTTTGTTTACATGTGTGTGGATATACAGAGAGATAAAGACAAAATTTGAGATGTATACATATTTATCTTAGAGGGGATCAGCTCGTGGTGTACTAAAGCATGTTTCAAGAGCTGAAAAAGAGCTTTGAACGATGTTCTGTCAGATGTCACCAGCAATTTGCTTTCTTATCTCAGATGGTGAGGTCCTTTCCTCAGATGTTTTTGCACCTATTTTAGCTTCACATATGCAGGTGATGTTATTTGGCTGTCACATACCTGGTGACCCCTTTAGAAAAACATAAAAGGCCAAGTTTGTTACACATGAAACTCGGGGAGCTTCGTGGGATTATCTCAAAGATTAAATTGACCCTCAAGTCTAGCACTGAACTTCTAAGGCTGTGTTCAGTTCAGCAGGTGCTGTTGGTAGACCGTGATGGAGAACATTAGTCTTCAGGTTAGATGTGCTGCAAAACCATTTGCTGTAAAGGAGGGTGTTCAGAAGGTTGCTTCAGAGCCACATGCCTGTAAATGTCATTGCACTTGGATTTTAAGCATTGATGTTGATTTCCTGTATTCTGTGTATATTTTAAGAAGTCTTGTGGGAAATGAAGATGCTTTATAGAGGTGCATGTTACCTTTGAAAGCAAGTTCATTACAGATTTGTGACTATCTATGGAACCGTGCTAAGGATATAGTGACTGATTTTGACTAATATTTATTCCTAAACCGTTTTTGCATGGTAGTGAGCAGAGGAATGTGAGTAATGATGAACTGCATATGAATAGAAGTCATGGTTTTCACTTAAAGATGTAGCAGATCTCACAAGACCAGGTATGTTGGTGCTAGGCAGCTTTAAATTTAACATAATGCCTTATGTGCGGTTGTATATAAACACTACCTAGTATTGCTTGGTAGCTTCAGCTGGTTGAGCTCCAAGATCATCAGAGATAAACATTTGAGAGTCCTGCTGTATAACATCACTTTCACAGGGTGGCTGTTGTGTTTCCTTCCAGAAAAAACTCGGAGATGTGATTCCTCCCTCCCATGCTTCTCTCTCATATGGAAGTTTGTGAATGGACACACATCCCACTTCTGAGGGGTACCCATTTAAATCCAGTGAATCTTCACTGATGTCAGATCTCTCTGATGATTTTACCTTGAGAAAAGGGAAACAAACGGTCCATTCAGCTCTTCATAGTTTATGAGGAACTACTGCTGTGAGTGCTTTTCTCTGAAATGCTGCTGTCCATACATTAGGGATCAGTTTTGACAATGTAAGGCATAGGATGTTACCTTTTAATTATCTTTTAAATTCTATGTATATCACAGAAATGTAGGAAAAAAATGGGAAAGCTACAGGGTTAAGAAGCCTACACTCTTTGGAAGCCAAAGTATTTCCACTTCTCTTCTCATTCCTTGTCTGACCTTATTCTTGTCATAAATAATTCACTAACAGCCAGCTCCAGATTTCTTCCTGCTTAACCATGCTGACTGATAGATGTGGTTTTCCCTAACCACTGCATTATTCTAAGATAAAACTAAGTTGCCTCATTTAACCCCTGTGAAGGAAAAATGTGTATAATGCAACAGAGCTTAAGTGTGATCTAGAAATGTGCAAAGAAACTCAGTAGCCTGGAAAACAGTGACCTTTAATGAAAGGACAAACACTGTTAGACTGTGAGTGTTGGAGGCAGCTTGGATGTGATCCAGTCATCTGCAAAGACAGTTTAGATTTAGAAGCAGTTTTTGGACAGAAGTTAGGCTTCGGTTGTNTTTTTTTTTTTTTTTTTTTTTTTTTTTTTTTAAATTATTAATTTTTTTCTTATTAATTTAAGTCCAAATGACTCTGTTGTGCTTCTGTGCCCAGATTGTGCTTTCTGTGTCT
This sequence comes from Himantopus leucocephalus, assembly GCA_003993805.1. Classification (NCBI taxonomy): domain Eukaryota; kingdom Metazoa; phylum Chordata; class Aves; order Charadriiformes; family Recurvirostridae; genus Himantopus; species Himantopus leucocephalus. The sequence continues at coordinate 55,554,774 of RSEF01000005.1, forward strand.
GTATGAATTCTCCTACTACCTTTTGTATTATTAAGAGCCTTGTGTCTGATAAAGCTATTTGGGTGGGTGAGGCAGAAAGTGCTTCCCCTATGCTTTTCCCCAGAGGAATCACAGGTGTCAGAGGAAATAGGATTGGAGGCATTTCAGGAACTGGCTAGTCTAGCCCTTGCCTTGAACAGCATCCACTGCAGGACATTCTTGTCTAATGCTCATCTCATCTCATCTTACAATTTTGCAAAGACTGGGATTCCCCGACTTCTGTTGATTGTCAAGTCTGAGCTTCCTTTCCCATTGGAAAAGTTTTCTTGATTTCTGTATTTATTTTTTGATTTGGCTATTCTTTCTTAAGTTGGAGACAGTGTTTAGGTTTAAGATTAACCCAGGAGAGAGCTGTGGGTATACACGGTTTTTGGAGATGTCTGTCTTTAGTAACTTTTCCCATCTTCTTGTGGGGCGAAGCTGGGGTGGCTAGAGGAATTCTGGAGCAAAAAGAATTGCAGTAGAAAGGACAGCATTGAATGTATTATTTATTATGTGTAATGTGACTGCATCTTGGAGTCGACAGCCCCCATTTCGGCAAGATACCACACAAATGCAGAAGAAAAAGATGGTTCCTTCCCCTGAGAGTTCACGCTCTCAGTAGTGATGTGAGTTATTTTGACCACTCTGTAAATACCCCCATTTCACTCGGAATCTCTAATTTTGCCTTGTTTTCTTACCAAAAGGTTGTTCTTGAAACAAGTGCTGAACTCCCTGGTAGGAAACTGTTACCCAAGTGCTTTACATCCCAGTGATTTAACTTGGTGCTTCATCCAAAGTGAACGTGATTAGTTTTCTAGACAAGAAGACAGACATAGGTAAAGGCTGGGTTTTGTCTCAACTATTTTTAGCTGCCAAAAAGACAGGTGTTTATTCTAAGCTAATTACTGAGGCTTCCTTTATAGTTGTGGGAGAGCAACAGGCACCTCCAAGAGGTGCTTTCTCCTTCTCATCTCTTGGATATCTGTCTTGGCTTGCCATGTCTGCTGAAGACGCCTGTCGCAGAGCCTGGGTGGGTGACGTGGAGCAAACCTTGTTTGGGTGGTGCCGTGTGCCCAGTGCCTTGCAGGGGTGAAAATACATCCCAGCGTATGGCTGCCAAACCTCCGGACACCTCGTATCTACAAACATTTCTCTAGGTTCAATGTTTTTTATTTATGATTAGTTTTAATAGTGGTGGTAGTGGAATTGTCTTCAGGGAGATAAAAAAATATGACTTGATTTGTGCTCTTCTCATCTCCCACCCCAAATTCGCATGTATTACCTTGTAATGTCACTTACGGTTGCGAAAACACTTCTGGGCTGAATGTTGGGGGTCAGAAGTGCAGGACATCGTAAATTTTTAATACATGTTTGGAGTTCAAGTGTGAAAATCCATTATATAGATTATAAATTTTTTTGAACAGGAATGTGTCTTTGAAGCATAGTGTGGGTGCTGCTCAAACCAAAATAATAACTGTGGGCTTTGGGAGCTGTGAAGAGGAACAGTAATTAAGGATCTGGAGGAAGGTCTGGGGAGGGGAAGACTGGGATTGCAACCGAGGTGCAAAAGGTGAAGCTGTAATCAGCTGCTTTACCCAAGTGGCCTGTTGTGAAAAATTACAAAAAATAATCACCAGCAGCAGTGATAAGTAGTCTGACCAGACAGCGAGCGCTGTGGAGGGGAGGGAGCTGGTATGGCGCTGGGTAAGACAGCTGATTTGTGGTGGACGACTGAAAACTTTAATTAATAAATAGTTTTATATTGATGTTTTTAATTCTAGACCTGACAAGTGAATATAAGGTTACTACTCAAATGAAAAAACATGTTAGAACACGTTAGCAGTGCTCAGCATTGCCACTCAGTTTAACGCAGAAGCAGAGGAGCAAGGGCAGTTTAGGCTTCCTAGATGCGTTGAAATCTGACTGAGAGGTAGAAAATTAAAACCACTGCAAATACGTCGTACACCTATTAGAAGTATCTGCATGTATTGTGGAAAAAAGAGGTCTTACTGTATGCTTTCAGTTGGCTGTGTTATTAGCATGCAGTGTTGTGTACTACATAAAAGTGGTAAAGTAGCCGTGCCATGTGCTATAAAGACATCACAGTGAAACAGAGCTTGTTTTGCAAATAGCGTTTTCTTTCATCTTATGCAAAATGAAATCCTTGCCACGCTATATTTCTAATTCGTATATATATGAATGGTACTGGTTATAAGGCAAAATATTGTGGCTTCTTGAATCTTTACCAGTTTCTAAGTTGCTTTAAAAATATTTTTAAAAAATGCATCATTAGGAAATCTGAAAAGTTGAAGCACTGGAAAATTGAAAGTGACTTAAGTAAACCTTTTAAAGCATGTGTATATGAAACTGTAAATTTATCAATAGACCAATGTATGTCCCTGAGAGTATTCACAAATTTAAAGTTAGGTATAAGTTTATCATAGCATCATATAATCATCTAGGTTGGAAGGGACCTTTAAGGTCATCGAGTCCAACCATTAACCTAGCACTGCCAAAACAACCACTAAACCATGTCCCTAAGCACTACTTCTACCCATCTTTTAAATACCTTCAGGGGTGGTGATTCCACCACTTCCCTAGGCAGTCTGTTCCAATGCTTCATAAATCTTTTGGTGAAGAAATTTTTCCTTTATCCAATCTAAACCTCCCCTGGTATAACTTGAGGCCGTTTCCTCTCATCCTATCACTTGTTCCTTGGGAGAAGAGACCGACCCCCACCTCGCTACAACCTCCTTTCAAGTAGTTGTAGAGAGCAATAAGGTGTCCCCTGAGCCTCCTTTTCTCTAGGCTGAACAACCCCAGTTCCCTCAACTGCTCCTCATAAGACTTGTTCTCCAGACTCCTCACCAGCTTTGTTGCCCTTCTGGCTTGATTCAGTGAGGTTCAGAGGGGGAGGGTTCACCCATAGCATATCTAAATGGGCACATGTACTCGAACATAACTCCTTTAACCTTCGTTTGTTTTATGTGAAAAATCTCTGAAAGTTAATTTAGTCACAATTCAAGCTTTTCTGTAGTTCTTAGGAATAAGTCTCCTGCTTAGCCTAATGTAAACCAGATGGATTCATCTGAGGGTAGTTCAGCCTCTGTTGACTTTCCTTAAATCCTCTTTGTTTGTTTATAGTAAGGATGACTTACATTTTGCTTAGAAGATGCAATAAAAAGCTGACTGTGGAAACAGAAGAATGACAAGATTTACTTCCCAGCACTTACTTTTTTACTTTGATAAATGTCATACCAAATGGATTTTTAAATTAATTTTTAAAATCCTTCTCGATAGCTTTCTCAGTGACCTTTTATTAATACAATGCGTGAAATATATTTTGTAACGAAACAATTAAAATATAGTGCTTTGACCATAAATCTTGTCTGAGATATCTGAATGACTTTGAGCTTTGGGACATTTCTCAGTCTCTATGTTATAACATCTCGGCTCTGCAGAAGTCAATAGCAAACCCCAGACAGGTGCTGGGGCTGGGGTTGCATAGAGGCTTTTCTGTTTTCCCTTTAGCTTTAGTGCTGTTGGTGCTACTACTTTTGTAGAGGAAGTAGGGTGGCAAAAAAAAATCTTCAGAGTTGGTCACTCTTTGTAACAAGTCTGAGCAGCAGAAGGAAACCTTTTGATCCAAGTCACTAAATGCTTTTCTCATACTAACCTAATTTATAGCCCCCATGGAAAAAAACTTTTCCTGTGATGATTGTGTCTCGGCTGGGTAGTATTGCCTTGCATTGCACTCTGCTGCCTTGGCAAATGCAGAGGGAGGGGTGTGATGTGGGAGGATGATGTTGCTACTGGCACCTGGCATTCAGAGACAGCGAGACCCTGCTCCAGCAGCCAGATAGCCGACCAGCTTAGAATGTACGGGTTGGAAATTCAGCCCTGAGCTTGCAGATAAAAACATAGCCCTCCGTTTTCTGTGGTTAGAATCATAGAATCATAGAATTGTTAAGGTTGGAAGGGGCCTTTCAGATCATCTAGTTGCCAAGGTCTTCATGCTCTTTTTTCTAGATTGCCCGCAGTGTAGGATGGTGAAGGTGAAAATGAGGTTACTTTTTAAAGTATTCGCAGGTATCAGAGTGACTTAGGAAAAATGTTAAACAGTTGACAGAAAGGGTATTGGCTACCAGACGGGAATGAGCATTTTCTTAGGTGAGGGTGTGGATGGCATCTCTTTATATTATGTATTTGACACTTCTGCCATACTACTGGTTTTACAGTGTGGGACAGGGTAACTATTCTCAGGACTCAGACCCTCTTGTGGCTCAGATTACCACCTGAAAACATTTCTTTTGATCCTTCACCCCTCTAGGCTAAGCAGTTGTTATTACAGCTCTCACAGGGAAACAAGTCCATACTCGCCTTTGTTGACAATTGAAGTCAACGAGCAGTAATAAAGAATGTTGGCCCAGACTTCACCTGAACTCATCAGGAGTAGACTGAAGACAAGCAGACTTTAGAGACTATGTGCAAATGATAATCCACAGGATTTACCTTTGGCCCACAGGTCATTCTCTCATCCAGCAAGTTGTATCATAAGCTACACTAAGATAAAAAATCCTCTCCTTTTTTTACCCAAAATATTTAAATTTTTGACTCTCACCTTTCAACTAGTTTCTTTGGGATGGCCTTTTCTGTTCGCTCAATTCACTTTCAGCTTCTTTTTCTTCCCTCTGGTCCATTTATACTGTGCATGTGCTCCACTATGAACTCACCAGTGAACTGATTGTTAATGAAGGCATCCCACGCCACCCCAACATTAGAAATCGCCTTACACGAAAGGCTCATACTTTTTGGTTGGGTCTCAGAAGTGTCATCCAACATTTGAGAAAGACTGTATATTGCTGATGTAGAAATGCTTTTATGAGGCTACCATTGCTCTGCACTGGCTACATTGGTTGTTAAGGGCGGGCTGCAGCTGAATAATGCCCCTTGGCTTCAGAAGCTAATGCAGCAGAGAAACCAGATAAATTCAGGCAGAGCTCAGACCTTGGTTGTGTGCAGGCCGGTGGAGAGAAAGTCTTTTGCAGTGGTCTCTGTATACCACATGGAAGGAACTGATTTGCACGGCTGGATGCAAGTGTGGATTGCCCAGTCATCCTGCTTGTGTAAAATAGGATTGAACATCGTATATTTTTTGGAAAGTGCCTTGACTGTAACATTTGCTCCATAGGCTGTATACTGGAATGATGGCATGTTGAGGTCGTGGGACTCCAGGTAGTCAAGCTGTGCACAGCGTGAGCGTTGCTGAAAGCATCTCCTATGCTTCTGTGGCATGAGTGGCTGAGCATGTGGCAAATATTGATGCTCTTTGTTACTTGCAACTGGAATCACTGAAATGCCCTGGGTGGTAGCTTCTGAAAGGAGATTTAAAGAGCATCAATAGAAAATGTATCTACTTTTGTGTTTCAGCACTTGGGAGAGAATTTATGATGTATAGATAGAGTTCATAGATGTTTCAAGCATTTCATATGTGTGTGTTTAATGGAATGGATTGCCACTTTACTGAACATAGCATCAAATCAGCTCTGTTAATTGAAAAAGATTTTTCACATTATTGCTAATGATGTGACACAGTTTTGTTAGAGATGGTGCATAAAATAGTGCTACTTGAAATGACATTAATGTATGCATTTAAATTCCTTTTTTCCCATTTACGTGCATTATTGATTTTATTTCATTGTTGAGGAGATAATGGATTTATAATTAGAATACAGTCACCGTAATCAATGATGAGATTATTAGACTTATAAATAGAACTTTAAAACTACGATGAGGTAATTTCCCAGTGTAACGAAGGATCAATAATTAGAGGTTTGCTTTGAATCTGAAAGTAGTACTTTTAAGATTCAAGCGTGAAACTCTTCTAGGCAAGTGAGTCCATATAAATTGTTATACAAACTGATGTTGTGGTTAGGCATTTTCCAGAGTGACCTATTATTATTATTACTTTTGTTTGGTGCCCAGGTGCTTACGAACTAACTCCTCTGGGTTTGCATAGCTGCCACTATCTCAAAATTGGACAATTTTATTCTTTTCGTATAGCTTAGTTGAAGGAAGCATTTGAAGGGTGCCATAGGCAGGAGTTCGTTGCTGTGGTTTTGGTGTTGTTAGGTGAAGATAATGGATCTACCATTCAGAACCTCTCCCTTCTGCTTCTCAAAATTGAAGGTGGTAAAGTTGGGCAAGGCAGTTGGCTGTTGTAGAGGGGCAGATGGCAGTGGAAGGATGAAGAAGGGCAGAGCAGCCCTTGTGATGCTTGGCTTGGGAAGGGTCTAGGTTTAGTTGATCTATGCAGAGTGGCTGTGTAGACATGCCCTTGAGTCTCACCAACCTCTCCTGATGACTCTGAAGTACACGTGGGGGCCTATGGGAATAGCACAACCTCCTGTTACTAGTTAAGCTAAGAAAGACTCTAGTGAAAAGACTATATGGGAATGATAAGAACGTAAGAAATATCCTACTGGGTCTGAGCTGCAGCCCATCTAGCCCAGGGCTGTGTCCAGCAGAAGAGCTGGAAATGGTGTTTAGGGAGGGCCATGGAGCCTGTCTGCTTTCTGCAGTCTGCGCATACTCCACATCAAGCACAGTTGGGGAAATCTCAGGGACACATCCCTGTCTGTTCCCTTTAGTATCTGTTTCTGGACCTGTTGTCCAGGAATTTATCTAACCCCTCTTTGACCCTGCTGACACGCTGTCTCCACAGTCTCCTGTGGCAGCAGGTTCCACAGGTTCACAATCCCAGTACAAAGAAGTACTCTCTTTCTTTCAGTTTACCCGCCATCTCCATGACTTTGCAAACTTCAGTCAGATCCCCCTCAGGCTTCCCCCCTACAAACCGGAGTCGCAGCATCTTTCAGCTCTCCTTCTAAGGCAGCTGCTCCATCCTCTGGACCATTTACTTGCTTGGCTCTGTCATTTCCCTTACTCCACTACCGCTGTTGTGAGATGCAGGACTAGGACTGCACCAGGTACTCAGTATGTGGACCTCCTCCTTCTTGTTCTCAGTGCCCTTCCTTGTGATGTCAAAAATTTGGTGTTTTTTTGTTTGGTGTGGGTTTTTTTTTTTGGCTGCTGCTACATCTTGAAGCAATGATTTCAGAGGAACTGTGAATGACCTTTAGATCTTCTGAGTTGTAACTGCTAGTTTTGAGTTCAGCATTGCTTAGGTGTTGTTTAGATGATTTTTTCCCTAAATACATGCTCTTATCCATGTCAAATCTCACCTAACACTTCTTTGCCCACTCACATTTGGGAAGTTCTTCTGGAATTCCTCATCACTGGCATGGCATTTGGCCACTTGAAAGAGCTTTGGGACATTTGCAGACTTGGAGATTTCACTCCAGTCATGGTGAATCATGACTGTCTGTGTGTCTGGGTTACATGGTTTCTGTGTGGGGAGTAAACAGCAGGTCAGCAGGGAACAGCCACAAGGAAAAAAGAGCACATCTGCACAGCTTCATCCCTAATCTGGAAGCTTGGTGTCCTTCAACAATGATCATACAGTCAGAGCTGTCCCCACGTTTGTGAACTTAATGCTGCTTCATGAGCTTGCCTGTAATTGAATCTTGTTCTCTAGATTTGGGTGTACTAAAGGCCCAGTTTTCCATGCATATAACGAGGGCTTGTTCCTCTTCAAGCAAGATACTAGTCAATGGGTGCTTTGCGTGTGGTAGCTGTCAGGCAAATTGGTCCCAAGGGATGTTCTCTTTAAAGTAGTTACATCTAATATATAAGCAGTTCAAGCATGATTGAAACAGAAATTAGGTATGACAGTCTCTGTCCACCTTTGCCTCTATTTGCTGACATTCTATGTCAATCATTATAACAATATAATGATTATTATAAAATTGTAAGACCTGTAATTCTTGGGAACATGCTCATTCCATTTTGCTGAATAGAGAGTAATCAAAGCACAGTGAGATTTTGGTTGAGTTGCCTAAAGTCATTGAGAAATTTTGTTGCAGAGTCAGGGAGGCAACACAAGCTCTCCCCATTCAAAGCTCTGTACGTGACCTGTGTTTTGCTGCTGTTAGAGACACATCTGGCCTGTGGAAGTCAGTCCTAATGGAAAAGCATTTGTCTTCTTGTAGGAAACCCAATCCTAAGCTGACAGAAATTTGCATTATTATGAGCTTGTTAATGAATTCCTTCGCTTGCTCATATCAGCCTCTGACAAAAAGCAGGGATTCAACTGCATATTTGTCCACTTGAATAAACAGTTCATTTTTAATTTTGACCACAATGGTAAATTAAAACCCCCTGAGCAGTATACAACTATATTTTTTGGCTTTGGAGGCTGTAACTATTGTAGTACGTGTCAGCAGGGAAGGCTCTGGGCAACACTTTGTGATGCTTGCCTGGAGGCGTTAGAAGAAACAGTTTCTCTAGTCTGGCTGTTTTAAAACCACTGCATGCGAAAGGTCCCAATTTGACAGTGCTTATGTGCACCAGGATCTATGTCCTTCTTGATCGCCCTTTCTCATGCCCTCCTGACTTTCCAAGTGGTGGGTTTACACGTGCAGATAGGAGGGTGAAGTTTGACTGGTGGTCAGATAGCTGTGAAGAAGGGAAGGAAAAAAAAGCATCTCCTGCTGCCTCTTTCAGTATCACTGTCCCAAGTGGCTGAAATGTGAAGTAATTGGTCCATCGCTGCCCAGTGGCATCTTTGTGCTACCAGAGCCCTAACTGCAGAGACCTTCCAGCCTGGGAACATGGGCAGGCTGAAGGAAGGAACGGGGATTTCATAAACAAAGTAGGCCTGCCCAAGATCTGCCCAAAACATTAATAAATTTCTCAGGGACCAAGGAGCATGGTTTGGGAGAGATCTTGGGCGAAGGTGAGATCAGGAGCCCCTGGTCAGAGGGGAACAAGCTGCCTCTTTTCCTTCCTTGTTCTGCCAAGGGCATCAGGTCTGGGTGCACGTGCCCTGCAGTTGAAGGATGAGGTCCTTTCTGTGCATGAAGCACAGACTGCTAGTGATTTTTGGTGGTGAAGATCCAAACCTGTTTTAGTAATTCAGATACTAATCCAAAAAGCAAGGGCCCTGAGGTTGTCTTTGGATCTCCTATATTACTTTCCAGTCTATGACAGCAGGTGAGCCCTCCTATTTATGTTTAATTCTACTTCTCTGTGATTTTTCTCCTTCTGCCTCATCTCCAGAGATCAATGATAAGCCAGGCATTAGCAGCTCTTGTAGCTGAAAACCTATTTTGGGGGAAGGGATATTATGCTCTGCTTTTGATTCACACTGAACATGAGATTCACATAAAAGTCTGAAACTACAGGTTCAGGCATTCTTGTTACCCCATTGCAGCTGCAGGTTATAAAATGACTACAGTAGTCTATTGTAGTTATAAAATGCCCTAGTTATTTTATAATGAGCCCTGGCAGAAACATTGTCAAAAGGCAGTAAAAAGTTTATCCAGAACACGTTTCACTTGAACCTGGCGTATACTGCACAGTTAACTTTACATAAAGCTAGGCAGTGTGAGGAGGAGACATTTCACATAGAAGACGTATGCAGGACTTATCCACGCTTATGGGAAGGGAGGGTTTATAGTATGAGCATTATCCAGATAGAGATTTACGTCACATTTGTTCCAGTTAGTGGTAGTAGGTCATAAGAGTCTTAGCGTGAATCATTTAGGGGGAAAATTATTGTTTTATCATATACAAACAGTAGATTTAATATATGGCAAAATCATTAGATCAAGCAGTTTTTACAGTTTAATTGGTTGCGATGTTCCAGTCTGAAAGGGGAATATAGTAAGTTAAAGCAAATACTCAAAATTCTGTATGCCTGCCTGGTAGTCAGAAGAGAGGTAAAACCAACTTAAAAACAGAACAAAAGAAAAAAGCCCCAGTACAGACTCAGGCTTGATCTTGCTAGAGCTTCACCTGCAATTCACTGTTGAAGCCCTGCTGAATGCTTTCATTATGGGACCAATTTTTTGAAATAAAGTAAATGGTATTGAGTTCTGACTCTGATTACACAGATGTGTATCAGACTTGTTGATGCTTTTGTAATTTTCTCCATTCCCTCTTCTGTGAATCTGTTCTTGATACTTATATTTAGACATCATATCTGATTACTTTCTGTTACAGCTCTATCCAGCCTTCTGGTTTTCTTTTACCATCGCAGTGCAATTCTAGGATTGATCTATTTTTCTCTAGATTTTTATATTCCCATGTTTTTCTTGCCTGTCACCAGGATACATTTTGCATGAGTTACAGAGACAAAGTGACAGCACCTAACTTGCCTTTTTTGGATCCCTGGACAAAGGTCGATGTCCAGAGAATGGAAATATTCATGAAACTGGAAACATTATGGCTTAGTTTTTGGCTTTGCACTTCAAACATGTAAAGAGCTTGTTACGGTTGTAATTGTCCTTTAGATGGTAATGTCCTGGCAATGTACTGCATACCTGGAAATTTAATCTATGGCCAACTTCTCTACAGTGTAATTTTGGACTTGTCTGACGTGTTTAAACCTGGGCAGATGTTTCCTGCCATCTCGTCACAGCAGAGAACCTGTGTGCTGGGAACTGAGGATGGGGCGGGGGATGCCCCTGCTCTGCCCAGCACACCTCCACAGCTTGAGATGTCAGAAGAGACCTCTATCTCTTCCTGCCCTCTCCCCCAGCCTTTGGCCACCCTAACTGGGAACAACTCATGCTGTCACTGGTTGTTGTGGCCGTGCCAACTGCAGCTGTGTGTGTGGATGCTGCCAGCCAAAACGCAGCATGTCTAGCTCTGCTCCCATGTCCTCAGGACGGGCGCTGAGACGCGGTACCGAAACTCTCCCGTCCATGATGCAGGCACCGATATGAAGCACTGAGATATCGGTCATTCCTGCACGTGCAAAACACCTGGTGTGACATTTTCAAGCGTTGTCCTTGCTGTGCTATTCCTGGTACCAATTTTCATGTGGCTTTGGGAAGGGAAAGAGGGAAGGTGTCCTTTAGAGCAGTTTTGGAAATCCTTCCTTTGAGGATTAGCTGGTTTCCAGAGGGTTAATGTCTTTTGTCCCCCAAACCTTTTCTTAGAAAATTAAAACAAACATTAATCTCTGAATGTGGAGGCTTATGACACTTTAAATAGTCAGTGCAGTCGGTAACACTTTATAGTGATAAGGTTGTGATTTCTGTGTTTGATCATGAATGATTTATGAAAATTTAGTAAACGGTGAAGCACAGTTCCCTCTCAGCTGCAGACTGGAGTCTTCTCCCTGTGCAGACTTGTGTGCTTAAAAAAAGTCATGCAAAGTTGCTCCCATTCCTCTGGATATTTTCCACACACAGTCCCCAGAAGAGCATGGGTTGAGATGAGGGAGATGCATGAAGTAGTTAGTTTAAAAATAAAGCCCCCTTATCTTATTCCTGCCCCTTCAGCAGCTGTAAGCAACACAAACCAAAACCTTGGTGTGACAAACTGGAGTGCCCAGGAGGGTCCCTTTACTTTCCTGTAGGTTTCCTGTCTCAGGGCCAATGGCTGGGACCTGACAAATTTCCTCATACCTGAGCCCTCCTCATCAGCTGAGAGATGTAGCGCTCTCAGGGACAGCTGAACACGGTTGTGCTGGAAAATGCTCGCACCTTGGATGGTACAAGCAGTCCTTGAAATGAATCCTAAACTTGGAAGAACTTGTTTTGTGCTTTTTCAGCTTCTCACCATGCAGGAAAACTGATGTTACCTCTGTGTTTAAGAACTAATTGGGTAATTGAAGACTTAATGAAAAAGATACAGGTTGTGTTCTTCACTAGTCTTCTGATAATTTTATCTTGCGTGTCTGTCTTCACTTTTTCCCCCTTTACAAGAATCAATGCCTTCTCCTTGGCTTCCATTCATTCTTTCACGCATGCAGAGAACTGAGAATAAAACTTCCAAATTTACCCAGAAATTACAGTTTGAGTTTTCAAAAGCGAGGATGGCAATTTATAGACATGCAACTTAGATATGTTGGTTTAGAACGTATTACAGCCATCTGCTATCTGAAATGCCAGGTTTGATTTGGATATTTCAAGTTAGATGCTATGTCCGCAATCATTGGTCTCTTTTAGAAATGTAGGCTTCTAAGTTCTTGTAGAAATAAAAAAGTGATGAAAAAAGCATGCAAGTTAGACATTGCTCATATTTTTGTTAAATGTGAATAGCTTTTACGGGAATTGACCTCTCAGAAGATGAATAGAGGGTTCACAAAGAAACAAAACCCTATCTGGTTAACAGCTTCCAGTCAGTTCTTACAAATCTGTTACACTGCTGTAAAATTCACTGGAGTTTCATGTTAACTCTACAGATTTCATCTTTAGCTTTAGATTATGCCATCATTTAGACTATTCGTTAGTTGAAGTACGAGTGATTAGAAACAGGTTGCTGCTTCTGCCTTCTTTTTTCGATATTTTGCTTAAACGTGATTTTCTTTGTTTCAAAGTCTTGTTGTCTAATATAGCCCCTGTTGAAATTGAATGGAAAAATATGTCTTGGGAATTCATCTTGACCCTGTAATTTTGAGTCTGAGGCAACAGCGCATGTGACAGAGGGTTATGGTTGTTTTCCTGGCAGAACATATGGGAGTATTCAAACACTAATGGTAGCCTGCCAGTGGCTGCTGGTAGGGTTTCCTTCTCTTGCTGGCCATCATGCCACCAGCCTCTGTGCATGGCAGCCCCTTGGCCTGCTAATTTGTGAGCCCTGTGTACTGGTGTAGGTTTCTTAGTCTGTAAATTGCTAAGTCCATAGTAAGCGCCGCTTATTATTAGGACTTTGCATCAGTTCACATAACTCAGATTCAGATGTTGTGTTTGGATCTTTCCCAGTCTGCATTGTTTTCCCCATGCCATATACTTTCCATGGATGGCATAAGTCAAGATCGCACATTTGTTGCTTCAATTTGTTAATGCTCAAGTACCTGCTTATATTGCTGGCATGCCATTTTTTGTGCCAGTCCTGACTGCTAGCAGTTCTTGGTCAATGCCTTTTTGCCTGCATCACTAAATCTCCTGAGACTTCTGTATTACAGAGTGAAAAATTTTGCAGAGGGTTATTCAAAGTTTCCAGTTAGGCTTCTAGTGTGAGCACCTTTGCTAGAATGAAGTTAATCTGTGTGAATATTCTTCTGTGTCTCAGCCTCAGCTCTCTTAGGTGAGCTCTATAAAAGTACTTTTTTATGTAGCAGTCTATGGTAAAGCATTAGTCAGCCACTCCATAAGACTGATAATAGTATTAATCTTTAAAGAACAGACCTTCAAAAGAGCTGCGTGCACTTTCTTCTTGTTGATTTTGCTGGGAGCTGGGAATTCAACACTCAACCTTAGGGAGTGAGTCCGGATGAAACTGCAGACGGCCTTTCATGGACTAGTCCAGCACTGCTTGTCTGGCAGAGTTTTCTTTTCCTTGATACCTAATAACCGATTGCCTCAGTTCTCATGAGAAAAACTCTGTTTGAGTTGTCAGTGTATGAGAAAATTGAGGGTGTGTATGTAACTGGGAAGGCCCTATTACCATGTCTGCATACCTAAAGTTGTAAAACATGATCTATGGTAGCACAAAATTTTAAATTTGGTGGCATCCCAGGAAGTACTTAATTGCATTTGTGCTTCATTACAAGGCTGTCTCCTTTTCTGGAATTTATTTTAGCTAATTAGTTGGAAATGTCAGAGTAGTATTTCAGATGACAGAAACATCATATATTATCATACATGAAGCAATTAACTCTTTTTGACAAATATTTATTGTGGTGTCGTCTTTAATTAAATCTTCAGTACTCCTAGACACAGAGCAGGTTCTTCCGAAAAGGAGGCCTTCCCAGCACTGTCAATGAGCATTTGACTGATGGGGCTTAATTGAACTTGGTACTGAATGACTTGGTGGCCTAAGCATGAAGATATCGTCATGACACAATTTCATGATACAGATGTCTGATATTTTGGCAAAATCCCAAAACAATCGCCCCCCCTCCAAACTCTGGCTCAGATAGCGCAGATGCATTATGCTGGAGAAGATGCATCTCCAGTCACTCCTGTTCTTCCACTGGAACAGTTTGCAGGAGAAAAAAATGCTGTGCACTTGTGCTGCTAAGATAAATAATGCTGAAAAGCAGGGCTGTATATATGTTTTAAAAAATCAATTTTTTTTTTATTTAGTTCTTGGGGTTATTCATGTGGAAACATGTTACAAATGTGACTGTTTGGTTAGTTCCTCTTAAACAGATAGGTCTTGTAGATGATGTGGCACTGAGAAATAATTCCTGACAGTTATAACTGAACCAGATAAACAGTTCTGCCAGCTCCCAAATAACACTGTAAAACAAAAGGGTTCTGTTTATCGTTTTCCATTTCTTCATGCCTGTCAAACTATTTAACTGTGCATTACCCATCACAAAGGGTCTCTGTGTTACTCTGCTCGTCTGCTGCGGTCATGGTTTTTACCTTCTCTGTTGCAGGACCTACTGCGGCACTCTTGTCCAGCTTTCTCTCTCCTCAGCCGCTGTTGATCTTCATCTTTGCCCTTGCAAAGACACTCTTTGGAAGTGCTGCATGAGATTTCTCCCTGTCACGGCCATTCAGCAAGTGTATTAACCTGCACATATGTTTTTATATTTTTCAGGCAGAAACAGCACCAGAAAGTGGCCGGGATGGTCCCAATGTTCAGATCAGCTCAGGGCAGAACAACTCCGACCCCATGGGAGTAGGTGGCTCGGCAGCCTCCCAGAGCCTGGTTGCTCCAGCCGGGGTCTCGGCAGGTACCTCAGCTGCAGCTTCGTTCTTCATAAGGTAGTTTTTCACCTTTCTGGTTTCTGTAACTGCTCATGGGCCTTCAAATGGTTGTGAAATGCTGTTGAGTCTTTGCCATGGGTAGAAGGCGTAGCGTTTGGTGCTGGTTGCTGAGAGGTGCAGTTGGTCACCTCGTCATGACTGTGGCTTTCCACTGCCACTGGGGAGCAGGGATGTGATGATGATGCCCTGTTTTTCTCTCTGGAGACCTGAGCAGGAACTCTATTGACCAAGACCGGAGAAAATGTGTGTTGGTCTTTGTCTAGTCCTTACTGGCCTTTTCCGCCTGTAGAAAGTCTGTTATTCTGTAGGTTTCCACGGAGCAGAAGCTGAAGTAACAGGTTTTTTTCCACTCAGATCTAAGTAAAAAAAAAAAGTTAAACTTTTATTCAGTAGCATGGCCTGTGTGTCCAAATAAAAGTCTTTCCATAGTTGGTATCAACAGTTAAAACAGTTTAAGACACTCTTTTTTTAGCAGTAGCCCAGAACAATCTTTTTCTTCCATTCTTGGGTCTTATAACAAAAATGATATGTTAGTTTTATTTGTGAAATGTTTGTTGTAATTAGCTATGTTGATTAAATGCAATACGTTGTCAAGCAGATGGTATTTAAAACAACAAAATTCAGGGCTTTGTACTTGCATTCCAAACTCCTTTTTTAATTCAGAACTGAACATGTTTTGAGACAATATTGAAAAACGTATGTCTGCAAATGGCATTAAAGTCAAATTTATGCACTGAGTGAGGATCCTTCTTGTCATGTAATCATGATGGTAATTGTATTGTTTCCTTTTCCTTGAGCTTTAAAATGTTTTGCACCATTAAAAAAATGACATTTACTATAAGTTACAGTCTGACCTCAGAAGGAGCTCAGCTTCCCATGTCCCGTTTTTTTAGAAGAACATAGTACAATGAGTCTTAAGCGTTATATGCCTGTATATCACAGCCTGCCTGTTCACAAGAGGTTGGGAAATGACTGCCCCAGGAATGGTGTGTGTAAGTTAGTGTTTTGTGTCTGTGCTAAGTGCTGCAGGTTTAAAGTCAACAAAGAGAAATGGTAGCCTACAGAAGATGATTTGTTTCATTTTAAGGTAGGTGTCTGAAATCAGTGGGAGTAGAGAGGTAAGGTAAGGGGAAAAGCTCAGACATCTCTTTTCTTGTTTAGTTACCTAAATAAGGACAGATGAATCCTCTCCAAAGTACCTAGACTGGACACCAGCACAGCTTTCATTACTGTGTTTCATATTGCGGGTATGAACAGTCTGATTTAGCTTAATTTCAGTGTGAATCTGTATGTCATAAGCAAATGTAAAGACTGTCATTTTCACTGGGGAATCCAGAAAATAAAATACCCCCTTTGGAACTGAGAGAAAGAAATCGGTGCCTAATAATCTGAAATAAGATCCAAAATCTTTTCTCCCACTGATGTTTCTGTCGCTGGTCAGCAAAACCCAGTTCTGGTTTTATTGTAAAGCGACAGATCCTAACTAATGATTGTCATTGGCTTGATTCAAAGATTCTTGAAGTCAACAGCAAGACTGCAAATGACATCATTGTATGTTGGATCAGGCCCTAATTGCTTCTCATGAATCTGTCTTTGCCTTGAGTGAATCAGAGTTTTATAGCTTCAGCAGCTATATGCTAGCTAAAACATTTTAAAACCCATTAGTACATTGCTTATTCCCTACCCATGTTTCCTCTGTTCAAAATTGATTCTCTTTTATTTTTTAACCAGAGAACAGGGCTGGTTGAAATTTTTTTGTACAAAGCACTTGGGTTTCTTTTTTTGTGGTTGTCGTTGGAGAAAGAGACTTAAGTGAGAAATAAATTTTTTCCTTTAACAATTATCAGTTATCTGAATTAGTTTTGTAGTATTTTCATGATCTTTCGTCACATTGCTGATTAATGTATTTCAGCATTCATTTCTCAGTATTCCAGAGCCTGTCTAAGAATCTTGGGTTCCCTAAAAGCAAGCATTCAAGAAACAAGTTCATATATGACTGTGATTAAAAATACAAATTGAAAATCTCACAAAGGCTGGGGGAGAGAGATCGATTATTGTTCCCTGGCAATCATAAATATGTTGAGCAGGTCCTCAGGTGGGTGCCATTGCGTAGTCCTGGCCAGGCAGCTCCACCACCGTCAACATTAACCTCAGGAGAGGGTCCCTCTCCCGTTGTTCCTTATTCTCTTCCAACTCCTTGCATGGGGACCTTATGGATCAAAGTTTCCATGCTGAGACTTCCTCCCGCCCTTGAGCCATGCAGTCCTCAGCAGCAGGGGAGAGGAAGAGGAGGAAATCTTCAAGGATAAGTGAGACAGATGCCAGCAGAAGCTGGGGTGGAAGTGGCTTATCCAGGGACTGCAAGTGTTGGGATATCAACTGCATTGGCTGTTTTTGTTCAGTATGGGTGTGATATCAGGTTTCTTTGCTTCAGCCTTTCCAGTCCTGTCTCCTCTTTCCCTTTGCACCATCCAGCCTCCAGCATGTTGAGAAAGAAGGTCATCCCTGCCTTGAATCCCTTGCAGCAGCATCCACTTCTCTGTCCTTTGTCTCTCTCTTCAGCTAATCCTCCCTCAGCAAGCACCTAGAGATGAAGGAGGAGTCATGGCACTAGTGTTACGCTGTAGTCCCTATTCATTGGATTTGCTGATTCTTTCTTTACCGTGTTTCTCTCCTCAGCCACTTAAATTGTGAACTTCATAGCAGGGCCAGTGTGTTACGTTATGCAGAGCCTGGCACATTTTGTTCCTTGTTCTCTACTGGAATAAATGCAATTAATATGTTGATAATTACACACACAATTTTTTTTTTGCCTGAATCATTGCCCTCTCTTTGACCAAATCTACTGAGTACCTTCATCTTTTTACAAGAGCCCATTTGTAAAAGGGGCTGTGGTTGGGACTTTAGCTTGGGAAAAGGGCTGTTTTGGCATATAAATAAAGTAGCTAGGCAAAAATATGTATGTACATTAACATTCAGTGTACTGGGGCGCAGGGTTAGTTACTTTGGAAGACAAAGCCTTCATAGGGTGCTTGTGGAAACTGCATCTGTGATTTCCTTAGCAGCAACAACACTAGATACAGTTTTTTTTTTCACATGCATAAAGGCATAAAGGATTCCAGTCTTGTACCTCATGAAACAGAATTAACTGTGTTTGTACAGGTCCTAGCACAATTAGCTTTTGGGCTGCGGCATGGTTTCCTGGCAGCAAATAAATGTCTTTTTCACATTAAAACTAGAGTCTCTCTTCGGTGAAATAACACCCTTTGACTCTTGCTTGTGGGCTGCTTGTGCCCGAGAAAGGAGGAGGTTTGTGCAGGTTTTTTTGGTTGGTTGGTTTGTTTTTCACTCCAGTTTGTTTCTTGGTGCGAGTCATAGCTTTGCGTTTGTAAGGTCACAAACTCAGAAGACCGTACAGAGAGTTCATGTCCTCACCTCGAAAAGAATGACCAAGATCTGCAGCAAAATGTTTACCTGGTGATAAGAGGTACCCATGGTTAGAATGAGTATCTTTAAGATAGTCTTTGCAGTGAATGCATTGATTTTGTTAAGCATATGTACAGCCCAAATCTACATATTCATCCAAAGCTCTTTCTCATTTGAATGTCATATTTAATTTCTTCAAGCTTAATTATGTTCTGCTTTTCAAAAAAAAAAAGTATTTTATTCATTACCTAGAAATGCAGAGTGTCTAGCATGCAAGTGCTAAGTATTCAAAATCAAAGCCAAATATTAGAGCCAACAGACAGAAGCGTATTAAGAAATTAAATCAGTTTTAAGCTTTTTTCCTCACTCTGATCTGTCATAGAAGGAGGAAAGCTTTGATTAACATCTGACTGTGTCACACAAGCAAATTGCCAGACATTACTCAATGGTCATGTTACTGAGGGACTGGAGGATTTAGCAGAAAATGCAGCTTCTCAGTAGGTCACTG
Organism: Himantopus leucocephalus; assembly: GCA_003993805.1. Classification (NCBI taxonomy): domain Eukaryota; kingdom Metazoa; phylum Chordata; class Aves; order Charadriiformes; family Recurvirostridae; genus Himantopus; species Himantopus leucocephalus. The sequence continues at coordinate 55,573,524 of RSEF01000005.1, forward strand.
ACAGAATAAAAAAGCTGGAGCAAAAAGTGCAGCTCATGGGCATGGATGGCTGTGAAGAGGCTCCCAGTTTACCCTTAAAATGCAGGAGGAGAAGTTTAATCTTGCAGTCTTCAGATTTAAGAGGAATGCAGCTGGGCTTTTGTCCCTTGGTGTGGAATGAGCCGTGCCTTGCTTAGTGCTCCACACTTTGTACCCCTTTCCAGTGTTTGGNTTTTTTTTTTTTTTTTTTTTAATGTATAAGGAACCTGAACAAACTTTATATTACTAAGTGAAAATATGTGAGATAGTTGTAGGACCCTTCTGTGGGCTATGCTTGCAGCTAAGTAAATATTGGCTTATTGTGGTATAAAGCTGTATAAACTGATGGTTTTTTTGTCAACTGGACACCCAGGGAAGAGAGGAAATGATGTTTCCAAGAACAGGCAGGAGGAGGGCAGCTAGGAGGAGGAGAATGGGCACACACTTGCGAAGAGGTTAATGGGCTGTCTGCCAAAATAGAAAATACCACTCCTTTGGGAGGAGAATCAAGGCCCCCTGAGAAATCGAAGCCATCACCATTAAGGTGACATTTCCGCCTGTTGGTGGCTGGTGACAGTGGTGGCAGCACCACCTGTGCTGCTGGGTGTGAGTACGGTGATTCGGTGCAAGCGTGGGTGTCTGGCCTCGGTGCGCACGGGCGAGCTGGAAGGAAGGTTTGAGCAGTGAGAGGGCAGCTAGGAGGAACCAAAGCTGTTTAGAAGAAATAATGATGTATAAAACCAAGCAACCCTGAGCAATGTTGAGTAGAAGACAAACTGTGTTGAGTCTCCCTTCTTAAATTTTAATCTTGCTTGATGTTGAGTTATTTTCACATCTTTTCAAACTGGTTTGGTCACAGGGTTGCACTTGCTGCCGTGGGACAGCAGGGAAATAGCTGTATATTGCAGCTACTTTCCCTTGCATCTGCCTGCTTTTGTTTGACGAATTAGTCTTCCAAACATAGCGCTTGCCATGCACTCACTAGTTTTCAGGTTTCTAAATTATTTGCAGTGTTGCTGGGCTTTGCTAGATTAAAACCATTTAAGTTAATAAATCTGGAGAAGCACAGTGGTGAATCGCACCCATTATCTTTCCACTCCCGTCATATTCCTGCATGTTTGGGGAAGCTGTGTCAATTTAGACATGACATTAAACATTACACATGATATGCTTTTTGCAAGCAGCTTTTCTTAACAAGATATAACATATAATCTCTGAGTAATGTAATTGAACATCTTAAGAGTTAAAATAAGCATAGTCGTCTTTTTCCAGATTCAGGATATTCCGTCATATTTTAATGCCTGTGAGTTGTGGATTAAAGAATCTAATTATTCACTAATGAGCAGTAATGGTACATATAAACTAAGGGTCACTATCCTATTACAGGCACCTGATGGTTCACTGATAAGCATTTGGTCATTAGATTGACCATAAAATATAGTCAATAATTGAGGTTACTCATAGAGCAGACACCTTATCAGCTTTAGGCATGGTGGGACAGCTTGTCAGTACTCTGTGTACTGATTGTGCTGTGACTGAGCATATGATTAGGGTATTGAAGCAGTCTGTATCTAATGAAACTGCAGGAAAGGCATAGCAATATTAGCACAACCACTAAATGACTAATGTGTTTTTGTTCCAAGCCTCAGACACTTCAATTAGTTCCAATAAACTCTGATCTAGTGTAGCGGTAGGCAGAGAATTCAGATATTTTGTGTACAAGCTTTCATTAGACTAGTCAAAATTTGTAACGTTTCGGGGACAGATAGAATCTGTGTGGCTTTGAATGAAAAATGATGGAAATAATAAAGTCTGTCATTAACATTTTTAGTTCATTTTTTTCAGTTTTACTTTTGCAATTTTAGATGTAAAATACTTTCTGAGACAATGCCTAGTGCCTGATTTAAAAGATGAAGCTGACAATAACAAATTAGATGTCTACATATTCTGCTTTAAGAACCATTCATGCAGTTCGTATAGGCTTGTGCATATAGATCTAAACTTAGTATGTGTTCCTTTGCATTTTGTACCATATGGAACATTAGTCAAATAGTCTGGTTCTTGAAGGCTTTTGTAGAGATATTGATTTTATTGTGCTTCAAACTGTGCTGAGAAAATAACCTCAGAACCTATTCTTTTATGATTTTTTTTTCCATGAGGATGCCTTAACTTTCATAAATTATTGAATATGGGGAAGGATGCAAAATGCCTTTTGTCTTTCTGAACTGCTATTCAGGCTTCTGTGATGCGACCTTGGAAAGTAACCATAGAAACATGTTAAAAGCATCAACCGAAAATCAGTAGTTCGGTTTGACAGTAATGCAAATTCTGTGAAAGAAGATTATGATGTATTAGGAACACTTGAGGCATATATTACTGCTAACCTGTTAAACCTGATTATTCCATGACTATCAGTACTTTCAGAATTTAATTCAGGGGAAAAAAGCACAAAAAAAATGAAACATACTTTTTTTTTTTTTTAAAGTTGCCATGTTTAAGATGTTTCTAGCTAAATCACTTCAGCCTGTCATTCTCTGTCATGTTAAAAGCAAGAATTATATTTCTGCTAAGCTCATAATGTAGTTCACAAGTTCTGTGTATTTAATAGCTGTAAACTTTTGCCCTGTACCCTGCTGTGATGCACTGGTATCCTGGCTTTGTGCAGAGCTGGCACAATTTAAATCTCTTTGACAGATAAAGTGGATAACTGGGTTATGAATAAGTAGTAGTTCACCAAAAGGTGAAGAAAATGTGTGACTCATTGGATCCTGAGTTAGACCTTTTTGTGCTGACCTGTGGTAGTTAAGCTAGTCTGTGAAGTTGAAACAGAAGCGCTTGCTATAGTTACAGGTAACCGTAGTAAATTCTTGGCGAATGACAGGTCAAGGGAAGAAGCGGAGTCAGTTGTTAAAGCTTTCTCATTAAGCTCAATCCATGCCCAAGAAATCCCATGTTGACGTGACATGGGAAAAATAAATTTGAATTAATTACCAAGGAAAGTGGGGTACCAGCTCTTTCCAATTAAGACTGCCTTGCTGGCAGATATATCCAAAACCCATGGGCAGTTTGTCCCTAGTTTTGCAGTGTCCTAGCAGTATCACAGCAGCTGAGGGGTTTTTGAGGGATGTGATGGCTCGTTGGCATTAACGCAGCTCAACAGCTGCTTGGTGCATCAACCCTTCTTTGTTAATTGCCCCGCAATGCCCCAGTTTCTCTTGCTACCATTTGATCACTGTTGCAAGCTGGTCCGGAAGGGTGGCTGAGCAACCTGTGGCTTGGGGGAGAGCTGCAGATGTGCAGATGAAGTGGAGCATCCAGCTGTTTCAGGGGGAGCCAGCTATATAATTAGCCTTTTCCCCTTAATGAATCCCTCTTCTGAATCTAGTGGGTTGAGGCAGGCTGGTCCCTGCAGAGGGTCATCCCCACTGCATGGAGCTGGAGAAAGAGATGCCTTCCCAGACCCCTTTTCGTCTCTGCGTGGAGCTGGGGGGAGCAGGAAAGCCCCCATGCAGATGTGCAAATGGAGATGGAGCGGGTGCCACCCGATGGCTTGCCTCGTCTTGCCGGTGCCATGCCGCGGCTGATGGAATGTGGTTGCTAGCTGTCCCCGGAGAGTAAACATGACCCGTGTGCAGCACGGCGCTATGCGTGGACAGGAGACAGGGCTGGGTGTGCAGCATTATGCAGTATCTTGTGTCGTCTTAGGGCAGCTTTAGCTTTCCCAGTTGCTGTGGCAGCATAATACTGCCTATAATTAAGGACAAACAAACCCGTGTATACTTTAGGTATATCCCATTTCGCATTAGCCCGTAAGGAGGATAAATTAGAAGATAAGCCTGAATTTAGTAGGCTTTGTTCTTGGAGACAGAAATGACTCTCAGGACAGCATGTTTAAGAGCAGAACATCATTACTGGTATCATTGCTAATACTGCATCATACATTTACACAGTGCTTTATCAGCAAACGGTAAGCCAGGCTCCCTGCTATGAAGAGCTCATCCGTGATGACGATGAGACTGATGGGGCAAGCAGAGATGAGACACAGAGCTGTAGTTCAGCAAAGGGAGGAGGTAAATAAATCACAGTAGCTGAGAGGAGAGGGAAGGCAGAGTTTTGGACGTTGGCACTGCTGAGTTAGAACACTGCTGAAAGCATGAAAAATGTTCCAAAGGCAAATAGATCTGTGATTGGGATATGGTTATTTGATTAGAGGGGGGAGATCATTCACTGATCAGCCAAGGTGGAGAGCCCGTGGTGAGGATTTGAGAGTGACTCGAAGGGAATTGACTGAGAAAGTTAGGGTGGTGGTGACCAGATGAAGCAGCGTTGGGCATTTAGGAGGCATTGCCTGGGAAAATGAATCTCCCCAGTGTAGAGGGTTAGGGATCAGGGTGTGAACCAAGGCGAGATTGTGCGAGGCATCAGTATCAAGGAGATATTTGGAAGGAGAAGTCTTACCTGGATAGCACAGGCCACAGGGGTTGTGTGGGAGAAGGTTGGGCTAGGCTGGAGGTGGCAAAATGAAGCAAGGAAGGAGCCTGGAGCCAACCAGATTGTCAGGAAATACGAAAAGGAGGAGACAGTGAAAGAGGGGAACGCCCCCCCAGATTTAGTGATGTGGGAACCTCACAGTGAGGTTGGGATTTTGGAGAGGATGTTCTAGGTCTTTACTCCAGTTTTATAGCAAAAGCAGAACTGGGGCACAATAAAGCACTTGCAGTGTTTCCTGCTAACCAGGTGTCCAAAGATCTTTACCGTGTGAGGCTGTCCGTGGGGAGGGCTGATTGTTGTCAGCTCCTGAGTGCTGTGATGGATAATATAGGAGGTTCTGGAGCACCGGAGGCAGCCACCCCTAGGAGACGTGGTGACTTTTTGAGTGGCTTGAGATGGATCAGTGCAGACTGCTGTTGCAGCAGTTGGGTCTTGGATTAGCTCTATCTTCTGAGACATCCATGATACCCAGGAGGAAGAGCAAAGCAGAATGATTTAAAACAGATGTGGTCACAGATACGTTGGAGGGGAGAATCTGTGCCTTCAGAGCCACCCAAGTTTGAATTTGTGGGGGTAAACGATGGTCAGTGGAAGGGATTTTAAACTAGGGAAAAGTCTGAAGTATTTATGGATAATCTTGACTGGAGTCATGCAAATTATTTCTTCTTACTTTGTTCTCTCTCTGATGTTCTACTTCCCTAAACTTAATATTTTCTCCCTTAATTTAAGTATTTTTCATATGAGCCTTTCTGTATTTTCTTGTTCATCCATAGCTGAATGCACCTGATTATTCTGTTTTCCTGAATATATGGAAACTCACTGTCGTCTAGCTGCTAGTCTCTTTTCCCCTTTGGCTTCCTCCCTTCTTTCTTCCCTTCCTAGCTTGTTAAAAGGAGCACTTCTCCCACCTCCCCCCCACCCCAGCCCTCCCAGCCTGCCTGATTTTTGGTTCCTGGACTCCTGAACACCAGTGTTTGCTCTGACTCAGTTATTTGGGGCTCTTCAGCTTGGTGGCAGTGGCAGCTGCACTGGTGGTTTTGCTGCAGTGGGAATGGAGCATTCCATAGGTAAAATGATAATGGTGACTTTCCTGTGGGGATGTAATTTGACAGTTTGCACCTGTTTTGCAACTTTATTAGTGACTTTCAGGCTCTTCCAATAATGTATTTAACTATTTTAATACTTCATTAAGACAGACAGATTTAGCAGGCAAAACAGTAAAATTGGACTGATAGTTAATTGAATATTTAGTTCCCATGGCTGACTTGCAGTCTCTCTAACGCTCAGTTTACTGTGTGCAGGATGTGGTTTGCAGGGCAGATGGACTTTCAAGTGACACTGTCTCTGTTCTGAGCTAGGCTGCTTTGCTTGCTTGTGCTCGTGGCAAAATAAGACGTCCCACATTATCATTTATAACAGAAATGAAATGTCAAGCCAAAATAATGCACCAGCGCTATAGCTGCAGTGCTTGATCAACTGCAGGATTACTCTGAAGGTACTTTTAAATTCTCTGTGAAATAGCAGTGAATTTTGGCTTTCTAAAACTTCCCTCATCCTGCTGGAGGGTGGAAGGTGTTTCTTTTGGCAGGACGTTTCAAGGAGTTTAGCCAGTACCTCACTCAGCATCAGTTAGTGCTGCTTTGCCGGTCATCACAGGGTGACGCTCAGGGTTGCTTTCTGCTTTGTTGGGCTTTTTGTGTCCTCAGTGGTGGAGCTCACTTATTAAGAAGCACTGCCCTATGGAGTTTTTAGTGGGAGGAAATGACTCAGTGGAAGTTAATCAGCATAAAATGAATCTAATCTAAACGTGATTAGTGAAGCTAGTCGGAGTCCAGGGCAAGCTTCAGATTGTTCTTTGATAATGTGTCTCGAGCAGGTCTTCAGGAGTTACTTATTTCTGCTGAAATTTGAAGTTATCATCTTTGGGTCAGAAATAGTCAAATCTCTCCGTCTGCAGTGATGGAAGAACATGCATCTCACATTTTCCCGCTAAGTGCTATTTCAAATGGTGCTGCAGTTTCGGCCTATTATACCTCTGAGAAGTATCGTTTCAGAACTGATGTCAATTAAATAAATCACAGGAACACTGGGCTATGAGAAGCCCATGTGTCCCTCCGCTGTTTAAAAATACTCATTATGTGGGCATACGACTTCTGTACTTGGGTGATTTCCACTGCATCATTTAATGCTGTCAGTGATTATTTAACTCACTAGCAGTAGGAATAAGTAAATGCCCTCCCGAGAAGTTATTTGTTTGGCAGTATAGGTGTCAAGCCTTTGACTAAGCATCTGAAATAAAACCCAGCTAAAGCAGGAACAGATCCTATGTGGGTTTTCTAGATGTGCACTAAAATGTGGAACTGAGGGAGCTGGAGGTGATGGGAAAGGTGTGCCTGTGGGGATGGTGTGTTGGGGCAAAGGAAGGCAACTTGAAAACATAACCCACCCCAGAGCTTTTGTGGTAAAGAAGCTTTTACAGTCACAGGTGCTAACTTGTGTTCAGACTGCTCTCTGTGACTGGGAGTGTGAAAATACTGCATATCCCCCTCGTTCTGTCCCCCCTCTTTCCTGTCTGAAGTTTGCCTGAACCTTGTGCTTCGGGTGAACCCCTTGTGAGCCATTGTCCTGCATTTTATCTCTCATCCTTTCCAATCACAAATGTGCCCGTTCCTTCCCTGGAGCAGTCTGAATGAGCAGAATGCTTTTGCTTTTCATACCAGATTGTTTTTGATGAATAACATGGAGTGTAATGTCCTTTGTAACAAAAATCATTTATTGCCTAGTAAATTATTTTGATACTGGCTTCTTTCTGTATACCTGGAGCTGATATTGCAGGGCAAAGTTTTAAGTGATTTATTTAAGTAATTACTTTAATAATGAAGGGCTAGTTAGCACCATTGTTTCTGTTTCATTACTTTGTTATTTTTAAAATGTCTTTTTTACTTTTTCTTGATAGAATACAAATGAGACTAGAATTTTATTTTCCTCAACCTGACTGTTTCATGAGTCTGTGTCTCGCTGGCAAACAAGTCCAACTTTTTTGCCTAAGGAGCATGAGATTGATGTGTTCTGCCTGCTTTGGCTCAGTTAGTTCATGAAACTGAGCGAGGAAATACTGCTGGCGTTCAGGTAGCTGGATTTTTCGATACGTATCTATCTATGCTGTGTGCAGCCCAGGAACTGACATATTTCTATATTAGGTGTTGACAGTCTTGCTTACATAAAGATTAACCTACACAGGTTTTCAGCAGTTTGTCATATGGTACAATTGTAAACAGCGAGTATGGAAAGTACAGCAATATGTTCATCTGCTCTTGCTTTGTTTAACATCATTAGTGAACAGAGCTGGAAATGGTATGTGGCAGGCTGCGGTGAGTAGCTGTTATTCTGGTGTATATATATAAAAAAGTCAGTTCCTGAACTGTAGTCCTGGCTGCTGAAGCAATGTTCTTTGGCCAGAAAAGTGTCTTAAATCTGCAAACTGAGGAGAATATGGAGTTGACATCACTCACGACAATTTTGTAGCAGTTACCTCAGAAACCACTGGTTTGGGAGAGCCAAATGGTTGGAGTGTAACCGTCAACGCTCTTGCAGATCTGCCCTTTGGTGTTCCTTAAACCTGGGCAAAAATTACAGAGAAGAGCTGTGAAAATTCCTTCTTGGATTCCTGCATGCGAATAGCTTGAGTGCTTGAAAATGGGCTTGTTTGGTTGCTTCTGTTTAAAGAATAATGTGTAGCTGAGAGCAGGGATCAGCTCTTGGGTCTGTACAGCATGAGGAAGCTCTTCTGCTGTCAGGGGTACCCTGCAGGTTTATTTTAACTCGCTGTCTTCCAGCGGTCTTTTTGAATTTATCCCTAAGTGGCTTTGCCTGGTCTTTGTGTGGGGCCTGAATTCAGGTGAGTCTCAACTGTTGCTCATTGACGCACGAAGCCTTGATTCCATACTTTATGAAGATGTAAACAGAGTAGGGGGAAAGCAACAAGGATGGTCAGAAACCAAGGAAACAACCTTTGAAGAAAGGTTGGAAGGATTGGGACTTTTTTATTTGTAAAAGAGAAGAGTGAGGTGGGCTAGTGGTCTTCATACAGGTAACAGTTGCTGCAGCAGAAGGAAATAAGCTCTTCTGCATGTCTGCTGCGGAGGTGAGAGAAAATAAGGAACATAAATTCCAGCAAGGCAGACTTATATGAGATGTGAGGTGTGAATTTTCTAACAGTAAGAACAGTTAAAAACTGGAATTGATTGCCTCGGGAGGCTGTAGATTTGCTTTCACTGGAGGTTTCTAAGAACGAGTTAGACGAATATATATTGAAATGTATTAAGTAAAGTTCATCCTACCATGGAGTATTGGGAAAGTGTAGATAACTTCTTAAAATCCCTTCTGGATCTGTCTTCTCTGATCAGCTCAGAGCAGATGATGTTCCTAATGTGTCAACATAGCTGATTTTTATTTCTGCCTTGCTGATTTTAATAAGAGATAGTAAGAGAAAATTAAGAGGTCACTCAAAGTGAGAGACTGAAATTCAAGCCTGAATTGCAAGATTATGCTATGTGCAAGAGGCAAGGCATGAACTTAATCTCATACTGGAAATACTTTCTCTCATAATGTTGGCTTGGTAATATCCCTACAATATTAGATGTGGTTTGACATTTTGGAATGTTTCAGAATAATGGTTTTCTATTGAAACTTTATTACCATCACCCATTATAAAAATGCTATTGTTTGAGGCTGTGCATTGTGATCCAGATGAACTAATTATTTATTGAGGAAGTTGAACCACAGAAATAAGGAACATTAATTGTTTGTTCTGCCTGGCAGTGCTTCTCGACAGTATTGCTGGGACAGCTACGCCAACAAAGGTTTGCTGCTGTACTTGTGTAATGGTACTAAAGCGAGGAAAGCCTCTATGTCCTCCTGAGGCTATATATGCATCACAGGAACCTAGTAAGCTTGTTCTAGGGGGAAGAAAAGACCATAACCTCAAAATTTAACATATACTTTATAAGTAATTCCTTGGACAAAATTTATTGGAGGAATACAGTTGCTGCCTGGCCTTTCCAAACCTTCGTGACAGATTTAGACATTCTTAGTTTTCTGTTTAAAAATGGCTCTTTCTGAACCAGATTTTATTTTCCAGATTGAATGTCATTAGTGGAAACGGGATACCTTGTTTATTTTTAAGTTTGCTTGGGATTTTGTGTAGCAACTGCTGTCTTTCATTATGCTACCTTTCTAATTTTAGAACCACAAATCAAACAGTAACAGCAATAATAAAAGTAATAATGCCAACCAAGTTTATTCTGTGAGCTGCGGAAGGCTCGGGACAGAGTGCTGGAGGGTGTATTGTAGGACATCCGTCTATTTGTTGTCTGTATTGACGAGTAATTAAGGAAACAATAACTGGAACTGCAGATACAATGACAGACTGTGACTTTCCCACTGCTTCCTTTGGAGCTGGTTTGCAGTGGGAAAGGCTTGGGATATTGGTTATGTGGCGGAGGAGTGATGCTTTGTTGGGCTGGGAACTGGGAAAGTTTGGAAGAGTCTTGCATTAGAAACTGGGAAAGTTTGGAAGAGTCTTGCATTAGAGTAAACTGATTTCCTGTAAATTCCCAGTAAACCTGTGTCCAGAATTCTGCAAGCTTTGCAGAGTGTTTAGAATCAGGAGAAAAATTGCTCCTGTGATGGCTGTCAAGGTCAAATCAAAACTCATGAGTAAGTGTACCCTTGAGTAAACTCCAAAGGTCAGGATATTTAAGGCTTGGACTGTACAGTTCTTTGGCCTTGACCCTCTCCGTGAAGCCCTTAAGCATTCTCACAATATGAATAATAATGACAGTGATCTCTGAAAGATAAGGCTGGCTAATAACACTAAAACTGTTAATATGTAATGAGTCATGCTGAAATAAACGTGCAGAAGTTTTCTTTTATTATTTTTGTCGGTGGAGCTTAATAATGGGAAGCAGGATTCCCAGTTCCATTTCTGACTTGTGGCAGTTTGTCAGTAAACCCACCATGTCAATTAAATCCTCTGTATATCTCTTAGTTGACCCATTTCTCCTATGTGTCCCAGAGTATATTTCACATAACTCTTCCTTCTGAAGCTTAATAANAGAACCCAACTGTCTTCCTTTTTTTAAAAAAAAAAAAAAAAAAAAAATTTGCATAGTTATAAAAGTTTCAAATCTAGTTTTCTTTTTTGTGGAGGAGTTATGCCCAGAAGGAGCGCTGTTCTTTAGGGATTTAAATTGTGCTATTTACTTTCACAGCTATAATGTGCAGAACGTGTACAGTGAAAGTAAGCTAGAAGCAGCTTGCTGTACATCAGAATATCTGAAATGTCATGTTAACCACATGGACAGAATTTAAAATAAAAAATGTATGGTTCTTTGAATGGGCAGGCTTTGTAGCTACTGTTGCAGTCTTATTCCCTAGATGCTGAGCATTATGTATTTGATCTGGCCATGCTTTTCCTCACTGGTCTCATCCATGCATGGCAGAAAACTCGTAATCTGTAAATTTTGTGGGGGAAAGAGCAGGTTAGAGACTGTCCCTTGTCATTTGATATTTGAGTGCCCCTGCATGTGCCATATATTAGTTTTATTTTCTACTGTGACACCGAGCTATGAGAAAAGAACTCTCCAGAGCATCTTAAAAGACATCTTCTATTAAAGATGGAAAGAGTTAAGCAAAACGCAGATAGTAGATCTCACAGCGAGAGGTAAAAATAGTATACATGGGTGTCTCTCATGCTTTAATTGGAAAGAGGCATAAGACTGTGGAGCTTAGTTTCTCTTGCAAGAATATTTTGTAGAAGAGTGCTTGGTGGAGGTTGAATGAGGAACACGAAGGTAGGTGGAAAGCATACATCTGTGTCAAAGCTGTGACAAAATGCTTGGAAAATGCCCAGAAAAACAAATGACTGTAACACTTAAGTTTTGCATCGTATTCCCTAGAGGTCATAATTTTCCCTGTGAGGAAACAGAAGTTGATATTGGAGAAGGTCAGACAGCAACTGTGGTGCTGAAGATGGATGTGAGGGCCTCCTGTGCAAGACTGAATTTGCGAAAAAGAAGGAAATCAGGAAATAGGCATGGCACCTAATTAAGCTCCTGCAGAAAGTGATCTGGTGTGAGCCTGTCTTCTGTCTTTCTGGTGATAGGCAAAAAGGGCATGGTTTATGAGAGCTTTGCCTTCCCTGTCTTCATGGGACAAATTCCACCTTAGTAAAGGAATACTAAAGAAAAAAAGCACTGGAAACTTAGGTGTAAATTCACTAATGTGTTGTTGGATAAGGAATGCAGAAAATCCAGCACTCTGGAGTGTCTCGGAAGTGGCTCCCTGTAAATACATACTCTTGTGACTTTTACTAAAGTAAGGAGTTTTGTGAAGTTGGATTTTGTTTGGTTTAGTTGGGCCCATGTCCAAACCATCCTGGCCTGCATTTTGGCCTAATAAGTACTTGGCTGGGGTGCCACCAAGTATATTGCTGGTGCTGCAAGAAGTGCTTAAGGATTGTTGAGTTCTTATGTGGCACTCTTTGCCTGGACCAGTCCAGGAGCCCAAGCAAAGCACATGAAGGTGGCTGCCCAGATGGCTTTTCTAGTAGTTAAAGAACTGACTGTGTTTTTTGTAGGAGCTGAGGATGACAATTTCTTAAATTCATATTCAGAGTCTACAGTTTGAAAGTGATGTTTTGTTTTGCCTAAATTGCCCTATTCTTTCCATTAGATCCTTAACTTTTCCCCTTTAGAAAAAAAAAAAAAANAAAAAAAAAAAAAAACCAACAACAAAACCCAACAAACCCAACAAGCTGTTTGATACTGCTGGCACAAGATGTTTGTGATGTTCCAACTCCAGAAACAACCTCATTTTAATGTTGGGCAAAGTAATTCTGGCATTCAAACACAGAGAGGTTGTAATGAAGCTTTGCGCACTGCTACCTGAGAAGAGATGCTTTTTAAATGTGAACCACATACATCATTATTAGTGCAGTTGGCCTGTTGCCCATCAAAGCACTGATTATTTTCTACAACAGCTACTCCAGTTCCTCTGCTTTTTCAGTTTCCTGTTATCTCGCATGGACATCAGTAGTCCCTTTGCCAAATTTCTTAGTAAAATCATGGCACTCCAGACTCATAGGAAGAGGATTTATCAGCATTGTAGCAGTTAATTGCTTTAGCTAGCATATGGCACTGTCCTTTGAACAGTGGAGATGCAGAAAGTGTGTGAATACTGTTGGAAGTGAATCACTTTGAAAGTTGTTCTGTCTTGGTGGGGAAGTTAGTAATGGATTTGATATCTTTGATCTACTTTTTGAAATGGTCCAAAACTGAGCTGTTACTGAGCTGTTCTGCAAGATGCTGTACTTTTAAAAGGCTGACTTTTCTGTTTATTTGTTTATATATTTTGCTTAGCTTGGCCTTTTTGGGTGCATTTACTCATTGAGTTGTTAGTGCTTAGTCAGATGCTTGAATACACAGTTCCTGAGTAAATTCGTCCTTTGAATCTCATTCTCTTTCACGTATGTTTCCCAGAGGAGCTCCTTCAGCCAGATCTATTGAAGGAATAATTATTTCATCAGGATTTAATGTATATCTTGACTGCTCTTCGAAGACATTCTCTTGAGGAGTTTTTATCATTTCAACAAGGGATCATGGCATGTAAACAAGGAAATAGACATTATCTTTCATATTAATCAACAAGATGATTAAATAATAACCACAATTGTTAATTGGTACTTGGAGATAGAAGGTAATAGCTGTCTTGAGTTCGACAATGAGAGTACCAACAGGTAGAGACTCTTTTCTGCACAATAAAGCTGCATGTAATTTAGGAGGCATTATGGTTTTAATGTCCAGCTGCAGCCATAGTGAAGTTGTGCAACTGTTTGCCTGGTGTCCTATTTCAGGCATATGTTTTCATACTTAATGAGGTATTAGCAAGGGAATTTGAGATTTAAGCAGTTAAATCAGTACTCATTGCCACCAAAAAACCTGAGGTTCTGTATAAATCCATGCTTGCAGTGTTTTGCTTCACTGTGGGATGTGGTTCCTGCTGGTTTCAGGATGCAGCAGGAGTCAAAAGCTGCTTCTTTCCTCAGAGGCAAAAGTCCAACTTATCCCTCACAAGGCAGTGGCTTCTGGCTCCCTCTGAGTTTGGAACTAGAGCCTCATTTTTTCATCACACGAGTCTTTGTCTTTTTCTAAATACTGCAGTGTTTGTAGAGGGAGAAGGAAGTACGTAGTGGGTCTGCACCTCTAGAATTTGATGGAGTAAAAAGGTCCAGGAGTTTAACATACAAGTTTGGCAATATAGAGCATAGGACTGGGAATTTTGGAGATCTGTATTTAGAGTCCTGCCCCTTGTACTGACTAGCTGTCTAATCTTGACCCAACTGAGTAATTTTTCTCCTCAGACACAGCCAGTTCTTTGTACTCTAACACATTTGAAGCAAATAGTGCTGCTGGAAGAAACTGTGCAGCCCTCTTGCTCTCAGTGTTCATTTTTGCTCCTAACCTACCATAAATATAAGCAAAGGAAGTTTCCTTCTCTGATCAGCTCACTAAGCCAACTCAGCCTGAGGCTGCCTGATGATGAGATTTGTGGCAAAGTTAGGGGTCTAGATTTACCCTGAATTAGGTATGACAGCAAAGCGCTGCCTTAGTTTCTCCATATGTCTGTTGCTTATAGTACTTCACAGATGCTACTGCCAGTTTGATCTCACTGAAAAGTACTTGGAGATCCTGGGCTGAAAGGCAAGATGAAAATATAAAGTAGCCATTGTATACAGAGACTTTTTGTTGTCGCAGGTTTGTAAATTAATTTGTCCAAAGTGCTTTTATATTGTGAGCATGGACCAGAATAGTACTTTGTCCCCAGCAGACCTGTTGGCATCAGTAGCATGGTCTCAGGTTGCCCACAGATGCTGGCAGTGTAACACTTTGCATTTTGTCCGGCTTAACAGTCATTCAAAGTAATGTTAAAAGATAATATGTTGGATGGTTTTATGATATGTATCTGAGGGTGGACTATCTACTGACAGTCTCAGGGTCAGATCACACATGTCTTACTCAGGTAGCAAAGCTCTCTCTGGCTTTGACAGAGCTGAGATTTCACTCTCACTGCCATTCCCAGTTGCCCAGCGTGTGCTCACTAACACAGATATTTGTTCTACTGAATTCTGCAGGGTGATTTTTTTTTTTCCCTCATGTGAGTTTTGATGTAGAGTCGAGTTTCTGTTTTTATTTCTTCCTATACTGTTTGGTGTTGCTGATGGGGAATAGCAGAAAAACTGGTTATGTTCCTATTCTTATTCACAAGGAAGAATGTTACAATTTTAATTGTATGTTTTAATTTTTCCTTCTTCTTCATCTTTTATGTTTTGAAATTCTGCATTTCAAAAGCAGGATGATTATCATTCAGAACATTAAAGCATGTCTTTTTAATAGCTTTCCCTTTTAATGTGAAAGAATGGAATTGAGGAGGAAAAACCAATCTGTCTTGAAGGAAATTCTGTTATCTGAGGATTTTCAGTGCAGCCAACAAGAGAGGATCTTGAGCTCAGCTGACTTGGAGTGTTATCCTCTGCCTTGAGTAACTTGTTGAGTACAAAGAACCACTTTCATAATGTTATCACCAGCAAAGTCCATCTGGTCCTGCCAGTGACAAGGGGATTATTTCAGCTTTTTATTACGTCAGTGAGATTTTAGCATTTTAGGATTCAGCTGTCAAGCTGTTGGGGGAAAGAGGGAAAAGTTAGATTATAATTGAAACTCTGTTGGGGGAGAAATTAAGTGAATATTTTGCCAGTAATTTTTCTACCCGTATTTCCTTCTATTAGTCTCCTGATGGTTTGTCCTTGTGAAATCAGATTAGAACGCAATCACTTGATTTGTTAAGCAGGCAGTGATGACAATGAGCATCTGTTTGTCTGGTCCAGATTCCCATTAACACCTAGTAACATTGTCCTTTCTTGCTATTACTTTTATACAGAGCAGCACAGAAGCTTAACCTGTCTTCGAAGAGAAAGAAATACCATCCGCCCCTGCCACACACACACGACTTCTCTATTTATGCTACTAACTTTAGTGGCATCCTGCAGCTCTGTCCTCCCCCAGCACCACCATGCCTTCTGAGAGCTGTGTCCAAAATCAAGGACAACCCTGGCATTGGAAAGGTAACTTTGGATTTCAATTTTTTAAAGTAGTTTTCTAGATGAATTTTAACAGGACTGGAAGCTTTCAGCCTAGTACAAGGCTGGATAGACTTAAGGGAAGGGTCTTGGGATAGACGAACAGCCACAACCGTTTGAAGGTGCCTGAGAGCTGTTGTCACCTGTTGACTTTCAAAAGAGTTGGCAGCCTCAGAGCAGATTCAGTGCTGGAGTGTTGGCTTCCTTGAAGCCAGTTAACATCACTGACAGCAACATTGGCAAAGGTTGTTTTGTCTTTCCCTCTATTAAAGCAAGAGGCAAATTTTCCTTTGGCATCATTGGTCCACAACCAATGCACATACAGGCTTCACCTTTGGCAGACAGAAGTTGTCTCTGCATTGCCAGCAAGGCTCAGCCGCTGGGGCTGGCTGGCTGCTTGAGGTTAAGGAGATACATTGAGGGGGTTCTGTTTCCCTCTGCTTCATGTGTCAGTGTAAATCAGGAGTATGGAAATGAAGTAGCAGGAGAGAAATAGATGTCTCTCCAACTTAGGAAACATAGCACCTTTCAAATTGTAAAATTTGTGCTAATTTTATTTAAAATTAATTAAAATACAACCCAATTATTTAAAGCTTTATTCATATTTATAACTGTTTAATCACCCACAGAGCAGAGTCTGAATACTTATTTACATAGGTTACAAGAGATTAGCGTTTGAAGATAGAATTGAAGTATGTAATGTGCACAGGAGAGCTAAAATATGCACCTTGAGTAACCATACAAATCAGCATTAACATAAAGAGATTGCCAGCATAAATACCTATAGCTGACGCTGTTGCTCACAGAGAATACTCTGTATTTCTTAAGCCAGTGAGTTTGTGCTAAATGGAAAACAAAGGAGTAATTGCAGCTATTTTAAGCA
The DNA here is from genome assembly GCA_003993805.1 of Himantopus leucocephalus. NCBI lineage: Eukaryota > Metazoa > Chordata > Aves > Charadriiformes > Recurvirostridae > Himantopus > Himantopus leucocephalus. The sequence goes on from RSEF01000005.1 coordinate 55,590,113, forward strand.
GGTGGAAACTCACAGATGAAAATGTGGTTTCTTCTCCTGTTTTTCCAGTATGTTAGAAAGGAGGGTGTAGTATTAAATGGTGGAATACAGCAAACCTGACACAGTAATTTAGAGATTCCCAGGTGGAGGAGGGTTTGCTAAGGAACACCCTTTCTATGTGTGTGTTTTAGCAGAGCCCATGTGTTGTGCCTGCCCTGCCTCTGTGACGCTTAGCACTTCGCTGTGACGCCAGGGGTAACAGGGAGCGTAGCATTTCTGAGGCTCTTTGCCTTAGGAAGACCTTTAAAGCATGCTTGTATCTCCTTGTGCCTGCAGCTCAATAAATCTGTCTTTGCACCTCATTGCACATGTGTGCTGTCCTGGTGTAGCCAAGAGACTTCAGCCTTTTTCCTACGCTTTGAGGGTGGCTGGTGGAGCTTACCAGCATGAATTTGTGCCTTGAGGAAAGCTCTGGTTTATCTGGTGTCTTCAAACAAATCAACAAAGTCAGATGGCAGGAGATTATATGCCTTGGATCATGTGATCTACCTACTTTCTTCATTAGTGAGCATAGCAGAGGGCTTTCAAAGGGAAGAGCTCTACCAGAATGCCAAGGTGCACGGCAGGACCTTGAGCAGCTATGCGAGCTTCTCCGACATGGGATATGTATGTATCCTGCTGGCAATGCGGGTGGTATTTCTCTCCTGCCTGGCACACTACACCAAGAATTTCCAGACTTTGTGGGTCAACAAGCTGCTGTTTACCCTCAAATGTCTCGGTTGTTTAGCTCTCAGCTGGAAACATTATTGAAGATACTGTTTGTCTGGGCCCAGGGTTCCAGCTGTGTCCTTCTCACCACATACTTGTTGACCACAATTTGGAAGAATCACGTGCTGTGCTGGAGAGGCTAAGAGCCCTTTAGTTCATGAGTTAAGATCTAGACCATCCAAATGGTGATGGGGTGTGCTAGTTACTAGTTTTAATGCTCCTAAAAAATAAAGTAACTACGCATCTTCTCTGATACACAGTTAAAATATGCAATACCTATTAAATGTCTCTCTCAACCCATTGCTCTTTTGCAACTTTATAAATTACAGTGTTTGCCCATAGGAAAAAACCTCCAGCAATATAGCTTTTTGTAAAAATTGTGAGTCAGCATATATGAAATCTTGTGTATCCTAATTCTTAGAACTTGTGGTCAAAGGAAAAGTGTCAGTCCTATATAGGTGTTCTTTTAGTACTAAATACTGATAGTTTCACCTTCTCTGAGCAATGCCAAGAAGCTTTTGGTAGCATTTAGCACACTGTGCAGTAACATTCTCCATCGTAATTTCGTCTTCACCAGCTTCTGCTGATCAAGATTTAGTCGGCTGTTATCTCATTATGAGGATGATGGGAATATCATAGCAATTGAGAGAAGAATCCACAAATGCTGGCAGATGTGCTGTGGTCCTCTGTTAACTTCAGTCCCTCTCCTTCTAACAGCTTTTTACTTTACACTCCTACTGGTTATCTTTTTCCGTGTCTTTTTCTTGCAGCCTGTACAGTGATAACTACAAGATACACATAGGGGACAGAATCAGTGATGGATTCTGGAGTCACTTTTTCCTACTGCAGCATCTGTGGCTGGTTCTCTCCTTGGTTTGTGTGATCATTCCCAGTCAGCGGTGTCCCTCGCCCTATTATTACTGTGTGGTTACAGTGGGTGAAGCAGCTGGTGGGGCAGCCTTTTCTCACCTCCCAGCTTGCTGCCGTTTTGTGTTGCACGGTTAGTTATGATGTGGAGGACTGGTTCCTTGCTGGTTTCTACTGCACAGGTAAGAATGTAGCAGTGCTGACGGGCTGCCTAATTCCCACCTAACTTCACTTTACTAAGCTGAGAATGACCCATTGAGGACCAGTCCTTATTCTCCTCAAGGGGGTGAGTTCTCCGAGCATGGAAAGCTTGACAAGTTTTAATTCCCTTCTTGTCAAATGGTTTCTTTCAGAGCAGGACAGAATTCCATTGGGAAACATGCCTTTTCTTGCTGTGAAGGGGCTGAAGAGATAAATTTAAGGAGAGGAATATAAGTTGTGTGAGAATGAAAAATAGAGTAATGAACTGGAAACTCATGAAGGGTCCAAGATACTTCAATGGGAGCAATGTGGCTTCCTTTATGAAAAGCTGAAGAGGTGAATGATATGTCAACTGTGTGGAAATTCTGCTTATTGTGAGTGAATAAAGCCTGAATACTACAGCAACTATTTATTATCTGTAATGACACACTCTAGGTAGTCCCATTTCTTTTGCAAATGTGCTGAAAGCTTAGAGCAAAGTATATGTTGAAATATTTACAATGACCAACGTGATTGGCTTTCTGTATTTTCCCTGCAGTAGTAATTCTTAACATTGCGATAGTAATTCTTAACATTTTCCCACCCCACTGATGCTTAAGGTTGTCATTTAGCTGGTATTTAATACATTACAAGAGAATATGAACAGAATATGGAAAATGTGATGTCACTTTGGGGCCAAAAGGGAAAAAAGGGGGGAATCTAGAATTACAGTGTCGTAAGGCTGACTTTCAGACCAGGCAACCAGGCAAAGTGGTTGAAACAATAATAAAGGTAGAAATTAGCAGGCAGGGATTAATGTGATATAGTAGGGATCAGTTGATGAAGCTTTTACTGGTGGAACGCATACGTTAGGCTTCTGTGGAAGAGTCAGCAAACATTTGAATAGGGTTGGTCTGGTTGATAAAGTGTATTTGGATTTTGAAAAAGCTTTTGACAAGTGCCCTGACCTAGGTTTCTTAAAAAACCCCTAAGCTGTCATGTACTCTCTAGTGGTTTAATAACTGGGAGGAAAGAAGAGAGCAGATTTCACACTGACGCAAAGTTAGCAGTGGTGTCATATGGAGGTCCATGCTGTTTGGTGTCTTTCTAAGTGGTTTGGATGAAGCGGTGAAGCTGCATATTCAGAGTAGCCAAAGCCAAAACTGACTGTGAAGATGAGCAAAATGATCTTATGAAACTGAAGTTACTGGGTGGATAAAGAGGCAACTGAACTTCAGTATTGATTAACAGAGGGTAATGTGCATAAGAAAAGGAACTTTAACTATGCTTGCACAAACGATAAGCTGTAAGGAAATCAGGCATGACCATAACCCACTTTACCATCCATCATGGAAGCTACAGCATTATGTTTGTTATCATGAGTCTGAGCTTCTAAAAAAATGCTTTATTGACTGTTCAGGAGGCAAAAAGATTAAACATCTTTGGTTTTAGGTGGTATCTAACAGTATTTGTATCAACAAATACATGTTCCTCTTCAGGCTCATAATGCTTAAATAACAGTCACTCATTGATATTTTGTTCTTTACTGGCCTTCATCCTTGAGGTAATATCTTTAAAGAAGTTTAATAGATGGTAACAACTGAAGAAATGTAAAGATTTCACCTCCTCCCCCATGTATTTATCTCTAAATTACCTTCTCAGAGGGGAGCTATTGCTGTGGCTGAGCGAGGGAAGAGCTGGATCCCAAGACTCCAGCATGCAGAAGCAGCAGCTATATATGTTTTGCTGCTAGTACAGAGTTGGACCCCAGTAAGCCTAAACCTTTGGGGAAAAAAGACCTCACCAAACAAATTAACCTGCATATCTGCAATTTTAACTTCCTTATTTGATGTGCACTTTCAGAGCTGCCCTACCATGACTGTTGTCTTTTCCTGCCAAAGAAACCTCCTTTGGCCAAAGCACTGATTCGGTGGAGAGATTCCTCACACATTAAGTCCTTTTCATTGGTTTCAAAGTTAAACACATGAGTAAGAATTCTAAATTGAGGTAAGGGACAGTTGAATCTAAGGAACTGATTTAATGGGGCATAGGGAGGATCTTGGGCGTTTCTGTGGTGACTAGAATTGGAACTAGTCAGTCTGGCTGACAGGTCCTGTCACTGTTGGTGGGACCTTGTCTTGAACTTGTGAGCTTGGTGGACATTTGGGGAAGGGTAGATGCTTGAATTCTTGTTTTTTGTAAGCTGTATGACTGTAGCAAAGGCAGTAACTATGCATTTTGAGAACTGCTGCAGGAGTCAGGAATGTGAAAAGACTGTCATGACCAGTTGTTGCACTTGAACTCAGTTATTGATTGTTTGAGCTCAAGATCAAAATTTGTTCTTAGTCTCACATCATCATCTCTGTGCATATCATATGGTTCTGCTGTGGTGAAATTGCTATATGGCTTTTTATGGTTGAATACATTTGTTGTCAGAGACTTACTACAGCAGAAAACCTGTATGTATCTTTTGCGATTTCTATTTATAATTTCTCATTGTTTCAAATACTGTCTTGGAAGGTGGGAAATAGATGTCTATTTATTTCTTTTACATTTCACAAATACCAGTTTTTCTCCTTACAGGAGAAATGTACTTTAAAACTTACATTTTAGCAGGAGCGTGTGGACTTTTTGTGTGATACAAATCCTTAATTAAGCCTTTTGCTTGATTTTCATTACTAAGAGTGAAAAATGTTATACACTCTTACAGGTGCTTGCGGTATTTGTCCATGTTCAGGAATACCAAGCAGCGAAAAGTTTTTTAAAAAAAAAAAAAATTAGAACTGTAGGTCTATCCGGGACTGTTTTTTCATATAATCAACAATAATCAAACTCTCATGCACAAAGGAAAATCCCACTACTAATGCAAACTGGATACTAAAAGGAATTTTTCTCACTACTGGTAACTGTTATGTAGCAAATTTCATACCTTTCTCTTGAATGTGCCAAAACCATCAGAGTCCAAATCATTTAGCTGAAACCTACTTAAAAGGCAATGATCCAGTACAGTATGATTCTTGTAACTGAATCATTTTTGTGGTCTCTCTGGGTGTTATTAAATTTAATGTCAGAATAGTAGGAAAGACGTCTGAAAGCCATTTAATATTGTCACTGGAAAGAAGTTAGATTACGCTCAATTGCTGACATTAATGTGCTACTTAAGATAATTTATCATATTGTGGTATTAAAAAAGACATCCTTTTTACAGTGGCTGCTGTGTAGCATTCTAATTTGCTATTTTTCTTTAGCATGGTAGGAAGCCTTTTTCATGCAAAATGTTTTTTCTGGGGTTCTATTCAGCTCATTCTTTATAATACTGCATCACTTACAACAGCAACTTTAAGTGCTTGTCTCTTCCAAGGATCCTGTCAATTTTTTATGTTAGAATGACAGAATCCTCCTATGTGAGACAATTGAAGTGGAGCATTTAAAGAGAACCTGAATTCTCAGACATGTTTCTTGGACAGGTATATACATACAGGTCTCCGTTTATGTGTTTTAGACATTTACTGTCGTTTATGCTTTACCAAGCCATAGCTAAGGTACTGCTAATATGATTTACTGATCATGCAGGGTTTTCTTAAGTGTGCTGTATGTCCCATTCACTGGTTCTTACGATGGTTTGATGACGGATAACAAATAGGTACTTAATTTTGTCATCTTTATTGCTGCTTGTTTCCTAATGACTAGAGTGTTATTTGTGATATAAATCATGTATCATACTAAGTGGTCTTCTATCCATGTATGTAGTCCTGTATCATCCAAGGTACATACATCCCTGCTGAAATGCCTTGAACTGCTTAAACAAAAATATGGAAAAATGAGATAAAAATACACAATTTCTTCCACTTTGTTTTCGCCTTTAAAAATGAAATAGTTTTCTTCATGTCTCCTGGGAGTAGAGAATCAATTCTTCTTTAATAGAGTACAATACAGAAGTGATTTTTTTTTTTTTTTAGGTTCTCCCAGGGGAGCTACATGGTCTATGCTAGCATGGCAATTTTGCATATAAATTTGCCATCCATTGGTAGTGGCAGTATATGAAAGGCTTGTAAGAACTACCCACAGTAAACCAATTTAGCAAGGGTTATATATCTGTCAGTTACAATTAAACCCATGAAAAATATTGGCTCTGAACTAGGACTTCTGTAATTTGATTTACACTGTAGTTACAAAATAAGTGATTTCATTGGAAAATGGTCTTTATTCAACTGAATGTGAATTTTTCGTAATTTCTTGCTGAGAAATCTTAATTCAGAATGGTGGATATCCAAACATAGTTATTTAATTAACCTGCTGTTATACACCATTTTGTGAACATTGGGCAAAATTAACTTCACGATGACAGGCTTCACGATGCTTGTCAAAGATGTGTGTTTCCAGGGAATATTTAGTGTCCATTCAAATTTGATATAATGACATTTATTGCTAAAGACCAAATTGCTTGTTCATTTAGGGATTATGATACTGCTGTAACGCAAAATATGACCAGCATTTTTAGAATGGATTCCAGTATAGTGCCAGCACTTTCCCAAAATACAAACAGATAAAGTCAGAAATTATTTTAGTGAAAAGGGCTTGAGTGCATGTATTTTAAAACTTCATGTGCTTTTTAATTCATTCCGTATATTTTTTCCTTCTCATTCTAATTTGAAACTTCACAACTACATAAGCATCAAATGCTAACAAAGCATCACTATAAACACATGAACACTGCACATCCATTGATTTCAAAGGAGGTACCATATGTTGCAGTTATGCCTTTGCTAACATACTTGGCTGGGTCAGGATCTTAATTTCCTCAGCATTCAAAATGCCATGGAGTCTAGTCATTACTTAGTGAATTACCAGAGTCTTCTCTGTCTACGTGTCTGCCCCAAATTAACTGCATAGAGTATTTGGCACCCTTCACTCCCCCGAAAGATGAATGACCAACTTTCTGATATATATGTATGTAGGTTTTTTTGTATTCATTGTCTAAAACGTAGTAGAGGTTCATGATAGTCTTAGGAACAGAATCCAAATCATCTGGTTCTTTAAGTGTGAGACTGTCCTTCCCCCTTGTCTGGTCTCAGAGTTGATAGCCCTTCCATCTCTTTTAATTACAGCGTGATAATCAATGTGAACCTGACTGTCTCAGTCTCCTGGATGTTTCTGTCTAAAATTGTGTAGGATTGTGTCATTCTCTCTGTTATCACTGTCTCTTTTCTCTACAAATTCAGCCTTGGACGTGATTTCTTCTGGGACGACGCATGCCTCACTGGTCTTGGAGGAGTTTTGTGTTCATTGATGCGTGGCTTTGCCGTAGCTCCATTCAATTCAGCATATCCAAAATATATGGGCTGTATTAGAAAAAACTGCTAGCTTGCCTCTCTCACATCAGTCTCACATTCATGTCAGAGAGTTGCTTTGAGATTTGGGTTTCACGGCTTTTTGGTCTGTCTCTTACTTTTTCCAAACCTGCTTTCTGACACTAACATACACTTGATGTTTTGCACTGTCTGGTCCAATCCTGCAGCCAGTCCATTATTTTGGTTGCTGTGACTCCCCTGTCCTGTTCTCCTCAAGTCAGAATGCAGGGGGAGGTCTGGAAATCACAAGTCCACACAAAGGGGGTACGTGGGGACAGCACTCCTGGAGGAGGTCACATCATGGGAACAGCAACTGCCATGTGGCAATGGGGCAGGAGGTCTCTGCTTGTGACCCTTAGGCGTGAAACGGGGTAGACAGTAGCAATGGAGGAGGAGGGCTGGAAGAGGAGGAAGGGCAGGTACCAGCCAGGATGTACATCCCTCAGTTTCTGAGATGTTTCATTGTTTAGGTCAGAATTGTTAAATATGCATCTATATTTGACTTTCATAAGCGTCCAAGATGTCAAGGTCTATAGTTTTGGCTCAGGGCTCCAACAGATCACTGATATTTGAGCGTACTATATGGTTCTGTCGTTCTCTAGTGGTCTTATCCGATGTTTCTAAAAGCTGTATGGGGTTAGCCCCATAGTCCTCCACATAGCCATTGTATTCTACGCAGGGGACTTTTTTTTTCTCTCTCATTTTATTCAGAACTCTGCCCTTTGCTGGTTTGTCTCCCTTAAAATTCTTTATGCACGCATAAAACTGTGGTGTGACTTTTGGTTTTATGCTACAGCATCCATCCACTGGGTTTGCCCTTACATAGCTGGAGCAAGTGAATTCTAGCTTGCCAACTTTTGCTTTTATAGCCTTTCTTTTCCCTGACTTCCACTGTAGGCTGACAGTCAAACTTTTTTCTTAAAAAAAAAAAAAATAATAATTCCTTGATTGCTATGAGTGTCTCTCCCATCCTTGCCAGTGAAGGTTAAAGTTACACCCATTGTTGTGCTGGCTGGGTGGGCCTCTGACCTTATGTCACCCATTTCTAGGGCTTTTCCAAATTATGTGCTTGTTTATTTACTTTTAAAATTCTTTATCTTGTAATGGCATATTCAGGATGTATTTGCCATCTTCTTTTCCCAAACCCTTTTGATTTTAATAGGGTTTCCTTCAGCAATTTTGCTGACCTCTTGGTTCCTGCAGAAACATGAATTTGGAAAGTTCAGCAGCTGAGTGTTAACCCCCAGCGTACAAAACCCACCCAGATTAGAGTCAGTTAATTAATGAGATACTTCAGTGGCCGGCATGATTTAGGCTGTCTTCAGGCGCTGAGAAAAATGTTAATAATGTGCAAGTATTGTGATGTTTGTGTTTCTTTTATTTGCAGAAATTGAACTCAAATACAAACCTATCTTTTTTTTCTATTGATACCCTCATTAAAATGGAGCCTCTATCCAATATTCAATGTCCGTGTGAATGTCTATGTACAAATCCTTGTATCTTTGATATTGACAAATTTCCACTTGTAATTCTTTTTCGTACTCTGCATCTTCCTGTGTCATTGAAGAAGAAATACACAAAAGGGGGTGGGGGGGGAGGGGGAAAGGAGTTACTAAAAATCCCTAGTTTTAGCAGGAAGGGTCACCCCCATCACAGGAAGGATGTGTCATCTTAGCTCTCCTTAAGGAGTCTAAAAGTGGTCAGGGCGGAGAGGCCCTGAGCCTGAGATGACTTTTCTGGAATAACCATATTTGTATTATCTTTCATTTTTTTGTATTCTT
>RSEF01000005.1:55601545-55633151 GCA_003993805.1 Himantopus leucocephalus
TGTTCTTCCTTTGCCGTTATTTCCCTGGATTATGGGAGTGACTGGAAAGTGCTGAGCGCAAAGCGTATTTTTTTGTAAGACACAAAGAATGTGTCAGTGTAATAAGTGCACGCCATTTCAATGAAAAAATGTTCTCCAAACATAGTAAATAGGAGTCAAATTGTTCTGGCTGATTTAAGGTTAAATTTAGCAACAAAAAGTTACTGAAAAGGAGGATCATTCTTTATCAGAGATGGATGCTTTCCAACCTGCCTTCTCTATGCAACATCCAGCGCAGAGCTAGAGGTGGGCCTGACTCAGATCAGCAAGTGAGTGCATCCTCTGTGTTTGGAGGGTTCATCTGGTGATTCATCTGGGCAGTGCAGAATCGAAGATCCGCAAAATGATTCACTGCACCTGTAATAGTCATTTACTTCAGTGCAAGGTGTATAAAACATGCTCGTTCTGACCTGGGAGCATTTCATAGGGATAAATGGTCATAAGTGGGTGTGAGGCAATATTTCACAGTTTTTCAGAGAGGATGATTTCCAGGAAGCTTAAAAGAAGCAGGTGTGCAGCCTTTGCTGAACTTTAGTGAGACCCAGTCACTTGGCTCCCATAAGCTGCTTTGGAAATCACAGCCAACATGTCTGAGCTCTCTAAAAATGCTGTCTTAAAATGCCATGTGTAGGAAATTGGCATTTGCAGTGCTGCAATAGAAATGTACTTTGTGAGTGGTTTCTTTTCAAGCTTTTCAACCTTTTAATGCTTTTTTTTCTTCCTTCTTTTCCCATTAAATCTGCAACTAACCACCAAAGAGCTTAGCAATGACAGCATACAGGCGTCTGCCTAGGAAAGCTATAAGAGAAGCACCTTTTTATTAGAAGAACGTGAACCAGGAATTGAAAGTTTCTAGATTAGTTCAGTTTGAATGCACTAGCTGTTTGAGCCTTGTGTTATTCAGACTGATTTTCAGAGTGGATCGGTTTGTGCTTTCAGTCACATTAAGTATTTAAAAGGTGGGAGACTATAGTTTCCTTTTCTTTAGGCGTGGTATTACACCTACAGTGGATTATACCTGCAGATCAGACATTTATAAATTGAAATGGTAAAACTGGAACAGAGTCAACTGAAGGGACAAAGTGCACCTTTAAAAGCTAGTTCAGTGAAGACCCCAGGGTGAAAATCAGGCTGGAAAATCTGGCTCTGGTTTTGTCCCACGGTTGTTCTGACACACCTAAATATTACAAATGAACATGTCATGGGAGGGGGAGTGGGTTTGGGAGGAATGCTTTGCATGCGTTTATCTGTAGCTGGGAACTCAAGTTGTTGCTTTCTTCTGAATTCTTGCAGGTGAAAGTGATGGTAAGGATTTGTCCCTCTCAAGGAGCACATGAAACATCTGAATCCATGTCCTTCCTAAAGGTAGACCCGCGAAAAAAGCAAATCACGTTTTATGATCCAGCGGCAAGTGGGCCTTCCAATGCTGGTCACAGGAGGGGCGTTGTTGCTGTCCCAAAGATGTTTGCTTTTGATGCGGTTTTCCCCCAGGATGCTTCGCAGGTACTGGAGTCACTCACATAAACCTCCTGAGTCTTCTCATGGCCACTGCATTTGATTGCCTTAAGAGTTCTTTCTGTTTCTGGGGAATTTTATTTTGAATGAGTTGCCTTAATGCCTGGGAAAAAAAAGGTAATTAATAGATAAGTGGGTAAATTCTTACATTTTCAGTTCAGTCAAGATGTAAAATTAAGGAGTAATAGCTAGGGAGATGGATTTGCCGACTAAATTATCTTCTTGCATTTTCTCTTGTTAGAGAAAGACACACAGCCAAATTGAAATTCACTTTTCCATCCAGTTAGGTTTTAACCCGTTTGATGTCATTGAAATAAAGCCCTTCCCCACTGCTTTCAATGGGAAATGAACATGTGCTTAATGTTAAACTAAATGCTGTTGTTAGGAGAAGAGATACGGCTAACCGCATGGGATCGCTATACTGAAACAGTTAGGGAGCTTTTATATTTTCCTCGCCTTTTCCAGTTCGTTTGTACTGTGGTTTTGACTTACTATTTTATCTTGATGGTGGTGCTGATGGTGCATGCCTTTTGCCCTGCAAAAGGGTGTATTTTTACAGTACTAGCCCCAGACCTGAAAACCGATACATGGATAGGATGGCTGGTATTTGAGAGGATTGTGGGCTGCAGTATATTTGGTGAGATTGGACACCTGAATTTCCTTCTAGGAAAAGTCTTGGGTTCAGAAAAAAAATCCTAGAACAACTTTAAAAAGAGAAAAAAAATTAAGCAGAGTATGAAGAACTACTTCAAGTTTGAACTGCCTGAAAAAAATCAAGGTTCGATGAAAGACAACTAAAACCCCAAAACATCCAAGGTGAAAATGGTATATTAATGTTGAGAAAACATGACAAGATCTAGTTCAGAACCCCACCCTCAGATCTTCTCCTGGGATTTTGTTTAATTTTTTGGGTTGCAAACTAGAGACCTGAAAATATGTATTAGGTCCAAGTTCTAGCCAAGCACTTACAGATGGAGAATAACCTCCCACACGGATCAGTGCCTAAAGCAATGGTAGCCATGCCAGGAGGCTGGTTTTAAGATTCTGCATAAGCTCAGATGGCATCTTTGTACAGAAATATGCAACAGTGAGCTCAACATTAGTCCAGAACTTGAAGTGGCTTTTTCTTACTTGTGTTGCCAGCCCTGCTGCAAGGTGGCCGGTCACAGCCTGCTTCTCTGCTGGTTTTGGCACCAGTCCTTCAGGTTGTTGACCCCTGGTTTGGGCTAGGCTCTTTCAGGTCCTCGTGGTGAGCGTGTTGGGTGGCCTGTTTGTGGTGTTTCTGGGTGACGTTGGCCAGCACAGCCACTTCTGTGCAGGTGTCGTTGCTCGAGGTAGGCTTGCTGCCATGCACCTGCAAACAGAACCTTATTATTTCACTGTAGTTACATATTTACACCAACCCTCTCCCCTGCCCCCAGTTGCCATACTTAATAGATCGTCTTATAGTATATTTGAAACCTTCGCTGACGTGGATAAACTGGTTATAGTACACTCAAATATCTTAGCAAGTTCTCTTCATTGATGATGATGTTTCCCCTGGAAGACGAAAATGTGATACTATGAAATCTTATTCAGGGATCTTAATGCATTTTCTCCAGTATAACTGTCTTTTTAATTCCTGTGAGCACTCTTGAGTAGCTTGATTTCAGTGGAGTTGCTACTATTGCTGAATAGCCTTGGCTAAGCTATTATACCAGCAGGAAGCCTGTCTGGATAGCATTCAGTTTGCTACATTAGTCATAGAATCAATATTCCAAGAGAATTGGTTTAATAGAATTGAGAACTATTTTAGGCTGTAGTAGCATATTTTAATATTTTTTAACATAGCGTAGTTACTAAAATAATAGGACTGATGCCATAAAAATAGGGAGAATATTATGCCTCAAAAATATTGAGTCATTCATTTCATTACAGAGGAATAGTAAAAACCATAGCAGTATATGCTCTTTTACTTATTTGTCTAATCTTTCTTTCAGGCTGAGGTATGCTCTGGAACAGTAGCAGAAGTAATCCAGTCTGTTGTGAATGGTGCAGATGGTTGCATATTTTGCTTTGGTCATGTCAAGCTTGGTGAGCTCCCAAATTCGTTACAGTTAATTACTATGTCAGTCTGGTAATTACATGCTGTCAGCTCCTGGAACAATAAACCTGGAGTATATGAATAGATTAGAATTTCTTTTTAATTAGCTTTGCAAACTTATCAGGGTTTATTTCTACACTGGGATTGTAAGTTTTAATTTGAAAAGGTAAAACGTAACATCAGATTAGCTTATTCAAGAACAAGTTTATATAGGTGCATTGTGACGAAAATCAAAAGATCAGAGATGTGTTTAACGTTAATTTGCTGTGGGTCCGAGTTACAAAAATTCAAAACTGGTTGAATAAATAGTAATGGATTAATAATTAAATACTTCGCATTTTTGCATCTGTACTTTCCTATTATCTGTGCAGCCCATGGCATTACGTGTAGCGTACAGTGGTGGTATGAAGAGGACGCTGTCTTGTACAAGAAAGGTGAATTAAGTTCATGTTTGTCTTTTCATTTTAGGAAAATCTTTCACCATGATTGGGAAAGATAACTCCACACAAAGCCTTGGTATCATCCCCTGTGCAATTTCTTGGCTCTTCAAATTAATCAATGAACGTAAAGAAAAAACCGGGACTCGTTTCTCTATTAGAGTATCTGCTGTGGAGATCAGTGGCAAAGATGAAAACCTTAAGGATTTGTTAGCTGAAGTAGCCACTGGCAGCCTTCAGGATGGCCAGTCTCCCGGGGTTTATCTGAGAGAAGATCCAATATGTGGAACCCAGGTATAATGGATATCACAACATAGATTTTTCTGAGCCTTTCTTCTGCTTTTTATTTCCTTTTATCTGACAACTATGACAACTTTTAAGACAGTAAAAAAAAAATGATTGCTTTTAATTTATAAGCCCTTCTCCCATGGTGTACATATTTGTTTCTTTTAGTGCCCTAGAGATTCGGGGGGAAAAAAAATAATAAAAATTGCCCCTGTGCTAACTAGTCATTTTCTTGTTTATATTCAAGCTTCAAAACCAAAGTGAGCTAAGGGCCCCGACAGCAGAGAAAGCTGCCTTCTTCCTTGATGCTGCAATTGCTGCCAGAAGTACCAGCAAACCTGAATGCGAGGAAGAAGATAGGAGGAATTCACATATGCTCTTTACTCTTCACATATACCAGTATCGCATGGAGAAGAGTGGCAAAGGAGGAAGTATGAATCTTCTTACCATATTGTTTATTTTTAAATGATGTGGTTTTGTGTTAGTTTAAACAATAATTTGCAATAAACTTAAAAAGAAAAAATGAAGTGAACCCTCCATCCAGTCAAGTCACCTTTAACTTTGGTAGCTGTGGCTCATATCTGGTTTCCTTACTATTAATATTTAGTTTGGTCATTATCCCATGCTGTATTCATTATTTTCCTCATTTGAATACATTTTGAATACCAAGTTTGGCTTGAGTCCATGCAAGAACGTGATGTACAACTGTTTTTCCCCTTTTTGTTGTAGTGTCTGGAGGACGCAGCCGTTTGCATCTCATTGATCTAGGGAGCTGTGAAAAAGTGCTGAGCAAGAGCCGAGATGGAGGAGGCTCTTTGTGTCTGTCTCTCTCTGCCCTGGGCAATGTAATTTTGGCCTTAATTAATGGTGCTAAGCATGTGCCATATAAGTAAGTGAATTATTATCTGCATTATCTTAAATTTGTGGCTGGTGTTACCTTAGTGATGAATTGCATCAACAATTTACCTAAGATGAAGTTAAAGGAAGTTCTGTCAGAGAGGGGTCTGTGTTCTTTTAAGGTCACTTCTATATTACAGGTACATATATCTATACATCTACCTATCTATTACATACACACAACTTTTAAAATGTCACACAGTAGCATGGAATTCTTAATTACATGGCCAAAAATTGTATGCATATTGGTATATACTTAAGTTGGGTGAAATGGTGGGAAGGGTTTGGTTGTTGAAAAAAGAAGGGGAAAATGGCCAAAGTGTTTTCTTTCGTTCTATCTCCTCTTTGTTTCCTGGGTTTGGAATTTAGACCGATATCAGCAAGCTGGACATTAGTGAACAATTTCTTCAAAATTTCATAGGATTTTCTCTCCTTTTTCCAAATTTAAAAATAGTATTGAAATTTTAGAAAATACTAGCAAGTCTGTCAAGTGGTCATTAAAGGTTGTGATTTCTGTATGCCTTTTTGAATGATACATCTTTTCAATTAAGAAAAAAACCGAAGACCACCATGTTGCACATTTGTTTAGCAGAAGTGAACATTTAGGTGTGTTCCTTTGTGGAGCATACTTGACAATAATATTATGTCAAACACACCTGTGGGGAGCCCCGCTTAAAGACAGCAGCCACATTGTAAACACCCTTACCAGGACTTGGCCTTCAGTCCTTAAATTTAATTGCTGCTTGTCTTCACGCATTATAACTTTGTGCTGTTGTTATCAATCATGTCATTTCACATATTTATCTAGTGCTGCATCTCAAACAGGTGTTCTTTCTTTCTGTATTAGGCAGAAAGATAATTTCCTCAGGCTAGTTGCTAGGTTTGTGGATGGAGTAGAGGATGGATGGGTTAGAATAGGGAAGGGCAGATCCTGAACTTTGTCACCACCATGGTTTAGTGAGCAGACATGACGGTAGTTCCCACATGTTGGGCCAGCGCAGGGGGGCAATAGGAAGCAGCCTTCAGGGAGCTCTGGGAAGATGTCTTCTTGGAGACCAGTGGAGGACAAAATGTCACCTGTCTTGTCAGCTTCGCTGTCCATGTCCATGGCGGAGGACTTGCATCGCCAGGAAAGCCTTTGGGGAGAAATTCTGCTTCCCATTTGCTATGTCAGAGCAGAGCACAGCAGGCAGAATGGAAACTAGATTAGCTGGGGTGGTACTGATGATATATTGCTGATATCTAACATTGTTATATTTGTTTAGAGATTTCTTACCATTTCTGTTGACTTATTTTTTTCTTACTATCCAAATTGTTTGCATAGAGCTCACAGAGCTTAGCTATCCAGGTACTAAATCTGCTTGGCTAAAAATATAGCTTCTGTGAGCTTTTTGGGTAATATGAGCCAAACCTGAGATAACTAAACTGCTTATGAATCAATTGTTTTACAATTGTCTAAGTAACAAATAAAATGAATTAGCATACTGCAAATACACAGGCAGATAAATAGTTAAAATATTGGTATCTTCGTATGTGTACATTTAGACACATTTTAAGTGTGGTCAAATAATAGGAGCATATTTCTTATCTACATGTACCATACATGCATATATCCTATGAGAGTGAAAGCACAGCTTGTGGTGTAAAAATCTGCTAAAAAAGATTGTGATTTCTTTAAACCATCCTAGTGTTCTCATTTGTTACACAGGGACAACAAGTTGACAATGTTGTTGAGGGAATCACTTGGGAACATCAACTGCAGAACTACTATGATTGCGCATATTTCTGACTCCCCAGCCAATTATGCAGAAACTCTCACCACCATTCAGCTTGCATCGCGAATCCACCGAATGAGAAAGAAGAAATCCAAGGTTGGTTCACAAACAAGCAGAAATTAATTCATTTCAAAATTAGTTTTCCTAACCTCTTGGTGGGGGAACATGGGATTTCTTGGCGGTAAGAAGTAATACAAAATGCATAAAAGCTCAGGAGAGGAACTGACAAATGACTTGGCACTGAGCCATCATCCCGCCCCCAGTCCTTAATCCTGAAATTCCCTTCTTTTTGTTCCAAACACGTATTCTTTCTTTGCTTATGTGTGGAACTATCTCAAAAGCTTCTATTTGTATTAATTAAAAACCAATAAGAAAGGAAAAGAAAACTGTTGAAGGAAAAGACAATGCATAATATTTAATGGAAATTATCTGAAAATGTGTGATTGTTCAATTACTCCTAATACAGTAAAATCTATGTAGCATGACCTTGTTATTTTAATTCACACTCTAACATTTTTCCACTAGATGTAGTTGTGATAGTACACACAAAGCACATAGTATATACAAAACACATAGTATATACAAACCTGACCTTTTAATCAATTATATGTACATTTATATACTTATACATCAATCAATATTAATAACTCTTCCCTTATTGATCATTTGCAGTATGCATCCAGCTCATCTGGAGGTGAGAGTTCATGTGAAGAAGGACATGTCCGACGACCGCCCCATTTGCGACCATTCCACCCACGAACTGTTGCCCTTGACCCTGACCTTCCTGTCCTGAGTATATCTAGTGATCCTGATTATTCCTCCAGCAGTGAACAGTCTTGTGATACTGTCATCTATGTTGGTCCCAATGGTGCAGCTTTGTCTGACAGGGAACTGACAGATAATGAAGGTCCTCCAGAGTTTGTTCCCATAATCCCATCCCTAAACAAGAAGAGAAGTAAAGACAATTCTGCTACTGGTAGGAGTTCTGACAAGGACCATTTTAAATGCAACACTTTTGCTGAACTGCAAGAAAGGTTAGAATGCATTGATGGAAGTGAGGAACCCATCAAATTTGCTTGTGGAGAAATCTCTGTTGTGTCCAATTGTAGTCCGGTCCCTGGAGGTACAGAAAATGCGCAGTCTAAGCTGATAAAGGAAAAAGTATCTTCTCCTTCTGGAGGATTTAAGAAACCAGTTCCACAAGAAACTGCATCTCCGAAAAAAGGACATAACCTTCCTTTCCAGGCTGTTGCACCGAGGGGTGGCAATGGCAA
Organism: Himantopus leucocephalus; assembly: GCA_003993805.1. Classification (NCBI taxonomy): domain Eukaryota; kingdom Metazoa; phylum Chordata; class Aves; order Charadriiformes; family Recurvirostridae; genus Himantopus; species Himantopus leucocephalus. Next base: position 55,609,851 of record RSEF01000005.1, read on the forward strand.
TTGTCATGAAAAGAGCACACCTCACTTGAAAACAGAGTTTTCCAAGCCGCAGAGCAGAGCTGACAACAAAATAACAGACTCTATACTGGAGGGAGAGAGAGAGACAATCACCGATTCCCTGCAGTCCTCGAGGTTTAGCCCTTCAAGGAATCCGGAGCAGAATAAGGCCACAGCTGAATGTGTCATTAAGGAAAAGTCCTTGTATGTGAAGAGACCCTTGCCAAGCCCAGCACCTCCACCTCCACAGCAGAAAGAGCACATACCGAGCTCCAAAGCTGAGAATTTGGAGCTGGACAATGGCAATGCAGTTCGGACTCCTCCTGTGGGAATGAGCAAGCAGATGGGAAACAAACCTGAGCAAAACCCTGTAGGAAGCACGTTTCTGCTTGGTAGCAATGCCCAGAATCAGTCAGGTGCAATAGAGGTGCACAGCTTCAGGTCAGCATTCAGAGGGAAATGTTTTGATAGGGATATACTAACTACCACGGTGACTTTGCAGCAGCCTGTTGAGCTGAACGGAGAGGATGAGCTTGTTTTCACTGTGGTGGAAGAACTATCCATTAGCGGGATTATGGATAATGGAAGACCTTCCAGTATCATTAGCTTTAACAGCGACTGCTCCCTTCAGGCCCTTGCATCGGGTTCAAGGCCGGTCAGTATTATCAGCAGCATAAATGATGAATTTGATGCTTATACCTCACAGGAGACTTCTACTGGTGTAAATATTGATATTGTTGTGCCCTTTGCTAAGGATCCCTTTACCAGCAGCAGACGTTCCTCCATCAGTTCGTGGCTTAGTGAAGTCAGCATCTGTACAATCGAAAGTGATGGAGCCCAGTCTAGTGACAGTTTTGTCGCACAGTCATCTTACAGCTGTAATAAGTCCGAGGAACCCTTCAACTTGGATTCATCCCATTTATCCGTCCCCCTAAAAAGCGCTCTGAACGACAGTGGATTTTGCTTCTCTGAACTGGAGAGTGAGAGCTTAAGCTCCAGCAAGCTCTCCTCGGGCATCAGCAAAAGCCCTCAAACCTCTGAAACTACCAAAGCATCTCAGATAAAAAGTGCTTTTTGTGTCACTGATCAGCCCGTAAAAATAAAATTTAGTAATTCTCGCGATACACCTGTGATAGAAACAATACATTCTAGTCTTCCTAGGAAAACAAAAACTACCTCGTCTCCAATCCACAATAATAATGTCCTCAGCTATAAAGAGCTGCAGAATCCACATGGTATGTTTGAAGATCCCTGGCTGTTGCGCACCGATTATCAGTTGGAAGCAAAACCTGCAGACTCAATGGTGTCTCCAAAATCTCACGCATTTGGTACTGAGAAGCAGCCAGGAAAAGCTGACCAGTATTTTGGTGCAGCATCCAGGCCAACCAAGTCGCAGACTATGCTTGCCTGTTCGCAGAGGGTTGTGGATGGTTGTGAGATGGCCTGCAGATCCTCCAGCGGAGCTACAAAGAAGTCGGAAGTTCCAATGAAGATGCCACAGCTGAAGAGAGGAGCCACCACGCTGGGAGTGATGCCAGTGTCGCATGCTAACAGTACTTTGTCGGAGGCTGTGTCCCGAGGGAATATGGATGCTTCCTTGGCCACTGGCAGCTTGAAATCATCACTGGGAAAGAAGAGTGCACCACAGAAATCGACCATGTTGCCCAGGCCAGGTGGTCCAACACCTCCAACACCTCCTGTACGCAAATCGAGCCTGGAACAGAAACCTGTTGGTCTGGGTAATGGTGGGGGAAAAGCCTCCAGCCTGGACTTCACCAGAGCTGCCACGCCAAAGGCTGAAGACGAAGCAGATTTGAGGTTTAAAGCTGGGTCTTACTTCAGCGAAAGTGCCAGCAGCAAAATGAACCTGAAGGGTGACCACTCATTGCCCAAGATGACGTCCAGCTTAAAGGCGAAGGCATCGAAGAGCGAAGTTGTGCACCGTTATGGGAGCCACATGTCCCTGGAGAGATGTGACAGCCTGACATCAGTTGGATCCAAAGCAAGCGTGGTGAGGGAGAATGGGAGCACCAGCAACAGCCGGGCAGGGCGCTCCGTCCCTAGGCTGGGGGTCCCTCCTGTTGCCTCCAGTGTAGGTTTACCACCTCCCTTCACCACTGCCACACCTGGTAAAAACAGCCAGGCAAAACCCACAGCTAACCAGAAGGTGCAAGCGAATGGGAATAAAAACCGGGGCCTCTCTGCCAGTGGGTCAAAGTCTCTCAGTTCCTCTGTGAAGTCCCTGGCGCAGCCCGCAGGGAAGGGCTCTGGCATGGCCCCCGGTGGGAAGGCAGCCCCCCGCTCCGTGCAGCCCATCAGTGGCAAACCCGGCCGAGGGACCATCATGGGGACCAAGCAGGCCATGAGGGCGGCCAACAGCCGGGTGAACGAGCTGGTGTCAGGCGGCTCTGCCAAGGTGGGCCACTTCAGAGGCTCCACCGACTCTGACAGCGGCAACGACAGCGGCATTAACCTCAGCGACGAGAAGTCGCAAATGCCAGTGCTGCCTTCTCCATACAGCAAGATAACGGCGCCCCGGCGGCCTCAGCGGTACAGCAGCGGGCACGGCAGCGACAACAGCAGCGTCCTAAGTGGGGAGCTGCCACCGGCAATGGGGAGGACGGCTCTGTTTTACCACAGCGGGGGCAGCAGCGGCTATGAGAGCATGATTCGGGACAGCGAGGCCACTGGCAGCGCCTCCTCGGCGCACGACTCCATGAGCGAAAGCGGGATGTCATCGCCGGGCCGGATGAGGAGCCTCAAGTCCCCCAAGAAACGATCGACAGGTAAGAAATGAAGGAGAAGGCAGCCAGGTGTCCACTGGAGCTCCACTGCGTCCCTGAGCATGGGGGGTTGTCATGGTGTCTCTAACAGAGAGGGAGAGGAAGTATGGGAGGAAACTCAAAGCGGGGAGTTGGACTGCCTGCATGCGCTTGCGTGTGCACGCATCTAGCTGTGACAGCAGCTACCCGTCATTTATTTCACTTCAAAGCTGCAGGTGTGACACAGGTGCTGTGGAGGAGAGGGCAGGAGAGGCGCGGGGCGCCCCGGGGCGCCAGCAGCCTCCCTGCGAGGGAGGAGGCAGCAGATGGCCACCGGCAGAGAGGGGAGGATGTTCCTTCCTCCTTCAGCAGGGTCGGCAGCGAGAGTGGCACCAGGGTGGCCCAAAAAAATAGGAGGGTGTTACGGGTGGGTTGGGATGAGTGAGGGTGCTGGGTGGGCGCTGATGAGTTTTTGTGAGGTGGGTGTCAGGCAAGATGGGTGAGAGAAGGGCGGTGGGGAGAGGAGGAGCTCTGCTGCCAGGCATCTGGGGAGGAATTTCGGTGAGATGGGCTGGGACTGTAGTTTGGAAACAAGAGAATAGGCCTGGAAGGGAGAAGAGTGTTTGAATTAATGAGGATTGCTGAATGTGTGTTAGATTACCCAAAGGTAAGGCTTAGGGGCAGAGCAGTAGGGGGGTGCGTATGTAAGATGCGGCGACTCTTACATTAATGCTACCAGCTAATTGCAAAATTATTGTATTGCACTGTAATAGTGTTTTTATAAAGAAATTTGAGTGTACGCTTGGATACTATAAACAATAGGAAACTGACTGGGAGAGTCTCCCAGAAGATGTGGCTTCGACTTACATACTGTGCCAAGGCAGACATGTCTGACCACACCATGCAAAGGTGGGCGTACAACAGCTGGGTCCCCTTTCCTGCTCTCCGGTGCCTTTCCTTATGGTTTTCACAGGTGGTGCTCACCTAAGTGCTGCTAGTTGTAGACAGCTTCAAAATCAGGCTCCTATGACTGCTGTTACAGCAGTTTTACTGATCTAGGTTGAAGTCCTATAGTATCATAAAGAAACTGTGGCAATTGGTGCCATGTAGCTAATGACCAGCAGCCTCATTCAGCAACCTAAGCATACTGACTGTTGGAAATATAGTAGGAACTAATATCAGCAATGCACTGAATCTGAGCTTTTGGTTGAAAAGCAGTAATTATTTCAATCCCTGTAGACACCCATGATGCTCAATTCTGGCAGTAAAACCAAATGAGTTAAACTGATGTAGATCTCATGGTGCTTTCTGGTCAAAGCAACTGAGTTGCTTCAGCAGGTGATAAATCATTTTGGAATGTAGTGCAACGTTTGCTGCAGTTCTCTTTCCATAGCATATCAACCTCTTAAACCTTTCCTACAAATCAATATTAACAGCTGTATAAGTTGCACACATATTGAGAAGGCATTACCCACTGACGGATTTGTATTTGTTTTTGCCCCAGGAAATGCTTATGAGGTCTTTAAAAATGACGAACTATTTATTTTTCCATTTGAAATTGCTCTATACCAGTAAATTATGTATTACTTTTTTGGAGTGCTGTAGACTTTGAGACAATTATGTGTTTTATACATGAAATGAGGTTTCCTAGGAAGTTCTTGAAATATTTCTTACAAGAAATGTTTTGTGCAGACTCATTATTGGCCTAAAATATATTGTAATCTTTGCAAAGTGTTAGAGATTCTTGGAATACTTTATGTTGCTCCAAACTGTGTTGGAGTCATGCAGTCTCTGGATTTAAGGACAGATCCTATTCCCATATATGTCACTGGAAACCTTGTTCCTTTATCCTTTAACTTCATCCTTGGAGAAATGATGTTGACCCTGGCTGCTGGAGTGGAAGGATATGAAGTTTGCTTAGTATATGTGTTCAATTGCATCTGTTCGGTGTGCTCTTCACAGTGATCCTGCTGTCACCAAAGCGGGTACAGATCAGAGTTACAGCAGGTGATTTCAGCAGGTAGGACTATAGTGGTGATTCAGGCTAAATGAACTGGGGTTGTGAGAATGATACAGGTGTTGTAGAAGCAGAATCAAGTCTTCCTCTTCCAAAACATTCCCATTGTGATTGTTCTTGTTACTTAGAAAATAGCAAGGATGCAATTAAGAACTAGGGATGTTTTTCTTAAGAATACGTAAAGCAGGTAGCTCTTCAGGTATCTATGGAGGTGTGTTGCTTTGGGGATACCTGCTGGGATTTTGTCTCCATTTCATGTTGAAGTTTATGACAGGGCTTACCTGACAGCCTTAACTTGCACTTAACTCTCCCATAGAGGTCTCAGCCCAGTAGGTATTTTGGCAGCACTATCCTCTGAGCAGCACTGTCTTGTCTGTTTGGTGTGCTCCACTTTTGTAAGGAGACCAGAAGAAATAAGGCTCCTTACCGCTCAGTTGGTTTTCAGTAACAGGAGGAAATTAGGCATTAATTTTATTGTCACCAGTCTCCCAAAAGCTGCTTATATTTACTGCTACCATGTGACGTTTCAGCTTGTTTCTGGTGGCCTTCAGCCCTCCTATTTACCTAGGGATTGGACTGCAGCCTTGTTAACATTGCCTGACCAGCTGTATACATGTACTCATCCTTGACACATCGAGTGTAAAGGTCAGCCTTTTAGAGAATGGAGAGAGACTTACAATCACAATAAATGCTGGACACCAAAGTGCCAACTCTTGTATACAAAAGTACCAGCATTTTTGAAGGACATAAGTCAGTCTCTGCTTCATGAAACTTGAGCCCTAGCAGATGCATCAAGGTGGCAGTATGCTGTTTGTTTGTAAATCTGGGAGCCCTCCTGTTGAGGAGTTGGTTAATTTTGTCATGCTCTGAACTTCTGAGTGCTGGTGCAAGTGGGTGGTGGTAGGCCTCAACATCAGAGGTGGCTCAAGTTGCAGCTTGGTTGGTTGCTGCCTGCTGAATGCCCCCTAATCCCACAAAGTCATGGAAAACTGCTGGTATTTAGCACCTTGTGGTGCGTTGACCCTGGCTGGATGCCAGGTGCCCACCAAAGCCGCTCTATTGCTCCCCCTCCTCAGCTGGACGGGGGAGAGAAAATACAATGAAAGGCTTGTGGGTCAAGATAAGGACAGGGACAGATCACTCAGCAATTACCATCATGGGCAAAACAGACTCGACTTGGGGGAAACTAGTTTAAGTTATTATCAAATCAGAGTAGGGTCATGAGAAATAAAAACAAAACTTAAAACACCTTCCCCTCACCCCTCCCTTCTTCCAAGGCTCAACTTCACTCCTGATTTCTCTACCTCCTCTCCTGCAGTGGTGCAGGGGGACAGGTGGTGGAGGTTGTGGTCAGTTCATCACATGTTGTTTCTGCTGCTTCTTCCTCCTCAGGGGAAGGACTCCTCACACTCTTCCCCTGCTCCAGCATGGGGTCCCTCCCATGGGAGACAGTTATGCGCAAACTTCTCCAACCTGTGTCCTTCCCCCAGTTTTCAGTTCTTCACTAACTGCTCCAGCGTGGGTCCTTACCATGGGGTGCAGTCGTTCAGGAACAGACTGCTCCTGTGTGGGTCCCCTATGGGGTCACAAGTCCTGCCAGCAAACCTGCTCCAGTGTGGGCTCCTCTCTGCATGAGACCACAGGCCCTGCTGGGAGCCTGCTCCAGTGCAGGCTCTCCACAGGGTCACAGCCTCCTTCGGGCATCCACCTGTTCTGGCATGGGGTCGTGCATGGGCTGCAGGTGGATATCTGCTCCACCATTAACCTCCATGGGCTGCAGGGGGACAGCCTGCCTCGCCATGGTCTTGACCATGGGCTGCAGGGGAATCTCCGCTCTGGTGCCTGGACCACCTCCTTCCCCTTCTTCACTCACCTTGGTGTCTGCAGAGTTGTTCCTCTCACATATTCTTGCTCCTCTGTCCGGTTGCAATTGCCCAGTTCCCCCCCTTCTTAAACAGGTTATCCCAGAGGCTCTATTGCCATTGCTGATGGGCTTGGGCTTGGCCAGCGGTGGGTCCATCTTGGAGCCAGCTGGCATTGGCTCTGTTGGACATAGGGGAAGTTTCTAGCAGCTTCTCACAGAAGCCACCCCCATAGGGCCCCTGCTACCAAAACCTGGCCATGCAAACCCAATACACACCTTAAAGCACTGGTAGTAGTTCTGGAGGGAACCTCTTTGCTCTTTGCAAGGAGGTAATACAGTGAGAGGGATCTTGTGTAGCCTTTTTTGGCTTTAACTGGAGGAGCAGGAAATTTCCAGACTCATCTGCTATTATCCGTATTGGGTTGAAATTACTCACTATCTCATTGCCATTGCAAGGTAATGAATACCATTGTAGCCCACCAAAGAAAAAATAATCCAGGCAAACTGTTTTTGCAAGAAGAGAATAAAGAACTGATGCTCAGACGTTTGCTTTGGGAGAGGAATGGCTTTTACTCCCGTCCATGAACCAAGTCGACCATACTTTGTCAAGGCAGTAACTCAATTAGCAGCCTGAGGGTATCTTACTAAAAGGAAAAGATCAAGAAAAGCATTTCTTCCTAAGTATCCTGAGAACCTAGATCTTTATTCAATTTACTGCAGTACGTTCTTCAGTCTGTTAGTGTCTTAGAGTCTGAGGAATGCTTGTCTTTTGTATTTTAGGTCTCCAGCGTCGCAGACTGATTCCTGCTCCATTGCCAGATGCTGCCTCCCTAGGAAGAAAACCCAGCGTTACTGGCCAATGGGTTGATCTACCACCTTTGCCGGGCACTTTAAAAGAGCCATTTGAAATTAAAGTTTATGAGATTGATGATGTGGAACGATTACAGCGACACAGACAAGAAGAAACTGAGGTCAGCACATATTTTACAACAACTGTAGACAACTTAAATTACAGTATACAGGCAGAATCCTTGCTTGAATGCCGGAATGGTGTTCAGGAAATTGATTGCAATTAAAGCACTATAATTATTAATTTTACAATTCATATGTTGGGGTACCCTTAACACAGAAAATGAAAATGATTACTGTCTAAAATTAATTGTGTCTAACATGACTGATGGTGTAAATGGAAGTTACCAATGAATACATTATGAGAAGACTTTATAATCTTAGACCGCCTGATGAAACATTACAGCATCCCTCAACTATAGGGTCATTAACTCTTTATGTAAATGACAGGATTCTATTAAATTAGGGATACACTGAGTTTAATTTACTTGTAATTGGAAAACACTTCAGCTAATTCTGTTTTGGAGACCAGAATTCTATATTCTTCTGATGCCTTTTTCCCATTTCTTTCATAATAGCCTTTCCAGGATGTTGAGAAGGTAGGAATGCTTTTAAGAACATAAGAATTCATATGTTTCAGGATTAACTATAACCCTTACATTATTAGTAGGCTGTGTTTATCATTTGCACTGCTGGGAAAAAAAAATCTTCTACAAAAAGTAGTAATTTCAGAATGTATTAGAGATATTTGCTAATTCAGAGAAGTGCAACAAATGCTCGAGTTGAGCTAGCATGCTGTTCCTCTAGATTAGAATCCATTAATGTAAACTTCAAATAAATAAAAAAACCCAACAACAACAAAAAACCCACCAACCAAACAAAACAACTCACCTGCTAACTCTTACAAGTAATGAGCTGGGAGCAATCTGTGTGAAACTGTTGGAGGTCAGCTCATAGCAGGCAAATTAATGAAATGGTCTTTCTGTGTCTTAACAGGGTCTGATGTATTTCCATACCAAGCTGAAGATACTAGAAAGGCGCCAGCAGCGAATCAGAGAAGTAAAGGCAAAGCATGAATTTTTGAAGGAAGAGTTGGAAGAGACAAAGTGCAGGTTGATGATGGATCCAAATAAATGGAAAGAAGACTGTAAGTATTTTGCAAAACCAGCAAGCAGTGTGGTCAGCCTGTAACAAGTTTTCAGCATGTGAGCGGTCCCACTGAAAAAGTTAAGCACTTGCTAAGATATTTTGCTGAATTGAGCCCTAAAATACTCCGTGGCTCCGTTTGTATTTCTTTGATAGAGGATTTGTTCAGTGCTGAGTAGTACTGGAAATGAACAAAGAAACCCTCTCCAAACCAATCAGAAGAGAATGTGAAACCAATGTAGAGACTCACTATGATGCTTCTTAATATTAAATGCTTAGATAGCCTTTTATTATTCTTCTTTCCAAATAAGGAAAAAATGTTTTGCGTGTGCTGAACAAAGTGAAAAAATTTTCTTATTTCAAGTGAAATAAAATTCTACTCTACATTAATTGGCTGCCTTGTGATAGAATAATGTTTTGCTATGAGCTGTTTCTCTTACTCGCTAATTTTTTGTCTGACAGTTGAAGTGGATCCTGATCTCGATAAGGAGTCGCAGGAGTACCTGGAGGCACTGGAACAAGTGACAGAGGAACTGGAACAGTGTGTTAATCTGTGCAAGTCACATATCATGATAGTGACGTGTTTTGATATTGGAATAACAGATGCACAAGATGGAGTAAGGGAAGTGGAGGTCTGAAGAGAGGTTTTTCAAGGGACTAAGGGAAGTGAAGCTGGATCGTACGACATGAAGAAGTAAAGAGATTAAGTAGCTGGGAAGTGAAGGAGGAAAGGTGAAGATGAAAAAGCAACAATGAATGTTGTAAGAGAAAGAAACGGCTGAGGGATGGGAATGTTCATAAATCATTTGGTGCCTCAACGTGACTTGAACTGTACAAAGATAAAAGTAGGATCAAGTATTGCTTCTACCAGAGGGAAGCGAAGAAATTTAGTACAAACCAAGATGTTAATTAACAAACATACAAACATACAATGGAAGTGCCTTTAAAGTTAATTTGATTTTCATTTTTGTATTCGGTGCTAGAATTAAAGCCAGCAAACCTAAGCAGACCACAAAATGTATTCCTACGAAATATTTTATACTGTATAGTGTATTTATGACTATATGTAAAAAACAAACAACGTTGTAGCAAAAGCAATAAGTAAATTATGTTTTCATACCTGAACTTGCCTTCTTGTTTCATAGAAAAGCTGTTTTATGTAGCAGAATTAAAATTGTATTATAATTGGTTTTTTGGTTAGGGTTCAAGATATTTTTATGAACATTTATCTATTGAAAAGGTGTACTATGGCATTTTGAGATGATTGTTTTACCTTCAGGTTTTGTATTATTACTTTTTCAGATCAAAATAAATGTTTGTTTTCCATTTTATATATACATATATAGATATATATTAACTGCTTACCTACTTCCTTGGTTACTAACCTCACTTATCACAGACCTGGTCTTTTTGGAGTCGTAAACTTAATGTGAGGAAGTCTACAAAGGGCACTGTGGTTTGTTTTGGTTTTCTTTTTTCCTCTCTGACTGCAGGAATTGAGAATTATGTTTATTACCAAAACCATAAAACAAACAAAAAAAAAGGAACAAAAAGTTTTTGTAAATGTTAAGTTAGGTCCATATTTTTATATAGTTTTGACTATAAATATAGCATTTGCATTTTGAACTTTTAAGACAAATAGTATATCTTTTTACAGTTTTTCTAAGGAAGGCAAACCCTCAGGATCAAGTTTATACATGCTGCATGAGATTTGTGCTTTTTTGAAGGAGGCCACTTAAGTGCGGGAACTATTGATAAATTGTTGCCAAACAAATACTTTTGAAAAGGTTTAATAGTGTATGTAATGCCACATTTCATAATGAATCATATTTTCTAATCATCTTCCTTTTTATGGTTTTTTCAAATCCTTTGTACAAATATGTATTATAACAGCTTGCTTCAGTTTTTATCTGTGAATAAAAGATACATCTATTGTTATGATTGCTTCTTGCTATGTACATGATTTTAATGTTCGGAAGAGAGAGGATGGCCTGTGGTACACTGTATTAAATGTCATATATTATCTCTTTGCCCAAGAGAGATAACTGGGACCAGAGTTTTGACATTAGTCATCCTAAACCAATCAGGAAAGAGACAAAACACCAAAGGGTAAAATAAATAGCGATGATAATACTTATATTCTCTTAGCACTTCGTAGTTTACAGAACAAAGACCTGCGGCTCATATACTTGTTTTCCCTGATGAGACAAAGCAATTAAAATGGGTCTAAAAACACCAGAAAACTTTAGGAACTGGAATAGAGCCCTGGGCCTCGTAGGTCCATCATAGCAAACAACTACATTCATTTCTCTCTGACACTGCTGTGTTTGCTCTCTGGTCAGACGGTAGCTCTGTGTGCCTGGTCCTCGTCTCCCACTAATGCTGGTTGGAGTAACTCCAGACAGATTTAATGTAAAGCTACTGCTTCTAATGACACCATCTCAAGTATTTTCCAGCTATTTGGCCAAGCAGCCTGTAATGTGTGAAATTTTCCCCTCCCTCTTTTTATCCCCCTGTGTAGCCCTGACAGCATGGCATCCAAGCACCAGGTTCTCTTCCCCTCACAAAAGGCTGAGAGGGGGGTAAATGCTTTCCTCCTCATTCTGCAGCTGGAGAAGCAGGAGAGTGAAAGCAAGAGTCTGATGCTTGAATATCTTTGTGACTTTGCATAGGTTACAAAGGATGCCCTGCTCCTATCTACCTCCCTGTGATTCATCCCTGGAAAAGGGTGCACAGTGTTTGCATATTGACATTTGGCACTGCCTTGGGTTGTATGTGGGGGAACGTGGCATCCACAATTTCTAGAGGATCCCCTTGCTGATATCCTCGAATACCAGATATATTTATCAACTTATAAATTCCTGCTATATTTACTTTCTGTATGTGTTCAGAAAGTCACAGTTCTTCCAAAGATGGAATCAAAACCATGTAGTGATTCAATACATTGTGTTTTTTTTCAGAGCAAGGATCAGATTAATCAATACAACAAAAAAAAAAAAAGTCAGTGGCATGCTGAGGGACAAGTATTTCTTAGCAGAGGGGAAAACCTCCAAGCGAGAGGGCCAAAGAAGAATATATTCATGGGGAGCTGTGGAGTTAGGTTTTGCGCTGGTGCCATTACGCTGTCCTCTGGAGATCCACACCTTAATGGTGCTGCGGCAAGCTGGGTTGACCTGTGGAAGCCTCTAAGCCCCGGGCACAGCAGGGCTGGGCTCACAGTCTGACTTTTCAAGGTAGCCTGAAACCCCCTCTTGAATGGACACAAGAGTTTTTGTTTCTTCTATTTGCCAGCCAATTCATCCTCTCCTCAGAGGTCTTCATTGTTTCTCCCCTACTCTGGCAATATTATAATCCTCTGAAATAAAAATCAAGCCACTAATCATCCATCCCAATTTTTATAAACCTGACAATTTGTTTCACTATTCCACTGTACAGTGTTTGCTGATCAGGCCTGCATCCTTTGATATTTTCTCCTTAATATCTAAATATGGTTACATTTGCCACAAAGTAGCAGAACAGACATTTCGGTGCTGCTTAGTTCCGTGTCAACATGGCAATAGCATGCAGATTAAACACATTTAGCCTCTGGCTTGGTGACACTAAACAAGCCTGAGATGCAAAATAAGGTGAGGCACTGATGGATGAAATAGCAGACTTTTCCCTGTGCAAATGCTGGTCTTTATTGGTAGTTGTGGATAGTAAATTATCTTTCATATTTGAAGACTTCAGAGCCTGTCATATTCTTTTCTTTTTGGTTACTTTTGCAGTTCTGTCCAGTTAAAATTTATACAAATATTTGCTTAGTTTATGATTCAAGCCTATTCTGCAAAAGGCTTAATTATATAAGGTTACAAATGATAATTGCAAAATTAAGCTGGATGCTTTATTTCATTAATTTTCTATTGAGATTTAATGATTTCAAATAGCCATTAAATTGCATACTCAAAGACGTGATCTTGTTGAGTTTGTTATGGTATCAGATAAAACCTTAGGAACCCACTGGTGCTGGAGAACTGCCCGAGTTAGTTTTGGCAGGGCTAATTCACACTAGAATTCTCTCTCCCTTGGTTGCAGCTCTTCCCACGAAATCCCTCACCTCCTCCTTGCTGGGGCAACCCTTTCTAGGTCCCTTGATGGCCCAGTTTACCAAGCAGCTCACATCACATTTATTTCCCTGCAACAGGAAAAAACGTATAGACAGCTGCTGGTTTTTTTTAAACCAATGAAATGGTGACTCTAAGTAAAGTCTGAAGATTAGATTTCAGGAAGTGGGACATAAATTCCCTCCTCCTCAAANCCCTGCAACAGGAAAAAACGTATAGACAGCTGCTGTTTTTTTTTAAACAATGAAATGGTGACTCTAAGTAAAGCCTGAGGATTAGATTTCAGGAAGTGGGACATAAATTCCCTCCTCCTCAAAACCCACCTCTCACCAGGTTTTGTGAACCAGGAGACCAGAGGTGAGCTTGCCTGCGTGTGAGGGGCAGTGAGAGGCGAGGTCCCCACCGCCTCAGTCACATAGTCAGGCATCTTTCAGGAACAGATGAAGTACGGACTGAAACAGAAATCAAGTGAGAAAGTAGGACTCTTACCCGCTGACCAGGGGCTCAGGAAAGGGAGGAGAGCCTTGCATTCTGGACGTGGCCTGCAAGCTTACTTTTGCATTTTCCCATCCAATGGTCATGGTCCAATACAGAAACCTACTCCTGGGAGGTGGGATTTCAACTCACTTGTCAGAATTTACACATTGTTTGGATGAGTTGGAGTAGTCAGTAGCCACTCCTGTAAGCTGGGCAGTTGCTAACCATGTACTGAGCAGTGCACATCTACGGGGACATTACTACATTGCTAGAAGTGTTTGGCAATGCAGTTATTACAAACATAGATTCCCTATTGAGAAATCAGATGGTGTGTAGGCAAAAACTCATTTAATGTATGTGTGAAGCCTTTTTCCTTACAGTGCTTCTGGTCTAACCAGTTCCTGCTAAGGCATTTCTAGGAAATTCTAACTGCAGTATTGAAACATCAGTACTAAAAGAGAATGCAATAGAAATGTGAGATTATTTGTTCTTTTCTCGGCATGCAGAAAGTGTTTCATTTATTTCTATTTCAAGGTACTCATGTATTCTGTTTCTAGTTATAAACCCACGTTTTCCAGTCACTTGCATTTTATTTTTAAAGTTATGTGTGGAACATAACTCCACAGGCAGCTGTTCTATATTGTGGCTATAGGCAGGGTTTAAGGCAAAAATGTTAGCTATAAGATGGCCTCTGTATCAGATGTCCAAGCTGGCAGAAGCGGACACAAATAAAAAATCGTGCCGTATTTGGGCCCCAGTTCACTAGAGCACTTAGGCACCTGTTTAAGCAAACAAGTAAATCTGGTTTGTATCCAGCAAAACACTCCAATTTTGGCTTATATCCCATTGACTTGGATTTTTTTTGCTCCAGGGCTTCAGATGGTGTAAATTGCTTTAGCAGTGGCTCAGTGGAGCTATGCTGACTTTCACCAGATGAAGATCCTGCTGAAAATATTTTACTTATCAGTGGTATTTGGGAGAAAGGAAAGAATGATTCTTTTGATGTACAATGATATCACAAGTGCAACTTAGAAAGCAGAAACTGCCTCCCAGGCTGCTCCTGTATGTAGCATCTCATGGCTTCATGCAGAGTTTGACTTGCAGAAATCTGTTTATGTGGAATATGACATAACTCTTGATGGTGTAGATGTTCAGAGACATATATTACCAGACCTGCAGGGGACCTGCCTGATGATGGGGGTGTGTTTGGCATGACAGTAACTTACGACAGCTTACATAGGAGCCCATTTCTTCTCTTGTCTTTTCCCTTCCCAAGTCTCTCCCCACAAGCTGCTGGGGGGGCACGGAACAGCAGGAACATGATGGCAAAAGGAGACGAATCTTTCAGAGCAACCCATGCAGGGACTCCGGGTGATGCACACTTCCTCAGTGTCCTGGTTTTACATTTTTTATATGTCTTTTGCTTCTGACTGTTGCATTCAGCAACAGTCATTCCTGGGTATATTCCTGTGTCTCCCAGATAAGAGGGAAGGGCAGCTGCCACTTGGCTACATCTCACTGGGGGATGGACAGTAAAGAGATGCTCTTACAGAAGAACAAATAACATTTCTGCCTTCTCTCCAATGCATAAAGACTTGTTCAGTAGCATAATTCAGTTGCTGTACTTTTATATTAACATATTCTATAGAGATTAGAAACGTATTCAAATCTTGGTGGCCAGGAGGTCTCTCTGAGACAGCTTTTGTTTAGCTGATTTGTCTTCCAAGCGGAGAGCCCAGGCCCCGGCGTGAGCCAGTACAGCTTCATTCTGCAAAGGTTTTGCTTCATTTATTTCTTTAACGTAAACATTTCTGTGGGAGCTTCCTATCAGGTCTGGCAAAGGAAGGCAGCAGCGCACCCTGTGCTGCCTGTTCTCCCTGGGACGTCTGAAAGAGCTTGTCCTGACTTTCGAAAGTCTTGTTTTTGGAGCTTTGCTGTTGATTTCAGTAGGAGAAGAACCAGGTCATTAGTTAACTCCTGGCATCGCTGGTATTACGTGGCCAGAAAGAGCAAAGCCTTCAGTCCCAGGGTAGTGAAAAAGCAGGTTCATGCCTCCTTGTTATCAGGCGCTCCTAGCTGAGGTCAGTGGATTGCCTTAGATTCTGCCCTTCAGAGTGTCAGGGACCTAATCAGGGCTGCGGAGCTCCTGACACAGCTCACGTGACTGTATTTAAAGCACATTTTAATTGATCTGACCTTGTATGGGAAATACCTTTGGAGTCCTAATGTGCTGCTCTCTGGGAGGCAGGCGCAGCGCTCCAGGGCACAGGCAGCAGAGAAAGAAGCAGACGTTTTAGAGTTTGGCCTTTGACTGGAAAAACTGACTTTTAAATATTGGCTCACCTTTCCCTGCGTCTGTAACAATGACCCTCCATTTGTCAGCACCTGGCACAGATATACTTACAAATGCCACTTGTTTTGAAGGGTGCCACTCATTTTGTTGTACATTACCATTTAAATGAGTTACATTTGTACCTGAAGGCTTCAGTCTCATGGGGCTAAGTGCTGTACAAACACAATTTTTTAGCCTAAATAGGGTATGAGGGGGAAGGACAAAGTGGACTACTGCGTTTCCCTCCAAATTGAGCATGTAACAGTTCTTAAAAATATGTCTCTCACAATGTCCGTTGCTGAGTATGGAGCAAAACCTTCAGTCACGGCAGCTGAAACAGACTGCAGACAGGCTCTGATGGGATCCCATTTTCAAACTGCTTGGTGTTCACAGCGGAGACATGTTATTTACTTGTATGACAGGAAATGATGGAAAGCAAAGCATTCCTTTCAGCTTTTGGGAAGAGAAACAGAAGGAGGAAAATGTAATGATGTATACAGATACATCCACGACAGAAGAAAATGCTAGCACCCGGACTGTGCGCTTCTTTGCAAAAGCTGTGTGTTCTAGGCGGGCACAAAGGGGTGGAGAAGACTGAGGGCAGCCATGTGCTGCTTGTCCCTGTTTATATCCTTGGTCACATTTCTGCTAGGGCTCCTACCAACCAAATTATTTGCAAAACCCCTATGTATAGCTTGGATATAGCAATTTTATAGAACACTTTCACAAACACAAGGTTTTCCTGTTTTCTCCTTTCCCCAGGTCTTCGTGTTCTACAGGGCATCGTGTATTCTTCCTGCTGTTGCCTCTTCAGATGCCTCGCTTGGTCTCTGGTTTGCTCTTTGATATCTAAAGTATCTCCACCTTTTCTTCCAGCTCTTCTTTACGAATATTCCGGTTGTAAATGCAGTTTGCCATTAGGCGTTATGCAATGGGAGCTGGCCCCTGCCAGGAGAGGATACAGGAGAAGGAGAGAAGGGTAGGAAAAGGAAAGCTGCCTGGTAGAAAAACTGGGAACAGAGTTCAAGTGTAGGAATCAAACACTCAGCTGTGCTGGGGCCAGTGAGGTTACGTTTAGAATTGGACCAGCAGTACCGATATGCACAGCAGACAGTTATTAGTCATCTTCATATATACTAGGTCAGAAAGTCTTTCTGCCTGAAGTTCACTGAGCTACGCCTGTGTTCGAAATGCATTTGAGAACTGCTCAGTTTTGTGTCATACTTTTATTGCACTGTTAGGTATAGCCATTAAGCCATGACAATTACTAAATCCAAGTTCAAAAGATAGAACTTCACACTGCTAGGATTTTTTAAGATTATTTTTAGGCAACTAATGAAATAATGCATACACACCACATATCCATACTCCAATGAGCTCCAACAAGACAGTCACCATTTGCATGGGATTTCTCTAGAAAAAAATACAGTAGGCTGCTGATGGAAGTGCTGAATGTGGAAATCAACTATTTTTCTTGGTTTACATGTTCAGAGCTTATTATGTGGCCTTATTAATCTACTGTTTGGAAAAAACAAAATGCAGTGGATCAGCAAGCTAAGGTCTGGTATATTCTTGGGGTGCCCTGGAGCTCTCTTCAAAGGTCCTGTGACTTTGGAAAAATTCCCTTCTCCAGTTTGGATGTTAAGAAATTACTTCATGGGGTTGTCCTTGATGGAGAGCTGACCCAACACAAACTGAGCTCTGAAATAGCATTGAAGCATTAAACTTCAGTGACACATCTCATTTACTTTTTCTTTAAAATCAGAAACTAGGGAAGCTACTCTGATTAACTCTGTCAGGAGGGACTTCCACATGTACTGACAACACACTGACTGGTTTGCCATAGGGGCTAAAGATCACTTTTCAGGTGTGTAAAATTGTAAATGCAAGTTTGAAAGCTTCATAAAATTTACCCCTCCATGGTGCGCATGGCACGGATGCGATATTTGAGTCATTGATGTTCTATGATTGGTTAATATAACAGATAGGTCTGAATATGTTGGGAATATGGCCAGGAATTCCGGCTCCATATGCACCAGGCATGCAGCTGTGCAGTCCTTGCCCTCCAAGGCCTTTCCCCATTAGCAGTGTTAATAATCAGGCTGGAAACAAGCACAGCGGTCTGACAGCACCATATGCAAACTAACTGGGAACCTTTGGAAACGCTAGTGCCCTGACTTCCCTTCTCTGGCAAAAGCCTCTCTCTGCCCCTTGCATATACACAGCTAGTTAATAATTTTCCAGCTGCTGGGAACTGAGAAGATGTGGGGCTGCTCCCGGCACTCCAGGACCCATGCAAGTTGTTGCGTGCATTTCAAGTGGCTTCCACTGTGTTGGTATTTACACAGAGCTGCCGATGCTTTGCAAGGGGTAATTTAACTGTAATCTCCCACAGCAACAAGCTGCACAGGCAGTAGCTCTGCTATTTGTATATAAGTTTAAAATGTGGCAATACTTCAACAAAGCCAGCGTGGCTTTGTGTTTGCAAACGTGTTGCATCAGCCTTGCCTTTGTTGTGCTATCATCTTATCAGAGTGAATGACTGATGTGTTTTGCCAGCCTGCAGCGCGTTGGCACATACTCTTCTAAGGGACCTGTTGTGGCTTTTTGTTTCTGGAGCGCACACCTGTAAGCTGGGGAGAGGGTCAGCGCGCGACTGAGCAGCTCCACTGGTTGACAGAAATATCCGTGGCAATTCAAGCTCTCCTGCTAGTTCCCGGTCTTTGAAAAGCCCCAGGTCTGGTTTTAGCAATGTCACAGGTGTCAGTGCCAGTGTGGTAGGGCCCTGTGGGCCACCTGAAACACGTCCAGTTTTTGTCCTTATTGCACTGCAGCGGCTGTTTCTTGAACTTTAAGTTTTAAACCACTTAATGTCAAGATGGGAGTTTTGTTAGCATTTACATGCGTCAGATTACGATCACTCCCATTGCCCAGAGGGATGCGAGAGGGATGAAGAAATAACAGATTTCACTGTGCATTTGGAATAAGGAGTAAAAAGGCTGTAGTCTTTTTTTTGCAGCCTTTCTGCACACAGAGAGGGGAGCGGTGACCATGTGGAAGGACTCAGCTTTGTACTGTAGCCGACTTGAGTGACGACTTGACAGCCCTGGCAGCGCACTGGTGACTCACCACACCTAACAATCCAACAAGAGCTGAGATTTGCTCTGTATAAAGCCAAATTGCTCTTTTTATTTGCTTTATGTTGATTTTTGCCTTTTCTAAGATGCGTGATGAACCAAGGACAGCGGTAAGATGTTTCATACCTTAGCAAACAGGGTTTTTTCCCCCATTTTGTCCAAACTTGAACTTGTCCAGAGGCCTTTGAATAGAAACACAGTTTGCTTTTTATATTGGGTATTTCAGACATGTTCTGACTGCATCATGTAATGACAATAGAAAAACAGCAGAACAACTACAGCAGAAGAACCTGCGGCTGTTAGTAACTATCTCTGATTTTATTGTTCTCCCTTAGACCAGTACCATTCCCACCCACACCAGTAACAGACTATATTAATGCAAGAGAGCTTCGCCCCAGGGTTCACACTTCAGGCTGTGCATGGGATCTGGCAGGACAAGCAGAGAAGCATGGTTTCTTACAGACTTAGGAACAACTCCCCTCCATGCCCTGCCATTAAAGTCAAGCTCCTGCTACACTCCCAGTGACAACCCCAGCAGACAAAAGGCAGCGTGTGCTGCAGCTAGTGCAGAGCAATTCGCGTGCCGGCTGCCTGGACAATTGCTGCCACGGGGACTGCATGAAGCCTGACTTGCATCCGCCCTTCCCTTGGTGGAGGAGTTAATTTCCTCCTCTATCTCGCTGCCAGTTTTCATGAAGCCCCGTGGGAATGTAATTATCACTGAGATTTCTGCCCTTGGTCAGATTTGTTTGACGTTGGCCAACCCTCCTCCCAGTTACTGAGGATAAGGGGGAGAGTGGTGAGATGTACAATGCTGTTGAATAAAAATGGCTCAGCACTTAGAGGAGTTCCTATGTGCAGTATGAATCTAAATAATTTGCTTTCAAAGCCAAGCATGGTATTAAACCAGAAAAATACGCAATGAAGCAACACGCTCCTGAGTGATTCAGTGACTTTAGTCCTAAACCTGAGGTCATCTCCTGTAATGAGATACATCTGAAATAGGGTTTTGCTTTTCTCAGTAAATAACGCCTTTCTCTGCTTCCGGGAATGAATTGTAAGTAGTTGAGAAGAGAGGATATCAGTGCAGCCGGTCGATCTGTGTTCAGTGGGGTCAGAAAAGCCGAAAATAACTCTGTCCTGGAATTTGCTTACCAGGATTTCTTACAGTTCCAGATTCTGGATACAGATTACATGGGCGCAGCCTTACCTGAGAGTACACTCAGGTAAATTTAATTTGTTTGATCTTACATCAGTATTGATGAAAAGAGAATTTGGTCCTTAGGCCGTTGTTCAGAAAAGCACCTGTGTTTAGAAAGGATGCCTACACACGGGCTTAACTCGCTGCCATGCTTCAGAAAGCACTTTCCTAATTTACGGGCTTCGTGTGCGTTATTGAATGGAACTGAATTAACTGGAGGTGAAAACAATTCTAGCACATTTCTTCAGCTGCTGGCAATACATGTAACTCCATTGTCTTTAATAACGAGTGCTAATTTTACACCTGTTAAGGACTTGATAAAGAGCAGTGTTGGCAGCGCTGTGCCTTCTGGGGTAGATAATAAGCCATTTTGTGTGTGAGTCCTGGCTTTCTCACTTGCTTGTGCTGGCTGGAGTGTTATGAGGGTGAGATGTGGATTTTAGTTGCTGCTGAGCATCCTATATTATTTTTCTGCCTCTCCTATGCTGCTAGTAGCCATATGGGTGATTCTTTTGGGAACGTGCAAGCACCATATTTTGACTTGTACCCCTGTGTGAATTGTTTGAATTGCTTTCTTGACTTGTGTGATCAGTCCTAATAGGAGGAGAATGTTTGAAAATAGTCTTGGCTTGCATGTACCTTTGTCTCTAGAAGTGAGGGCAGTCATGTCTTGGCTTTGGAGGAGTTCTAGTGAGAATTTTTTTGAAGTCACTAATTGTATGGGCCATCTGCTGTGGGGGGAAGGGCTGAAAAATGGTAGGTATTGTCTTAAGTGTGTGTAATCCAATTTTTTTTTGTGAATGCAGCCTTTAATCACTAGTCTTGCAAAGCGAGGCATCTGTTTCTGAATTTAAGTAGCTGAGACTAATCAGACTAATTCAAGTCTTTCTGCAATAGGCCTAATTGATCAACCTAATATCTTTAAAAAAATTGTTTAATTTTGTTACTTTACAGTAAGGAAGATGAGTCTTTTAATCACTTTGCATGGTAATCTTGCAAGTTGATGTAGAAATTTGTTTACAAAATACACCTGTTCTCATTTGTTGCTACTTCAAAGCCGGCCCTGTGCTTACAGGGAGAAGAAACTGCTGATGTGTGTATTTCCTACCAGAGTTCTTTATTCTCATAGTAGGACAAAAAGTTATGTTAGTTTGAAATACACCTTAGCCTGAAGTGGATGTGAATTCTTCCAATGTAAATTGACAGTCTGACCTGAAGCATTCAGTCTGAGAAGAGGTTTTCAGTTAAGCCTTTTCTCATATTCTTATGGCACGCCAAAATACTTTGTTTTCAGACCTGAGTGCCCTGCTGTGAGGAGAAATTGTTAGTATATGCATTTAGGTGCACAGTGCACTCAGTATATTTTGCAAACACTGAAGCAAGCTATTATTAGAAGAGTGCTATTGAGGGTAAACTGAGGAAGAGCAAACCCACACAAGTCAGTGGGGCTAGTAGGTAGTAGACTTGGCTCCTTGTTCCTCACTCTGACTGTTGGAAAATACACCACATCCCAGAGCTACCAGTCTAATATTGCCCGGACCTGCACGAACTTCTTGAATCAAATGCAGAAATGTTATTTACAGGACAAAAATGTGCTTCTGAGAAAAGGATACTCATCCTGTCACTGTAAAACTAGCAAATCTGAATTCTGTTAAACTTGCCTCAGGTAGGAATTCACTGATATTTTTACAATCGGATATTGTCATGTTCTTGGGGAAAGCTGAAGTGGACTAAATGATTCATTTTATTATATGCACAGACACACATTCAGGCAGAAAACTGTGGTAGTAACAAAATTACATTGCTTTGCTTTGTGAACTTGTTAAAATAAGGTGTTTTATTTGCTGGTGTTGAAAGCTAGAACCAGTCTTCCTTACAGCTTCAGATAAACCCTGACATTTCACGCAGGCCTCAACCCTGGGCAGATTATTAACCCTTGAGTGAAGTTACCCTTGACATCAGTCTAACGTGTAGTGAAAGTTATTCATATACTTAAGCCTTTATCTTAATTATCATTTGCCTGCTCTATTAGGGAACGGATTAATGTGCCAAGGCCAAAAAACCTCTGTGTTTCTATTCAGCCAGTGCCTATGGGGCCAGAACCTTTTTCTTAAAAGGTATAGGGAATAGCCCTCCTTCTACTGTTCTTGTGATGGTAATATAAGAAGAGAGGAAACTATAGTATTGAACATAGTAACAAAATAATGCTTACTGTTTCATAAAGCTGTAGTGGAAAATAACCAAGGGGAATGTCAAGAGTAAGCCAGTGAGAGTTAGCTTACAAAAATCTGGCATTACACAAAGTCAGAAACACATGACAACTTCCAACTCATTTTATTTCACTTAGTTAATATTTTGCAGAGTGTTTGCATATGTAGTGCTGATTAGTACCAAGATCTAGTCTGCCTAAGCCTTTTACCAGGTAAATAAACCAACACCCTCCAAATAACATTTAAGCATAGGTAGTCATCTTGACTTAATCTGACATGGACACTTGTTCCAAATGTTCTTATGCTTTCCCCTTCTATCTCTTATAAAGACAGCACCATAAGTTTTATAGGATGTATTTGGGATGCTTCTTAACTCCGAGAAGACATGGTAGCATAAATAATTTTACTAAATGATCTTGAACATTCCCTTTATACTTTCCTATCATGTAACCAAGATAGCACCTTGCAGTGGTGGAATGAGATATCTTGGTATTGCAAATGTTGCCACAGCCTGACATAAGTTTTGTCACTTAGAAAAATTAAGTACTGGGGCAATCTTGGACATAGCCATGGTGTTTTCATGTGGTTTGCTGTTGCTCTATTGATGGTGATGCTGGCAGTCTATTATAATGTAATACTGGGAGGAATTGTTACTATCAGGTGTTTGATGTATGAGCAAGTAGTGATCCTTTCTGTTAAATATCTTTATCAATGATCCAGATGAGGGGATTGAGTGCACCCTCACTAAATTTGTAGATGACACCAAGCTGGGTAGGAGTGTTGATCTGCTTGAGGGTAGGATGGTCTACAGAGGGATCTGGACAGGCTGGATCGATGGGATAAGGCTAATGGTATGAGGTTCAACAAGGCCAAGTGCTGGGTCCTGCACTTGGGTCATAACAACCCCATGCAGCGCTACAGGCTCGGGGAAGAGTGGCCAGAAAGCGGCCTGGCAGAAAAGGATCTGAGGGTGTCAGTTGACAGCTGGCTGAATATGAGCCAGCAGTGTGCCCAGGTGGCCAAGAAGGCCAACAGCTTGTATCAGAAATAGTGCGGCCAGCAGGACTAGGGAATTGGTTGGCCCCCTGTACTCGGCACTGGTGAGGCCACACTTCAAATATTGTGTTCAGTTTTGGGCCCCTCGCGATGGGAAGGACATTGAGGTGCTGGAACGTGTTCAGAGAAGGGCAACAAAGCTGGTGAGGG
>RSEF01000005.1:55633251-55654004 GCA_003993805.1 Himantopus leucocephalus
TTGAGTCACCATCCCTGGAGGTATTTAAAAGACATGTAGCTGTAGCGCTTAGGGCCGTGATCTAGTGGTGGACTTGGCAGTGCTAGGTTAATGGTTGGACTTGATCATCTTAAAGGTCTTTTCCAACCTAAATGATTCTATGATCTTGTGAAATTTGTTAAATGAAATGTCTGTAGCATTCTCTTACTGGAGCTGAAATAATAGGAGGCTGCTTGGTCACTGGGCACTGGGTTGCTTGCTAAATTTAAGCAGGGGAGTCCTTATGAGCTGAGAGGCTCAGAGGGGCTTTTCCAAAAACCATGGAGCCTGGACAACTGGTTAATTCTGGGCTTTCTTTTGCATATGCAGTGGCAGAAAGGTAAGGAAGCGGTTGTGAAGCTGGAGGAAACAGGAGGAGGATTTGGGGAGATGAAGTGAGACAGGTAGACTTGTCTTTTGTAGCGAAGTAATTGCCTGCTGCTGTTTATTCCTCTGGTGCTTTGGTAGCTGGGCTTGGCTCGTGTCTTCTGTAACTAGGCAGGACTGCACCAAAGATGTTCCTGACAAGTAGTGGGCTTGCAGTGATAGCAACTAATGGGAGCACTATATGTCTTGTTATTTGGTTACAGCCTTTACTATGATTGACTTTTACTGGAGTGTGGGTATGAACAGGACTTCTAAACATGTGGGAAGAGTCTCTCCACCCTCAAACAGTCTGATGCTACTGTCCTTCCTGCAAAGAAGGTAAGATTGTTATATTTTCTTCAACTCAGCAGTTCGCAAGAGGTAAGACATTTTTTTCACTATGAATAAATTATGATGTGTGTTTTGAAACTCTGCTCTAACTAAATTTGCCATTTCTTATCTATCTTCTGGTATGCAGCCACTTGCTGAAAAGTAACGGCTTTTGTGACATAGGAAGTATGAGACTGTCTAGCAAGAGTGTGTAATATAGTCCTCATACTACTTTTATACTTGTTTAATAATCTCTCAAGGCCCAGTTGTGAACTCTGACCCAGAGCTGCCAAGATTGGGATAATCTTGGTGTCTGAGAATAGAAGCAGCTTTATACTAAAATTCTTGTCCAGCTGGGATTTTTTCAGTCTCCCTTCCCTAAGGTTGCTATGTGTGTGTAGAAGAGGGGAGCTTAAAGTTAAGCTTTTATTTTGGTAAAAAATAAAGCCTTTGGTAAAAAACTAGGCTTGTACGGTTGATTCAGCCTTATTCATATGCAAACACCCGAAGTGATGTATCTTAACTTATACAGCAAGGCTATTGTGTTTACTCTGTATCCTGTATTGTGGAGGGATGTGATTTACTTAAGGGTCTTTCTCTCTCTGCTCCTCACCCCAAGTTCAGGTCTTCTAGCCCAACCAGGTATAACAGATTTGAAAGTAGCATTTCACACCCTGCTCTACTAAATTCCTTTTTAAGGAAGCTCTAATCTGGGTATTGCTTCATAAATGTGTTACTGTCTGTAAGAGCTAAGGTTCATGAGGTTTTTCTTGCATATACTTTTTGCTCATGTGTCATAAATTTACACCTCGGCATTTAGTTAGGGGGTTGCAAAACCTGCATACCTGCATCGTTGTTTAAAACATGCTGCATAATGCACACTCATTTGCCCACATCTTACTATTTCCCTTGCTGGTTAAAGCTGTCCTCTGTACTACAAGTTCAAGTCTATAAAGGTTACAGTAGTTCACGTGTGCTTAAAGTCAAGATTGCTTCTTTTGCTTTCTGTTCAGGTTAATCTATTTCAGCCAAACTTATTAGCCAAGGCATTTGGGATCCTTCCCATATACAGCCTCAATAAATTCTGCAAACATCTTTTTGTAGGGATGCTGACAGATGAACATCTGGTTAAGGGCGAAGTGGAAATGAAGATGTCCTTAAGACAGTTTTAGACACTTCTTATGTTGGAATAGTTCTGGTGCTGAAAAGCTTTGAGAGCAGTTAGACCAGCTGGGGAAGAATTGGGATTTGGGGACACCCAGTTATGTCTCTTTCTTTGAACACAGACACTTCTTTAGATTTCCTGTTATGGGAGAAACGTAGATTCTTGGGCTGTAACCTTAGTGGAGGTAAAACAGTATGGCTTTACTGAAGCCAGACTGACACTGCTTCTACAAGATCTGTTTTTAAGATTTTTCATCACTCTGCAGGGCAAAACAGGTGTGCTTTCCTCTAAAGGACATTGTGTTCTCTGTAGAGCTTCAGTGATGAGTAAAGAGAAATCTTTCCATTTAAATAACTGTAATTTGTATTGATGATAATATGCTGAATTCTATAACCACTTCCATCTCTCAGAAGGATAATACATCCTTGAGTTTTGGGACACTGTTTCATCTGGAGGTAGTAGATGGATGTAGATGTCATGGGGTCTTTAATTTTCACTCCTTAGATTCATTCTCCTTCTTTCTGATTAATTTCTCTATGGGGTGTCTGCCTTTTACATCATGGCAAATGGAGTGCCGGGGGGAGGGAGATGTAATGTTTTATTAGCAGCCTCTGTTTAATGTAACTGTGCTAGTCCTGTGAACTAAATATGCTATCAAATGTAATTCCCCTGAGATGAACAGACTTACTGATACTGGGAGAGCTGTAGAAGAACATATACAGGCTATAGAGGAATGCTTGAAAAGCCAAATCTTTTCTGTACCTTTTTTCTAAGCCTGACCCAGGGGTCTTTTCTGTTAATCTTAAGTTTTGCTTTCTTGTAGAGAAGGAAAGATATTTTGATATATAGTATGTATTTGACAGCTGATTGAATGAAAAGGTTGACGCTAATGTGTGATATGAGTTGTACTGCACTGACCCTGGGAACATATCAAAGAAAGGGTGAAAACAACATAGTATACTAGGAGCCCATATGCATGAGGTGTCTTCTTTTATTAAGCAAGTTTTTGAATAAGTTCATTGAAGCACAGAACTGAAAGAATTATGAAGTCCAAGCCAACATCACTCCATTATGTCTCTGCTTTCACATCTTTAATTCCATGAGACTGAGAACGCTATTGCTGCTTCTGTAATTTGCAGGTCACTGTTTCCCACAGTTAGTGTGAGATGGGGTGGTGCCTACATTCTTGGGGCTCCAAGACTGCCTTGATGTGAAGTCATTTCGTACTTTGAAAGGAAAGGTGGAATAAACTGCCTTGTGTAAGGTGGGTGAGCGCTGAGGGTGGTGTGTAATCTCCTTGGATTAACATGTGCTTTAGCTCCTATTTTCTAAGACTAAGCAGTGGGCAATTTAGAGAAGCATTATTTTTCCCTTCTTTCATGTGGAAAACAACATTACTACAGAAGCTGTACTTGCTCATGCTGTGTGTGGCTGGGTTACTTTGACACTTTCTGTCCTTGTCTAAGGAGTCCCAGATCTTGCTCCTGTCTAATTAGTTTCACTCACTTGTACTAGGGATGAACCTGGAGATATTTGGAAGCATGCCAGCCACAAAAAAAGGTGTATGGGAAAGAAGTGACTTCAGATCTCCCAATATCAGTCTGGTGCTTAGCTATTAAGCAGCCTTCCTTTTCATTACCATAAAGAACACTTTGAATCTGCCACAGACTATTTAAGGGATCTGAGGGGAAGACACTTAGCTTCTCAATCTCTGTTTACTTCTGCAATGTGTGGTACAGTAAATAGATCTAACTGGAATATTCTGAAGTTTATGGTGATTAGTAAGCCTCCTTGAGAAACCTGGATGCAATATACCGTAGAATGATATTACAATGTTGTCTTTACTGATCAAAAAGTGATTACTTTTAGAGGAGTCTAATTGTACATGAAAAACTTGTAGCCAGTAGCAGCACAGTTCATTGCCTAGGGACCTTGTGGTTTCATAAACCAACAATCTGAATGCTTTATTGACAAGTCAAATTTATGTTGACCAGATGTATAGTCAAGGACTTAGCACATCCTTAGTCATGTGTAAATAAGTGCTTTTAAAAGAAAGGTGGCGTTCTAAAAAGAACTAGGGATCTTTTTAGTATCCCTTTTCTAGTTAGAAGAAGGGAAAGGTAATGCATACAACTGCAACTTCCAACTGAAATTTTGAAATGTATGTTCTGCATGTGATATTGGACCTGAACCAGTGCCCTCTCCATGCATGCCTACTGGTATTGTCAAATGCTCCACTAAAAAACCCCACCCTGCTCCACNTGCAACTTCCAACTGAAATTTTGAAATGTATGTTCTGCATGTGACATTGGACCTGAACCAGTGCCCTCTCCATGCATGCCTACAGGTATTGTCAAATGCTCCACTAAAAAAACCCCACCCTGCTCCACACATTAATTTTTTTAATGCCGTGGCTTCTATTGATTTATGCTTTCCCTGAACCACCTGCTGTGATGGTATTGTGGTCTGTGGGGAAGCGTATCACTGATTGGTACAGTTTTATTACAAAAAGGCCTGATTCTTGAATGGCATTTTGCTGGGGGTGTTCCAGCCACTCTGCAGAAGAACTACTGCCATGCAGAGGTAGAGACATCTGTGGTCGCTGAAGCTTTCACTACTTGCTTTTTGCAGTGTGTCCGTTTTTCATCCTTGGAATTCTTGTCTGCATTCAGTGTCTCAGCCTTTACAGCAAAAAGCTGGGAAAAACCTCTCAGGAAGAGCTGTTCTTGCTTCTCACACATTGAGATTTCTTTCTCAGCCGATACTAGTGGTTCTTAGCCTCTCGTACATTCATCCAAGTCTTCACAGAAACCACTTCTGATTTATTGTTGATGTTCCTCATGGAAAGGCAGAGTGATCCTCCGTCCTCTTGATGCTTGACTTCTAGTACCTTTACAGTTGAGTTTAAGCAATGAGTGCACATTCTTCTGCAGTCAAATTGCTGTGCTGTTGTCTTGGGGGAGGAATTAATTGATCTTCTCCAATACCTTTGCCTGTGACAATACTTGTGCGGGAAATATATGTGGTTGCTGTGGTTGAAGCACAGCTACTCCTGCAGCACACTTAGGAGTGATACAGAGGTATCATCCCCGGCCAACTCTGAATCATGGTCCAAGTGACCAGATCATGTTTAAAGTGCCATGGATTGGAACAACCTTTGGCACAAGTTTAGACAGAAGTCTGGAGTAATGCTTTTTAACTGTGTGCTTTGCAATACCACCTCCTGACACCCTGACCAGGCAGTCCTTGTTCCATGTAGGAATGTCTACCCAGTTTGAATTTGACCCTTGGTTCTTCCACATCCATCCATGAAGCCACAAGCTAGTGAACTACTTTATATCCCTGTTGTGACAGTGTAAGGGACACAAGTCACCAGTTTTAAGCAATGGGGTCTTGCAGTTGTGGCCTGTTTGAGTAGGCCATGAACTGCTCTGTGCTGGTCACCACTGCTGCCAGTCAGCTCTGAGGCAGCTGGAAACAACAGTGGCAACCCATCATGGGCAACAACCTCAGACGGAGTGCATGGTATCCCTGCTTAAACATTTAAACAAGAAACATTTCTTCACGAAGAAACTGCTTCTTCCACCTAGACCTTCTGTGCTGCCCATCACCTCACTGGTGTAATTTTGACTGACTGAGTGTAACTCACTGAAAATAAGGCAAAAACCCCCACCACATTATGGTTGTGTATCTGTGTCGTTTTTCTCAGTGCCCAAATTAGTGATAAGAAATGTGTGCTATTTAGTAACAAATGAAGGAAAATTCCCTGACTTGAGTGTTTTTCTGATGACAGGCAGAAAGGTTAAAGCTGGTAAACTTATTTTAAAAGCATGGTCCCAGATCACAAGCCTCTGAAAATGAGTGTTGGGCTCTTAGAAGAGCTTTATGAGCATGCTTTTGTTAAATAGCTGCTCTGATCTTGCTTATTCAGTCTTTAAATTAATGTGTAAAAGATGCCCATAAGCAACCAGCAGCTGAATTGACTGTGATTAGATGGATTATTACTATTACTCAGCCCAACAAGTTGCTATATGTTTTGTGTACTCAAGCAAATTTTGCTGTGCAGGCAAGTGGAATGATATGCACATGGGCTAACATAAAATCCCTCAAAATATCCCTGGATTAGACAAACATAGACTTATGGAGTTGAAATAGAAATGAATTGCCTGTGTTTCTAAATTAGAGGCTTTCTGGCATTTACATATACAAATAGCTTCTATCTCAAAATATTCTGTTTCCAACAAGCATCGACTCAGTTGCTCCTTTTCTCCCCATGCTAGGAAATAGGAGCCGATTTATCAGAGCATCAAACTGATTAAGAAGAGATTATCTGCTGTAGGGGCTCATTTAAAGAGGTCTGGGGATTCTGCTGGGTTGCTGTGTTCGGTTGAATTCATTTCACAGTAAAAATCCAATCTCTTGGCTTTAAATTTCTTTAACTCTTTCTCTTGGGTTGAAAGAACTAGGAAGTTCTTAAAGCTTTGAAGCCATGCAAACTGCAGAAGGCTGTAAGCATTCCCGGTGATAAAGTAACCCTGGAAGGGTCTTCATCGTATGATGAAGAAAAGGCTTTGCAATGTGAAGCATGAATCAGGGCCTGTAACCCAACACTCCTCCTGTGGCTGACTGCTCTGAGCTCTCACCCTCCTTAGGAAGGATTGAGTGCTGTTGCTGATGGACAGGGCTGAAACATGCTCAGCCCTGCCTGCCTGCTTTAAACAGTTACCCCAAAGGGTGGCGGTTGGGTTAAGGTGGCAAGCCTTTCTTCCGTAATTTTTTGAGAGGTCTGGAGCTCAAGCTGAGGTAGCAGTTGAACACTTTAAGAATGGCAGGTAAACCTGGCTTTGAAAAAGGATCTAGACCCAGGGATTTGTCAGCTGAGATACAACAATTGTATTACTACCCAAGGAATCAAAAAAGAAAGACCGGGAATATACTGGGAACGAGAGGGGAACTATGAGGCCCTGTGGTCCTCTTCTCCCTCAGATCCCACAAGGACTTCATGTTCAGTTCCTTTCCAGACCTTGGGTTAGGATGACAGCTCTAGATCTTATTCTACTCTACAGAATATTTTAATATATGACTGAATTTTTTTAGAGAACAATTTATTGTTCATTGTCTAGGAGAAAACAGATAATTGATGCCCTTACTACAAGACTGGAAATGGCCATTAAGACAAATCCTTATTTCATCATTTCCAGGTGTTCTTTGGGGAAACTTTATATGGCAGGAAATTCAAGCCATGAGTCAAATAGTTACAACACAAACAGTATTATTTCAATCAAGGGACCTTTTTCTGAAATAAACTATAAAAATACAGGAGAATACTTTATTTCCTCTTTAAGCTGTTGTTCAGGAAAGCACTTAATCATTTTAAGGCTCACTGACTGCAATGTGACTTACACATATGTTTAAGTGCTTTATTGACTAGAGGGATATTCCCAGTGAGAGGCAAGCGCTCACTGACTATGTGCCTTGTTCCACGTGTCTCCTATCTGGTCCAGATTTGTATTTGCTACTACGGTCCAGTAACTTTTCATAATTTTTGATTGGTGTTGTGTTGGAGCCTGGTGTACTGCTGCTCTGACTGCTGGGTTTGGGCAAGAGGAGGAAACTATTGTAACCAATGCAGCAGCGCCTTCCCTAATCCCCCTGGGTCTGGGAGAAAGTATTTGCTGATGGCAATTCCTTGGACAGGTGATAGCTGGGAATCAAGAAGGCATAAATCATGTGAAAACATGATAGCAATGCACTGAAATACTGTGGTATTTTTTTATACAACTTTATAGCAAGGCTGAATCACACCGTTATTAAAGCTGATCTGAATGGGTAGGGCAGGGCACCAGTGTAATGGTGACTTTGTCCTTTTGCAGCATTTCTGAACAACAGCTTACAGAGGAAATAAAACATTCTCCTGTATTCTTATAGTCCTGTAAATCCCCTCCAGAGTTGTTTGTTTTCACATTATGCTGTGTTTGGGAAGCCCCTTGAGGCAGAGGCCTCCCTGGGCTATTGTGAGCAGCCCCAACTAAGTGTTTATAATCAAAATAGAGCAGGCAGAGAAATGTTTGGAGATGAAAGACAAATGGAATGACATATCCAGGGTGACAGGTCATCTCTACCTCTTCTAGCAATGGGCTCAGGCTTCCCTGCACACACTTCTGTGACTCCTGCACAAGCTCTTTCCTGCATATTTCAAATGCACGTTCCACTGCGTGCTGCACAAATGTGAAAACAAAGTCTAGGCAAAAGCTTCAGACTTGTTGGCCCTGAAGAGGGTGTGGCAAGTTGAAAGTGGGAAGTTCTTGCTTGAGTTTTTGTCCTTTAACACCATATCGTGGTTTGCATGTTGATAAAGTTACTGAGCCGAAAGACAGCATTTGGCTTTTATGCAGCCTGAAGAATATCCACTCAGTGGGTAAAACCTAGCTAAGTAGGTCTAATGTCTAAGTTAATCTTCAATCATCTGTTTAAAGCTTGCAGATCAATGTATTTTAATCATATTGCATGTTATCAGTCAAATGTAAAAACAAACTTCCTTTTTAAAAGATTAATTTACTTCACTTGCAAAAAACATACACTTAATGTACAGGAATTTTCATTTTTTTCTGAGAGCTCTTTGAATGTTCATTGAAGTAAGATTTCCATTTATATTATATTAGAGTTGGGAGGGGAATGAATAGCCATCTGCTAATCAGTTTATTTCTCATAATGAAAACAAATGTGCAATTTCCCTAATCTGAAGGCCATAGAGCACTAACTTTGCAGGGAGCCAGTTACTTGCTGTCCAGGGAGCCTGCTTTCATCTTGCAGAAAATAACTGTGGAAGACCTTGACTGTGAAATGTTGCTGCTAAACTCACCATGACTCTGTTCTGCCTGAAATCAAAAGTAGCCCTTGGTAGATACCGCAATGTGCAAAGCTTATAAAAACAGGCATCAATTAATACGGTCAGATTCATAAGGCTTTGTACCCACGTCCCAAGCCTGCTCCTGTTTAAAAGCTATGCAGTTGTTAGTGAACCTAATCCAATAAACCTCACTGACAAGTCGTGTAGAGCACACTTAAGGGGTGTGGTAAAGTGAACATGGAGTTTCTGGAGCTGTGGGTAGGCTCCAAGAGCGTCGGTTTCTGGGTCTAAGATGAGAAAATTGTAGTCTAGTTCTCTCTTCCACTGCAACTTGTCTAATGCTGCATAAAGTATGTACTATAGACTAGAAGCTGTGCCTTGTGGCCAGGTGATGTCTGAGGAGTGTGAGAGTGGGCTCTTGAAAACCGTACTTTAAATAGAGCAATGTGAGATGGAGGCTGTTTCTCTCTGAACCGAGTGGCTTGTAGCATGTTGGTAGCAAAACTGAGAACAGTCCTGCTTCAAAATTTAAGGTTGTCATCTGGATTGGAGAAGTAAGTTGATCTGGACAGACAGCACGTGTCAGTGACAGATCCTGTACGTGATTAGTCTCTCTGCATAAACACAAAACAACTTATGTTCCTTTAGCTATCTCTTAACTTCATGGTAGAACAGCTCATATACCTAAAAACCTGTCTGTATGGAGGTGCTAGTGAGGGAGGTGAACATGTATGTATTGAAAGTAATCCTTACAGATGTCTAACTCAGTTAATGAAGCTGGTGTTGAAAGATTTCAGTGTTACTGTTAGACAGTTAAAAAATGTCAGCTTTAAAATGCTTGTGGGCTGTTAGACCAGCCAGCATCCTGATGCAAGGAAAATTTCCAATCTAAAAGCACTGGGGGGGGGGGAAGGAGGAAAAAGGTATTCCTTGCCAACATGTTGGTAGAGTGAATAATTTTCCTTGCCAGTGTCCTGGAGCAAGGAGCTTTTTTCTCTCTGCGCCAACTCTTGCAAAAACTATTTCAGCATGTAAAATGTGCATGCTGAACGGTGATAGCCATGACCTTCTTTATTGCTGCTGCTCTCCTCAGGCAGAATCGAGTGCAGGAGTTGGCAAGGTATGCGCAGATGAATCAGTCCAGGAGCTGTAGTTTAGATCCTGGAGAGCAGCTGTAAAACTTAGCCTGTATGGAACCCGTGCTCACGAGACCTGTGTTTGTCCAGGGTTGACTTCCAGGCTTCACACAGGCTTGAGCAGATGGAAAGGAGTGGGGGCCCAGCAGCCCACAGAGGCTGGAGAGGGGAAGACTGTGGCAGCTGAGAGGGAGGTAAGATGAGACAACTCTCTCCATAAAGTTTTGGGTTCAGAAGTTATGTGCTGCTGTTGAATTGTATGTTGTGCTGCTCTTGAATCTTTCTGCTGTGGGTATAAATCGGCAATCCCAGTTTTCTGTCAATTTAGCATGATGATGACGGTGATTGCCCCAACAAATAAACGCTGAGGTGATGAATACAGAGGAGTGACAAATAAAACCATGACAAGCAGACTGGTGCCCTGTTTTTATTTTTTTTTTCCTGCCCCTGCTGCTCTGGCAGAACACAAGTCTGCAGAGCAGGGACAGTAACTCATGTCAGAGTGGTAGCTTAGTGCATCAAGCCTGTGTGAGCATAGCAGTGCCAGTTGGACTGGGTCTGCTGTGAAACTGTGGATGAGACTCATCTTTTTGACACAAATGGAGAAAATAATTGTCAAATTGGCATAGAATTATGAAAGCTCATTTCTGTGTTGAAAGCTTTTGGAGAGCTGCAGCTTTGACGTGCCTGCTTCCCTGTTTAGCCCAGTTTTTGGGCTGTGGTGATGCTTCCTACATGGGGAATCTGCAGTAAGGAAGCAAGCAAACACATTTCTCACAATGAGCATACAGGTGCTCACAGTCACTTGTTAAGGAAAATTTGTAGTTAAGCAGAAAGCTGTGAGCTTAGGAGAATAATTTTACAACTTATAGCTTTTGAGTATTGAGCATCAAAGAAAGTGCTGAGTCCATGGAAGGATATGGGACTTACAGAGACCTTGTCAGAAAGATGGTAGCATATTTTCATATGTGACTTCTCTGTGTCAAAGTGGAGATTACATGGACTGATCAACAATACGACATGACCTTAAAATCACAGAGCATTTATTTGAATATGTGGCTTTTCAGAAGTTTGCTTCCATTTGAAGTAGCTTCTCAGATTCAACTCTAGAAAAAAATATTCCTTATTCATGGTAAACATCAGTTGCTTTACATTTGGAAGGATGTAGATGAGTATTTGAAGGTTATTTTAGATCATCCTCTCAAACATGCCAGGGTTTGTTCAGCCTCTCAGCGTCAGTATATTTTTATATGTACCCTCTACTTTAAGTGCTATATAAACAGAAAAATGAGCTTTGTGTCAGTTCATACAGGAACAAAACTGGCTAGGACATCCTGAACAAAAATAATGTGATCTACCATGGCTTCGTGCTTTGGCCTGTCTGGGCTGGAGTGCTTTCCATTCTTTCTCCTTTGATACCTAATTTAAAGACTTCTTTCATGGTTGCCCTTGATGTAACATGAATGCAGCCATTCTCATGATCCCTGTCACCACAGGGGTTTCTCTCCCTTTCCTGTATTTTAGGAAAGAGCTGATGAAGGAACTATCACAGAAAAGAGATTTCTTTGGAGTGAAGGTAAATTAGATGATTGTCTCCAAATAGCTCTTAACTTTAGAGACAAATCTTTCAAAGAACCTGAAATGCATGGCTTTCCTCTCTTCCCCTCAGTGAATGAAACAAGCTCTAGACTTGTGTGCAGTCTGTTTGCCTGTAGCTTTTGATTTGAATGTCTCAGCTGATGCCCGTTGCTTATCCTATTTTCCTATAGTCTACAACATACTAATGCTCATGGATCTATATTTCTTCATGAAGCTCATGGGTAAGGATACAGACGAGGATGCAGTAAACCTTTCCATAGAGGAGCAGACCAGCAATTACTGGCTGAGAAGTGACCCACATAGATTAACTGCATAGACATGTATTCAAAGTTCTGCATGCAATTCTGGCTCTAAAACACGCTCTGTGTACATGTGCTTACTGATTTAGTTTTTTTAAGGTTTATTTTGGCCTAGTTTTATCAACACTGTTTAGAATAAGCTGGTAGGTGAAGTTTTGGAGGTCTTTGAATTGCAGCTCCAAGATATTTCATTTCCACACCAATTAAGATCTGGTAATATCTTTAGCTAGTAAAAAGGAACCTTGTAAGGAGAGGAGTGTATCAGTTTAATGTTCATATGGTAATTACCTATTTTGGGGTGACATTTAATAGACTGAAATTCACTGCTGTTCATTTTATCCTTTTGTGTGTGTGGGGATGGCTGGAAAAGAACATGTACTTAACATTTTGGGATGTGACAAAGGAGGAGAAAATTATACCCCTTGGCTACGCTCTTTTGATCTTGTATTTTTACCAAGGTGAAAATGTAGTATACGTTAGATGCTAGCTACAAAGTACACCTAGACTATTTTTGTTTTGGACTTGCAGAGAAATTGGTCATTCAGATTTGCAGAAGCATTTGTTTTGAGGAGGAGAACTTTTTTGGCACCTACCAGTCCTTTCTTTGAATGTCTCTGGTTATTGAGACTATGCAGTTACCTTGCAGCAGCCAGTAACTCGCTGAGTTTAGTGATATTGGAGGTAGAGCAGAGATATTCAATCTATGATAAATCCTGTTATACCTGGATTTCAGTTTAATCTGTAGACAAATTAAAGGATTTGTGACTTGTTTTGTTTTACTGTTTCATATGTAAGCATTATCGACACAACTGTGATTTTTAAATGGGAATAATTGAGATGTGTCCAAAGAATTATAATGGGGGGTACAAGCCTCCATTTTAACCAGTGAAAACTAAGACCAGTGCGATTTACCTGCATTTTTTATCCCTTTTCATGTCAGCATTTGAAAGGGGATGGGGAGTGCGTGTTAATAACAAAACCTAAGGTTTCTGGCACCTTGGGAGGATATGGTGTGTATGAGACAGACTAAATGTGTCTCAGGGCTTCATGGGGACCTAGCAGTGGGGAGGGGAATTACATGCAGCCTTAGTCCAATATCGTGAGTCTGTCTATTGTAAAATGAAGGTGTAGATATACAGGAGAAAAGTGAAGCCATTCTGTCTTCAAGTTACGCTAATATATGTAAAACTTGAGATTACTCTTCTGAATTTTTTTCTACCTCTGAAAATCTTCTCATAAGGCAGGTAGGTCTCCATTTTGAAAAAGCAAGAAATTTATTCCTAAGGAAATATAAATAGCAAAAGGTGAGGGGAAAATGAGCAAAGAAAGAACTTGGATGCTGGTAACAATGGAGCCTGAGAGGCATGGTTAACAGCAATTCCCCTTCTTTTCAGACACCCTGCAGAATAGCAGGAAGCTCTTCAGGGAGGCTTTCTTGTGTTGCTGAGAGAAATGAAGGACTGTTTCCTTTTGAAAAAGACTCTTTCTTGGATGTCCCTGTGAGAAGTGAAGCTTTATTGTTAGCCCTCCAGTACATTGCCAATAAAGATGCCCAAATAATTTTAAAAAGTCTCTTAAAAGTTATACTCTTAAAATGCATCATAGGTCAGGATTTGCATGGAGGAAAAGAGAGAAGAATAAGGTTATGGGGCCAAATTATTTGAGCCAAAGTGATGGTGTGGGGGATGGTGTCTCCTAGTCATGCTGCTAATTATGTGTCTGGCCCATTTGTCACTGCTTATGCTTGAGTCCCTAGTATGTAACAAGGACCACGCACTTGCTGGTGAAAATGAATTGGATTATTAAACTTGGAAGAATGACACCAGATAATTATAGCTGTATTTTTTTAAACAAGTGTTGTATACTCTTCTACAGCATATATTTTATGAACTAATCATAACAGCAATGCCTGCTGCTGAAATGAAGCACCTCAATCTGTACAGCATAAATCTACCAGCCAGAGAAGTTTCTTCAGTTTATACCAGCCTGGGGGTCTGTCTCAAAGTTTTCATTGCTCTGACAGGTTTTATGTGAAAAGAACAGAGGCCAGTAAAAGTGGCTGCAGGTCGAAGCAAAGTCTGTGAACAAGTCTATATGAAGAGCTGTACTAAGTGGATTGATTTGCTTCTGAAAAACATCAAACCTACTGGAAATCCTACCAAATTAACTAAAACTGACACAGATTTGGACCATATTCAGTGATTTCATCTAGCTGAGAATTTTTTACACTTAAAGATTTTCCAATTTGTCGAAAACTGAAGTTTTCAGTTTAAAAACTAACAAAAATAGCAAAAGCTTTGCAGGGCTACATCCAAATTAAGTAGAAGTTTGCATTGAAATTGAACCATAAGTCACTTTTAAACTTGTTCTTCCTCTAGTATTATGGGATAGTTTGTTTTGAGTCAATTTGAGCTTTTGCCTTAATTTTTTTTCATTATGAAAATGAGCATCAGTTGCTTACTACATTAAACATATCTGTCATAGTAACATTCAGGAAGAACTTTCAGACTCAGAAGACAGCCCTATTAACTAAAGAGCAGTAGTGTAATACAAAGTACCCAATACCCATTTCAACTGAAAGGAACATTGATTGTCAAACAGAAATGTGCCACATTCTCATCTCTAAACAAACTACTGTAGCAGAAGGGGAAGACTAGACTTTTCCCTTCCCTCAGATGAGGAATTTTGTTATTAATATGTTTCTTCAGAGTATCTTGCAGTGTCAGAAATCAAAGTTTATAAAGGCAGAAGGGAGGGTTTATTTCTACCCTGCTGTTCTAATTAAAGGGTCAGAAGCCACCCGAGAGTCCCAGTTCCCTTTGGTTCTCAGTGAGCCTCTACAGTTTGTTCTAGAAGGGGTGGAGACAAGGGAGGATAAAATAGCCATGTCCTTCTGACTGCTGATCTTTTAAAGTCTTTGATCACTATCTGCTTGATTTTTATCTACTTTGTAAGAGGAAGGAGCAGTGCACAGCTAAATTAAATAAATGCATTTAAATAATGATGCATCTGATTTAGAGAGAAGGACAGGAAGGAGTGCTGCTGATGTGAGCTGCAGAAAGAACCAAGTAGGAGTCTTAGCTCATAATTTCCTGCCTGATCTTGCTTTAATGTTTAAGATGTTTTTTAACATTATTCAAATGTATGTATGCTTTTAAATCTTTGTTCTTGTTTTTCTATTTAAAAAAATGTATTGAAGAAATATAAATTCAGCAGGTGTTTAAGTCAGTGAGTACAACTGCAACTGCCCTCTGGGCTCTGCACAGAAGTGGTTGAATCTCAGGAGCCAAAGGGAGCATTTATGGACGAGAAGTTGGTATGTGCTTTGTACTGATATGTCTGGCCTGGGATGTCGTGGTCTTAGGGTGTCATTATGGGCTGATGTGCTACAGGAATCTTGGGGCTCTTCTAATGTGCTGCAGCATCATGACTACCCTCTCATTGCACTGAGTTCTCAGTAATTTGTGGCTTATGATGGAAGCTGTGCCAATGTATTTCTGTATATATATGCACATATTTATGTACACATAAGCAAGACTAGCTATATGTGGTAGGTAATTGATTTACCTCACTCCTGCTGTTGATTTGCAGAACTCATTGCCCTAAGCACCGAGGCTAAGGGCTTAGAGATTCCTGAAACAATTATATTGTCATGGTTAAATCTCAATTGTGTATG
Organism: Himantopus leucocephalus; assembly: GCA_003993805.1. Lineage (NCBI taxonomy): Eukaryota > Metazoa > Chordata > Aves > Charadriiformes > Recurvirostridae > Himantopus > Himantopus leucocephalus. The sequence continues at coordinate 55,648,691 of RSEF01000005.1, forward strand.
GGTTGAAGTTAGGGGAAAGGCAAGCCTTTGCTCACTTGGTTAATGGTGATGGTCTACTTACCGGCTGCTGTGTTTGGATATTTTGTTACCCTGTTTTGTACTTGCTGTATGCATCTGGATGAATTGCCTGAAATGAAAGACAGAGTGGGAGTTAATACTTGAAGATTTGCCTCCTAATCAGATCCTTAAAGCGTCAGGTGAAAGCATGTTTTTTGTTGACTGCAGAAATGGTAACATGGGCTATGTTTTCACTGGAGTCAGCTCTCTCGCTCTTACAAGGAAACACTGGTGTTTCCTGCTTGTCAGCTTTTGTCTTGAATCTTAATATTTGATGTTAATCTTAGAGACCTATCACCTTATTTGAAGCTAGTACCTGAGATTCTTGGTTTAGCTTTTTTGGTAAGAAGTTTGAAAAAGTGGTTCAACCACTCAAAAAATATTTCCAAGTGCATGTGAACAATGATGGCATTTCTAACTGCTTCCTGATTCTTGGAAACATGACTCATAGGGTCTGTTTGAAGGTGGATGACACTACTTATTATACCAGCTGCAGAAGACCTGGCGTGCAGCCTTTGGTTAATTCATGAAGATGGTCTTATTTTGATTTTTTTTAAATTTAAAATAATGAGCTATTTCATGTGGTTTGAATAGTGTGAGCACAAAATTATGCCATGAAAGTAAGTTCTTTGTTTCCTGCCATGGTCAGACCTCCCATACCATTATTTGAAGGAAGAAAAGTATGTAAAATCCGAGCTACAGGGAAACTTTAATGGTGGCCTGAAAACAGGCTCATGTAATGAAGACCATTATGGTAGGAAATGATGATCAATGTTGTTATATAATGCACAACAAATATTTACAGCCAGGCTGGTGGCTAGCAACAGCCTCCTTAAGACATTAGAAAATTTATCTTTTATCCTGCTCTAGAGGAACCATTTTAGACAAAATTGCTCAGAGGCAGTGACTGCAGCACCATGGAAGCAAATGGAGTGCAATCAGTCTGTGGCTAGGTAACTGAGGGGCAGGCATTGTATTTTCTTGCCCATTATTTTAATTTGTGTGGAACTTATAAAATATGCTGGGAGCCCCAAATAGCAGTGCTGACAAACATGAGTGTCACATGTAGTGTGGGGGAATGTATGTTGTTGTAAGTGGCATATTACAGAAGGGTAAATGGAAGTTCTCTCACAAGCAGTTTTTCTAAACCTTGTTAAGTGCTGACGCTCCATCCTTTTAATTAAAACAAGCTGGCTTTTATGGCTGTGGGTAATCAAGAAATGGAAGATTTTATAACACCTTTTTATCCCCTGCCATGTGGTGAGGGAAAAGATCAGTCTGTCTTTATCTACACGCATCATCTGTCAGAGGGCAAAGTTTGTCTATTTTCTCATGCATGTAGACTTTCATTGCTTGTGTATTTTCTGTGGACATCCACATTGTCCGTCTGTATCTGCTTTTGAAGTGAACCTAATCACACGTTGTTAGGTGATGAGTACTAATCTGCTGGCCTGTGTATAGTAAAACAACTGTGCATGCATTGTAATGGCATATTTAGCTAAGCGGTCTTGCTTGTTTTGTTGTGCTTCTGCTGTTACCAGTAGTTTCAGGATGCTATTACAATATACATTAGCCAGTACATGAATCATGCCTGTTTCCAGGCCCCATCCTACTGCCAGCCTTTCTGTCGGGTTGGGATGACAAGTAGTGGTGCTTTATGCATGATTAGTTACTCTAAATATTTCTCATTCCTATTTAACTTCTATTCTGAAATTCTTTCCTCAGTTTGTTGCTGCACTTTAGCTGTATACCTTAACCCTTGCCTCTTCTCCACCCACCCCATGTTTTATGTGCACATTTATGATCTTCGCAAATGATCAACTACAGCTCCCCTAAAATGCTAGAAACTCAGTGCTACTTATACTCAAGGATTTGCAAGTCAAAAAATTGAGTTGTGCTTCTTGATCTTTGAGCCAGTAGAGGTTTTAAATATCACAGAGGTGGCATGTTCTGGCTCTAGGGATACAGTTGGTCCACTTTGTGGACACTGTACATAGCCAGTTGTACATAGCCATATGTACAAATGTACATACATACAATTGTACATAGCCAGTGCTGGTTATGAATGAACTGTTTACATGTCTGCTTTTTGACTAAACCAAGAATGAAATGTAAATGGTCTGGAAAAGGAGACGGGTAAAAAAAAAAACACAACAGGTAAAATGTGATCTTGGTAGATCTTGAAGAGTAGATTTTAGCCCATGCTCTTAGCTGCACAAACCAGTTCCTTACAAGTTAAGGATAAATCTAATGATGCTGGGATTCAAAGCTGAAGGTCTCATTTTACTTTTGCAGAATTTTGTGCTGATGCATTAATAGAAGTGCATTGCCACTTGCTTTTCACATAAGTGAAAGAATGTCTGTAAATCTTTATTTTACTCTAATCCCAGATTCTATTTTTAGGAATATGCAAAAAAGGTAGATACTCTAGACCTCTAGTATCATCCCATTTTTGTCTTTACCAGACTGACTGAAAGAGTTATTTGTTTTCCATTTTGGGCTGGGATTGGCAAATGCAGATGTCTTCTTGAAATTTCACTAGTTGCTGCTGCACAAGAGCTTCCCATGCTTGTCGTAGTCAGAAGCTGTTAAAAATACATGTTTCTGCATGAAAGTGCATTTGAATGGGGAACTAGAAAAGCATTAAAATACCAGTAATGCCCCCAAGGGTGCTGTTCCCAAAATTCCTCTCAAAACAAAACCAACCTATGGATCCTGTAGGGATACATCCCCTAAATTTGCAGTAATTATGATTTTTTTTTTTACTCTTGATGTAGGATCAGACTTTAAAATATTTTATAACACCCAGGCAATCAACTTAGGCAGAAATTTTCTTTGGTATTTGTCAGAAAACAACACTCTGTAAGCAATGCACCGGAATTCAAACTTACCAGTCAGGTGTGCTGACTGGCATTTCAGATGTATACCGGAAAAAGAATTTCCCTTTAAGGGGAAATTGCAGTATTGATCTTGCCTAGTTGCTATTCCTTGCCCATACTTAGGCTAACATGGAATTCGAAGTGCATTGTAAAGTTAATTGTATCTGTTAGCATAGCTGTAAGAATATGCTATTAAACCAATTGATTAAATTTTTTTTTTGAAGCATCTTCCTGCTTTACATATATCTTAATTGCTTCAAGTTCTCAAAAATCTACTTCATGTTCTACAAAAAGTTTGAAATCCTTTTTTTTTTTTTTACTACTTCACTGTTCTCATTTAGGAATTCTGTGTGGCTTATGTATCAGGCTCCATTTGAGTTGAGAATATATAGGAGGAGATTGATATTGCAAAAGCAGTTGGTTTGGGATGCTCACTTTTTTTTCATTGCAAATATGAATTTAATTTTTATCTGTGTCAGACTAATGCTTGGGAGTGGCTTTCTCTCTGAGAGACTACTGTTTGGTCCTATGCAAAATGTCAATAAGGGCTGAAGTGCAATTTAAGTCCTTAGACAAAAGTCCTAATGAATTTAGGGAATTGAGGCTCTTACCGTCATAAAGCAGTGATCATAAATTTTACGAAGATCTTTCAGCCTCTTCCTCTTCTGCACACATCACTAGCTACAGACAAGTTATATCTGGACTCTCCATATGACAGGAACCCCACCCATTGTATCTCTTGTTGGAGCAACCATGTCCAAATGCAAATCTGTTCAGAGCATGCTCAGGTTCAAGGGTTCCAGGAGGCCATAAAAGCTTTGGGGTGAAATCGTCTTTAAACATTGATCTCTAGGCATTAGTCTTATTGTGAATTCAGATAAGATGGGCTCAAATAGGCTTAACACATTGTTTTCCTCTCTGTATGATAGCTGTAGTCAGGAACAGTGTTACAAAAAGACTGCCAGTCACTTTTGGGGCTGAAAGTCTTGTAAAGAAACTGCGTTTCTGTGAAGCAATGTACCTTTCTCAGACAACGGAATGAACCATTACCATCTTATACTGCTTAGCTACAAATGGCTTGGTTGCTTATAGAGGTATCAACTGAAGGAATCCAAGAGTAATAATTGCTGTTTACATAGGGTTGTAAGTGAATACACCATGTAAATTTTTTTCACTAGCTTTAGATATAAGTGATGACTCTTGCTGGATCTTGAAGGCGTTCTACTGAGATCCGCGGACTCCCACACTGGGAAAATCATCTCTGTTTTGTCAAGGCTTTTTAAATTAGAGGTTTCTGATTTCAGCGCACATGCTTCTATTTGGCCTTGAAATCACACAATGGTATTTCGCTTTCTTTGGTCTTGATTTCTTGCCCATTTATTCTTGCACAAAAACAAGAGGGTGTAGTATTAAAATCTAGTCAGTTCCTCAGCTGGCATAAATCACTGTAGTTCCACTGACTGCCCTAATTTAAATCCAAATTTGATCAAATAATTTCAAATTGCATTGCAGAATAAATTAAGTATATAATAAAAAAAATAAATCCTTAGGTGCCTAAACCCCAAGTCTAATTTTCCAATAGAAGGGCATCAGCTGCTACCTTGCGCAGTCACAACCTCTTATTAGCTGCTTATGGCTCAGTAACTGATATTGGCTGTGAAGTAGACACTTGGCTGCTCCTTTGGCCAGCAGAGAAGAAATGTTGGCTGCTGGCTCTCTTGAAAGAGCAGAGCTATAAAATGAGGAAATAATAAAACATGATGATTAGGTTAGGGTCACAAAATATTGTAAATAGGAACATATTGGCCTTTCTGCTATTTTAAACCTCTTTGTATGTTGGCTAGGCAGCTTCCTGTCTGTGTTGCCTTAACTGTTTGGCTGTCTAAAGGTGATGTATAAGGGGGGGAAAAATAAACTGTTGGTGACCTTTTGTGTATACTAAGGCCTGAAACAACTGTTTTCTTGAAAATGTTTCCTTTAAGACCTTTATCTTATTTTAGCAATGAAGTCTCCTCTGTCCAGCTCTCACCCCCAGAAGTCTTGGTAGCATATAGGATAGTACAGGAGAATTGCTGTGACCAGTACTTGTATTAATGTGTTTAAACTGGGGTTTTTAACCCATCCATTTTTGTACAGCTTCTAGTTCATCTGAGAATTACAAGTGCCTCAGAAAAGCAAATATTAAATAATAATGTACCTTGTCAGAAGGTGCCATGCCAGGAAATTTGAGCAATTGTCAGGACAGATTCACAGCCATGACTTGGTCTTTACATGTGATTCTTCTGCTTCGCAGGGGTCAGCTGGCTTGGCTTTTTTTAAAGTCCTTAGCAGTCAGAAGATATGGGCTTGTTGTGGTTTGAGCTTGATCCGGTTTTGTA
>RSEF01000005.1:55654104-55675232 GCA_003993805.1 Himantopus leucocephalus
TGCTTATTAACCATCAGTTTCCCCTGTTTTTCATACATGCATTTCTAGCAGTAATTGCTCTTTCCACTGGGTTTCAAGATTTGGGGACTCTATAAAGGGCTAGAATAGAGCTTTATTATTACTCCCCTCTATGGATATATGCTCTGCCTCCATCTGTCTTACAAGTCCCCAGCCATTGCTGTCCACTGGACAAGAGCACTGCGGAAGCTGTGTGAATGGGACAACTTCCTGCTTTGGTCCTCCTGTTGCTTCCCTTTCATTTTTTTGTGTGCACTGAACAATATTTAAGGATTTACAGTAAAAGTCATCCTTGTAATGCATAGGAAGATACTATTGGTCCAGAATTTTGGATCATTTAAATGTGAGAACTGCAGCCTCAAAAGCCGTTTGGTCTTGCCTTGAATGATCAACCTAAGTAATAAGAAAGAAAATATTTAATTCCTAAAATTCAGACCTGTTCTTGGCAGTTTGATGTTTGCTGCCCACTAACATCACCAATGATTTACTGTATTGGTACTCAGAGTTGCACTCATGAAGTGATCGTTCTAACAAGCCAGAAGCATCATAGAAAGGAAAACCCTGGTTCATTTCCTTATGACTTGCGGCTTAGTTTTATCTAAAAGACCTGTACTGAACTGGTCGCTACTTAGATTTTCATCTAATGAGGGAAAGCATAGGCAAGATAGATACTTATTTCTCTTGTTTACTAAAAAGACCAGGAAATATAAGAAAGCTGAGAGGGTGTTTTGCTATTTCAGTCAAGAAAATACTTTTCTTGCAATTACAATCCTTTTATCATACTAAAAAAGCAAGTGCTCTCAGTCCAGCTGTTATGAAATGCATTCTAAACTGTAGGAGAAATCTTAGAATAAATAAACAGTTACTGACCTTGTTTTTTGGAAGGTAAGGCTGATGCTCCGTCACTAGCTTGGCTGACTCTCAGAATGGTGGCAACCACGGTTTGTTGTGGAATCTTACTTAATCACTGCCTCTTATGTGTTCATGTTGAATACTTGTGTCTTAGTTTCCAACCTATTTTATTTTTTGTGGGTGATCTGGTGAATACTGAGTTATATAAGCAGGTATTAGGGTAGGGGCATTTCCTTTCTTCATTGTTTGCAATACAGTTGGTGAAGATGCTCTTTAGATTGAGGTCTTGCCAGCATTGGGGTAAGATGCTGAATTGGATTCTGGCCTTTGGGTTTTGGCTAAACTCTTTTGTGAAGTGTTCTCAACTGCAAAAGGAGTGTCTTGTAAGCTCTTCTTGTGACAACTGTAACTGGAGAAAACTTTCAGAATTCAGTAGTTCCTGAAGCTACTCCAGGTAATAGCAAAACTTGCAGGTATACACTTTTTTCCTTGGGTTTCCATCTTGGATCTACAACCAAACCCCAAAGGGCTGTGTTTTGGATCCAGAGATTTGGTTCAACACTCAGTCCTCTTGTCCCATATCTTGGAGGGGAAGGTTGATGTTAGTGTGAAGTTGTAGCTCATGACTTAATGTAATGCTTACTGTTCTTTGACAGTTGGTTATTAGTTACAGTGAAAGTTTATGTATATGGACAGGCCTTAGAGAAGAAGTTCTGTGTTAGCAAGGTTATTATTTTGCAAATGTTAAGAGTAAGATGAGCTTTATCTGCTTAAAGCAATTATATTGTTGGCAGTCCAATATATATAAATTATTTCCTTGAGCTCCTGTTGCAGGACAAAACACTGTTACCCACTCTGGACTCCTGTGCCTTTTTAGACAAAGACACTTGAAAAAGTCATAGAACAGTGTCTTTCTGTTTTATTAATGGAGCAGGGTTTAAATCCTGCTTGACCTGTGAAAATCTGAAGACAGTCTTACATGTGTTAGTAACATCCAGATTGGATTGGATTAGTGTAATTCTTTGTTTGTAGTTCTGCCAGCATCATCATTCAGAAATTACTGCTTCAAAACACAGTAACGAGAATGATCTCTGGTGCTGCAGAAATAAGCAAGCTAAACAATCCAGACATCTCTGTTCAGAGGCTCCCAGCTCTAACAAAGTTGGCTGGAGCATCTGTTTTCTGTCTTAAACTCTTTAATGATTAGATTCCTAATTGTTTGACTGGGTGTCTGTGTAAGCACAGACCCAGGCATTTTTTGAGTTAATGCTGGACTTCTGGCACTAAAAAGCAATACCGAATAGATAAAATACAATCAATTTATATGAAGCGCTTTTTTAATAATGCCTTCTTTGCTGTGACTTTTATGTGAATGTTTTTGTTAAATTGGTTTCTTGTTGGTTGCAATTAGTATAGTTCCTCAGCTAATAGTACGTTGCAGATTTTAGGATTACTGTTTTAAACAGTTGCAGTCCTACTTTGGGATACTCTCTTAGAGATAATCGTATACAGACTCAGTAGTCATCGAGGGTACGGTTTGGTGTTCCTTGCTAAGAGAGAACACATATGAAGACTAAAGACTGTATCTATTTTTATTTTGTTCATTGCTTTGTAGTTCAGGAAAGAACAAAAGCAAATCTTTAACTTTAACCACATGCTTCACTAAAACATAAGAAAACGTTCAAATGCTTCCCTATGTACTTTCTGAAATTAGGTTGTATCGAAGCTTTTATGTTTTTCCAAGTTAAATGGGATTTCTGCATATTGTTCTGTGCAGATCTCTCCTAATGGGAACTTGGTCCTGAGGAATGTTTTCTGTGTTTTCTCAGAGCTATTGCATCTTTGCAGGTGAAGACTGAGTCTGGAAGGTTCCTTTTCTGAAAACATGGAAAAATCACCAACCAAGGAGAATATAATAGCATGTGCTTCTGTTTTCTGTGTCGTTCCACCCACACAAACTGACTTTCTTTCTGTGACTGTCTTTTTAAACAACTGATGCCAGAGGGTAGATCAAGAGTAAGCTTATGGAAAACCTCATTTATTTTCAATAGTATCCTCTCCGTTTTTGTTATCCATGTAATTCTGCATCTGTCATACAATAAAATGGGTCAACAGAAGTTTTTAACCTTTCCAGATTTAAAGTCATGGGTGTTTGTAGTGAGCAATGCTAACATGCCTTGTTTGCTCTTAGGCAAGAAGCAACAGAGGGGCATGACATGGGGATTTTCGAAGAGGTTATTTATTCCCTCTTGTTTGGGGTTTATCAAGCCACCAATATGGTGGCAGTTACTAGTATAAGTACACTGCTACTTTCCTGTTTTCAAAACACGATCACAGCAGTGAAACTGGAGGAATGTACTGCTGCCTGTGTGCTGCTACTTTTGATGTTGCTTCTGTAAGATTCTTTTTTGAAGACAGAACTACCAAATACTCCTCCTTTGTAGATCAATCTTCTACTGCCCGGTTTAGTCTCATTCATAAATTAATACTTAATTCTTTTCTGTAACTTTTCTGTGTAGGTCAAATAAGGATTTTTGTCACATATATTTTTAAAAATAATTCTGATCTTCTAATAATGCATAAGTGGTTTGCACAGAAAGACAAGTAATAGATTATTGGAAACTTGAGTAGTGAAGACAAAAGGACATTTCACCAACAAAATATGTTTTACCAATGCCATTGTTTCAGTATCATCATGCTTTTAATTCAGCATGCTAGATTGCTGCATAGAAAAACTAAGAATTTCTCTAAGATGCTTATCCTTAATTTCTACTTACAGAACAAGCTTTTTGAAATGCTTGAAATGTTTTGCCTTTAGGTGTGTTTGGAAACTTTGAATTCACATATCATAGAATATTTCATTCAACAGAACAGGAAATTGTTCACAGAATAGACCAACTTCTGTGAAACTTTCCTTGCCAAAATGTTCTGGCATCTGGGAGAATCAAGTTTAGGAATACAGTAATTTCAGGGAAGGAACTACAGCCCTATCATCCTCATAAATTGTGATGGAGTAACAAGCACCTCAGCTAATTTACAGTAGTCCCCATGTGTATGTTTGTAGCGTAAGGCAGATCTGAGACAATTTGAATTTGCTTAAGCCAAAGGTTGAAACTGTAGATATTTCTAATAAGCTAATAGCTGGCTGTTTTTGTGGCTTGGGGAAGACTGAGGACATAAACACAAGCAGGTTACGGAGCATACAGCAGGCTACAGTAACTGCTTGTAACGCATGTCCCAGGACTGAGGTAAACATGAACAAAATTAATTATAATTAATTATTAATTATTTTATAATTAATAATAATTATAAAATATATAATTATTAATTATTATAAATAATAATTATAAGCCAAATTCTGCTCTCCACAAGAGGTTCCTTCAAAGCACTATTTCAGGAAGAAACTCTGCAGTTGACATCTGGTCTTGTACCCAGTGCAGGTGCCTGTGTTGCATGGATAGGTTGCTGATGTTCGCACAACAGTGAAAAGTGCAATACACATCTCTGTTGTCAATGTGGGACACACTGAGTGGATGAAGTGGAAGAAATCAAGACTTCNACCCAGTGCAGGTGCCTGTGTTGCATGGATAGGTTGCTGATGTTTGCACAACAGTGAAAAGTGCAATACACATCTCTGTCAATGTGGGACACACTGAGTGGATGAGGTGGAAGAAATCAAGACTTANTCTCTGTTGTCAATGTGGGACACACTGAGTGGATGAAGTGGAAGAAATCAAGACTTCGGACGATCTTAGGTCTTGTCTGAGATGGGAACTTGCTGAAGCACAAAATTGAGATTCATTTCCCATGGTGGTACAACATCATTCTGTCTTCCAGCACGGTGAAGTACTGTAAATAAGCTACCATAAAGGGCAGAAAAGAGAGGTTAGAAAAAAAACTGGGTGGCTGTGTATGAATGTGGCTTCACTGGACATTTTAAGCTCTTTATTTTGTAGCTGATTTTCTTTAAACATGTGATACACATTGCCAATCTTTACTTAAAATTCTATTCCCCACAATGATGTTAAAATGTTGCAACAATTCAGCTGGGAAATGTACAGTACAATTTCTTTCCTTTTAAGGGTTGAGAGGTCCTTATCTAATGTTTCTAACAGTTCATCTGTTAGGTTCTCGCTACCTCAGACTGTGCCTTTTATTTCAAGAGAGATTGAAACAGATTTAATGAAGGGAACATTTTGAAACCAATTTTCAGTATTCTTTTCCTAAAGGGATTAAACTGCAAATGTAAATGTTCACAATAAAGCAATACTCACACATATGATGAAATTCAAGACCCAATCATTCTCTGGCATTCACACACTTGGAAAGAGTTGATTGAAATTAGTGCACCCTTCATGTGCCCCTGCCTTTTCGCTTGATTTGTCACACTATCGAGAGCATCAAAGAGAAATTCCATTGGATTTTAACTGATTTAACCCCTGTGGTAGACAGGTTATAATGAACCTCAATTTGGGCATTGCGGTGGGAGTCATACTGTAGACTTGCATCAAGGTACAGATTTGAATGACAGTATGTATTTTCACGGTATTTTGTTCTAGAAACACAAAAAGGAAAAAGAAGCATTTCTGCAAGTGAGGGAGGAAAGGGGATGGAATTTTCCTCTTTAATTATGGGGTACAGAGACCACAATTTTTTTTCCCATTAGAAGTTTGAATTTATCAAAGTAAGGGAAAAGAAAAACCATACTCCTGGCTAGAGTCAGACTATACATTTTTTTTTGGTGGGGAAAAAGCATTTTATTTTCAGATCTAAAATGTTCTGACTGAAATATTTAATAGAACACTGGATTTTGTTTCTTGCTTTTGACATTTAAAAGGGAGATCTGTCCCACACAAACCACATGGAACCATAAGGAGGCTTGTTCATCTTCAGTAGCCTATCATTTTTGAATGAATAAACATTTTAAGGGGTGTAATATCTAGACAACCAACCAGGGAAGGTCTAGGCTTTTGAGATTTAGAATACCAAACTGACTCTGATGGCAAGCATTAATATTGAAGGATGGCAAAGAAGTTCCCAAGAGACATGTATTGTGTCCCATAAACCAGAGATGGTATGGAAAGAAGTTGATGATGAAAAGGCTGGTTGTTGTTATAGACCCTGAGGACGGTTCACAAAAAATTATTTGTGAAATGTTTGTACCGATAAGAAAAGCACCTAAAAGAAGCCTTGGAGATTGATTGTGAGGGATTTGAATCACTCCAATATTGATTGGAACAATAACCATGCAAAATCCAAGGAAGGCAGGCTTTTAGAGCCGCTCTAGTAGCTGCTTTCATAATCTAATTTGTTGAATGGTCAATATAGCCAGAGGATATTTTGGACCTAATCCTTGGAAATGAATCAAGTGCTTTATGATTTAATAAGGCTGGAAAATGGGTACTACTTGTATTTGAGTAAAACCTTCTAGTGCTATCATCCAATTTGAAATACTTGTTAAGAGAGACCACTAGACGAAGCAACACGAAAGTGACTTTGAGAGACTGTAAAATACCCTGAGGTATTTTGATTAGAATTCATCAGTTTACAGCACAAGAGTGGGACGGCAGTCAGAGGGATTGCGGCTGACGTTCATCCCAATTGCACTGAATAAGTGTGTGGGCAAATGGGCAGCAGATACCCTTGCGGGAAAACGGCTCAAGGCAGGATGTAAGCAGCAAATGTGCAGCTTTCAACATCCAGCTGGCTGTACAAACAAATCTGTTTTAAAGATAATTAAGAGTAAATATGAATACTGAACATGGAGAGCCATGCGGTACATTCTAACCTGAGGTCAAGGGTTTTCCAAATATACTAATGGTGACGTGTAGGTATGTGGGAAACTGATTCCCCGGGGAGCTGGGAACAGAGCTGAAGATGGAGAATGAAGAAACAGCTGACACTTGTTTTATTTGAAAAAGCAAAACCAAACCTGTTTTCTTGTTGAGTTTTTTTTTTTGTCTTTAGAGAGAAAGAAGAGAAGAAACATGGCTCTGTCAAGGAGATGGGTGAATTTGCTAAAATTTGGCGCAGCAACCTAAGACAAGTAAACAGATAAAGTAGAAGGGGACACGCTCATCAAAAATTAGATACTGTTCAGAGCTGGGAAGAGGGGAGGAGGAATCTCTCAGTATTAAAGGGAGAAAGGCAACAGACAAAGCCTTTAGCTGTGTCAGATTAGTATGTTTGTATTTTCTAAAATTAGAGAAGCAACAAAAAAAGATTGAATTTAAATGTTATACAGAAACTGATTTTTGTCCTGAGTGAGGAGCAGGTCATACCGCACCACTTTTGAGCAAAGAATTTAGTATTTTTTTCCCTTGAAGAGAATTTAATATTTTTTCCCTTGGAAAGTTCCTGAGCCTTTGTCCATATTGGCTAAAGAATCTGTGTGTACCTCTATGTTTGTAGGGATAAAACTTTGTCCAGTCTTCCTGCTTTTCTCTTACATGATTCAGGAAAGAACAAAGTGTGATGCTGCTTATTCTTAAATGTGCAGACCCATGGCCCAAGCAGTCTGATTCTGGTCTGAGAGTATTTGTAATCCTTTGTGCAAACGTGTAGCAAACGGTAAGCACCAGAAATCACCTTGTTTAACACCTATTGTGTAATAAGTGAAAGAAATACCATGAGCTGTGGGGAGAAGGACCACCCTGTAATGCAGAGTCATGGGTAGTCTGACATTGAGTTTAGGTGTATCTATCTTTCATAAACCAGAAGTATCAGCGATGTTATGGCTTAGTCTATGAAAACTGATCTGATTGTAACATCTTTGAAGAAGTGATGTTTTTCTTCTAATGTCTGTCAAGCGTGCCTCACTCCTTTAGCATGATTAAAATAGACAGGATCTCTAGTCAGGTGAAATCCTGCTTATGTTAGATGTCAATAGACTAAAACAAAACAGTGTCAGGACAGTTGTTTGACGTGCTCAGTACCAAACAGTATTTCGGTAGCAGTGAGAGATAACTGATTGGGTTACACGAGTAATAGTTTCCCTGATGGCACCCATTACCCATGCATACTTCTGTACTTGGCAGACATGGGTACAGAGGAAAAAAAACTAAACCACTTTGAAATTTCAAACTTAAAATGTTTTTGTTTCAGATGGGAAGATAATGCTCCCAGTACTCACCCTGCAGCTTCTGAAATTCTTAAAAGTTTTTCCATTTCAGTATCCCTTGGAAACGCTTTAATTTGCTTGCACTAACCCTTTAAATTTTGTGTACACATTAGAGAAGCGGTATCTTTTATTTGTTGAACATAAAAGGCTGGTTACATAAAGCATATTTTTCCATCAGATCTCATGACTGCTACCTGATTTTTATCTCAGGCTAGTGGAAAAAATGTGGTTTCTTGGGTAATGGAGCAAACTAGGGAGTATGTATTGAAGGGAACAGTCATGCTATACTGACCAGGAATAGTATTTGGTGGGCCAGCTCTAGAAATCTCCCTGAGGGTATCAGCCTAGTTTATGACTGTAGTTAAAAATAAAATAACTGGCAAAATGGATACTCACATCAATTTGTGGAGGCCCAGAGTACGGCTAAAAATGTGATCACTTCTGTACCAAGTACAATTTTTGTATATAATCTTCAGATCAAATCATATTTTGCTGTAGAAAAATGCAATGATTTCTGATGACAAAGCAGTAATTAGCATGATAACCAGTCTCCGCTGTCTTTTGAGGGTAGATTACACTATGGATTTGGTTTATTTCTATTAACTATGGCAGGAATTTGTGGCTTTTTTTGTTGTGGTTTTTTTGTTTTGTTTTATTTTAAATTTCTTATTGCATAAGGTTTGCTGTAATTTGCTGTTTAAATGACAGCTAACACAGATAACATTCTTACTTGTTTTAGTAAAATAACTGACTAATTTATTTTGAGCACCCTTTCCCATGCAACTGTGTTCACTAGGAATGAAAACTGTATTTGATATTACTCAGTAAGGTTTTTATTTGCAGTTGCAAAAAAGCAAGCACTGCTGATCAGTTAATCAAAAGATACCGCAATGACCTCAGGAAACTGAAGTGTGTAGAGACCTCACGCATGTCTTAATAATGGAAAATCACAGAGTGTTAAAGGAAAGCTCTGGCCCTGCAAGTATTAGTATTTTGACAGCACCCTATACTTATGCCAAGCCCTGTCAGCTTCAGCGGTATGAGTGCAACAGTCCGGCAATGTGCTTATGGAGCCAGGGTGCATATAAGCAGAGAATAATAGATATGTCAGGCTGGAAAGGACTTTGAGAAGCAGCTGAGTCCAATGCTCTGCACTGACACAGTATGGATCTCTACAGCTGTTAAAAACCTTCAGGCACATATAGGGACAGTATAGGAGATTACATGACCTCTCTTGGCAGCCTTGTTCTAGTGTGTCACTAGCCTTAGTGGTAGAAAGTTTTTCCTAGAATCTTTTAGATGCAATTAAGCTGCTTCTTGTTTACCCTAGTAAACACATGAAGATAATTGGGTAATTGACCCTCCATTTATTTTTTTTTTAATAATTTATTTGTTCCTGGAAGGCTTGGGAAAAGATTTGAGTTTGCTAAAAGGGCACAGATGAAATATGTCAGAGAGAAAAGCAGTGAAAGTAACTTAGTGACTGGAATTATTTTTCATTCCATAGCTGAAAATAGATGTTTTGTCATGGTATTCTTAATGCTAGCGGTCCATTTCCCTAATAGAGGAAGGTAAAGTGGTCAGCTTGCACACAACTTTGTAATTACATATGGGAATATTATGTTGACAAACAAGAACTTATTGCTCCACCAGCATTTTGAAGTACCATCTACTTTTCACAATGAAGCATTTATAAAACAGACTGTATTTCCAGAGCATTTCATTTTTGCATGACTAATTGCATGTTTTAAGTTACAATGGCAATTTCTTTCCATTGAAAGATGCTGCCCACATCTCTCACCCCATATATTGATTTGTCTGGAGACAGTTAATGAAAGGAGACCATTTGAGATACAGTTTATTCCAAAGATCATCTGCAGGCATGGTGATAACAATTGCAAGAGGGTTTAAAAAAAAAAAAGCAAACAAACACCGTTTTGTCAAAAGACAATCTGATAAACATGCTCCCAACTCTGGCTTTTTCCAGGGCAGCTTTTTGCAGACGAACTTGTTTGCAAATAAAACTATGTTGATTCTTTTGCGGTCTTATGAGTACTGATTTCTAAAACACTGGTTCCCAGCACCTGGGAGCAATGTTCCATGAGAAGGACCATCTGTAGTTCCGTTATTCCATATATTGTCTCCCTAAATACGTGCCAGGGAGATAATACATAGATTTTTGACCTGTCCCAGCATTGCCTCTGTAAGCTTTTTTGGTCTTCATAGCATAAACTAAGTATGCCCAAACTTCCCTAACTGCCAGATATTCACTTAAATGCGATTCATGGGTTACAAGAGCCACATAATTTTCTTAGCATTGAATGGCTGGAAAACATTAAACTGAACTCATGACGGATAGTATATAATAAAAAATGTATTTCTGGAGCTTTCAGAGAAAGAATCTAGCCTGCTAAAATTAATCAACTCTTCAGAGTTTCAAGACTGTTTTTCTTAATAGTAATTGGCCACTTGAACCCTCACAAATGTCTTGATAATACAGTCTCACAGAAGAGCAATAGCTGTTTTATAACTACACTCCTTTCTGAATGATTCCTCTCTCTCTCCTTATTTTTTTCCTCTTGTGTTAGGTTCTGACCTTTACATTTGGTGTATTTTCCCTGCTGTAAGCATGAAACCCTTTTTTATTTGATTTGGAGCAGTAAAGTGTGATAGACTGGACATTCTGCTTTATTATTGCAGAGATGACTAGCCCTCTCACAAACATATACAAGGATATACAAGCCAAGAAACAATATTTTAATGAAAATAGAGGCAATCTAAGAATCTGATTATAAATTTCATTATTGTAACAGTGTCCTATGGGTTAGTGTTAGTTTTATTGTCTGTTTAATCACAATTGAAAAAGGATTTGTACATCTAATTTCTCAAGAATTCCAGCTGAAAAGTCCAAGTCTGATACATTATGCTTGGCTGGGCACAGCATGGATGGTTTCTAAGTGGTCTACTGAAGGAGCACGTACTTTGTTAATATGTGATGTAGCATAAAGTGTGGAATATCCCTTTGACACTGTGTTTTAAGAAAAAGGTGACAAAACAGGAGATGAGAAGAGTCCATGGGAATCGACACAAAGAGTAAGTAAACATGGCTGATGAAGGAAGGCTGAATAATTTTCTTTAGTTTCTCTATGGACAAGACTGAGATAAACTTTAATGTGCCATGATGCACTTTGTTAGGCTCTCTAGTTGGGGCAAGGCATGTCGGTGGGTGAAGTGAAATCATGTAAGAAGTAGTAAGTGTCAAATAAATATTGCATATAAGATGCCTCCCACCCCAAGAAAAAATAGTTGGCCTCTTCTCTGATGTAAATTAGCATAATCTATCAAAGTAATTTCGTTTTGACTTCAGGCTGAGACTTTGTTTCTGAGTTTGGGCTGAGAAATGCCCTTTACCTCTTTACTGTTTTGTTGTGAAACTTCATTTTGGAACCCTACCTGGAGGTAACAGCCTGGATAAAGCCATTGTGCTGGTTGTCACACCTGTATAGTGAAACATGTGTCCCAAAGGTCATCCCAAAGGCATAAGTATGATGCTCAGGGCAGACAAGAAAACTGACTGATGTATACATACATTGGCATACAAGTATCTTAAGGGTGGGTTGAAGGAGGATGCAGCCAGACTCTTTTCAGTGGTTCCCAATGACAGGACGAGGGGCAATGGGCACAAGCTGGAACATAGGAGGTTCCGTTCAAATATACGGAAAAACTTCTTTATGGTCAGGGTGACAGAGCACTGGAACAGGCTGCCCAGGGAGGTTGTGGAGTCCCCTTCTCTGGAGATCTTCAAGTCTCGCCTGGATGCAGTTCTGAGTAATGTGCTCTAGGCAATCCTGCTTTGGCAGGGGAGTTGGACTAGATGATCTCTAGAGGTCCCTTCCAACTCTGAAAATTCCGTGATTCCGTGATTCCGTATCAGCTCACTGAGAGAAGGAACCTGAAACTGGGGTTTATCATTTTTTACCTTTTGAAGATCATGGCAATTTTCAAACCAAAGGTTAATATGGCACACAAATCCATGTATTGTATGTTGTGGGATCAAAAGTGTGGCTGTCTTGAGTGTGTGTTCAGTGTGAAGAGAACTCTGAAGCACAGAGGATCTGCTCTTTGTAGCAGTGGTGTAGGCTTTGGTTATAAGTGAGCTTAATCCCTTTGAAGAACAGACTGTAAATAATTCTCATTCTGACTTTACCTTGACAGTGCACAGTGTTAATTTATTTCTTTAGCTTGCTGTTTAGTTTTTGTAAACTATAAAACAACATGAATATCACAAGCTGCGAGTTGATTGGATTAATGCACCAAAACATGAACTCTTGATCTTAGTCATTAATGAAAGTGTTAAATGTGAAAGAGAAAAGAGGTGATGCCTAAAAAATGAGCATGTTGGAAGAGACTAGAAAAACCAGCCATTTAAAGAGCTTTCCCTGAGCATCAGGGAATATAGTGATTCTCATAGGAGGTGATAGTAAGAAAGAACCAAAGATATGCCTGGAGCCATATTATGGTTATCCAGCCTTGTAAGGATTTGCATTTATTTTGTGAGCAGACGATGGGTCTTTTCTATTGAGTTCTAACACAAATCTCCAAAGAGATTCAGTGTTAAATATTTTAGGATGATTGTCAGAATTTAGAGCTTTGTTTTCAGAGCTACCATGTGCTGTTCTGTTGAAGATGAATTGCTTTACTACTTGAACTCTGAGTTATGTGTCTTAGTCTTGAAATCAGGATTTTTACCATGCTGGTTTTAACTATTGAACTATTGAAAAGACCAACCTAAATCTCATAGGCCTGCATATTTGATTCTTTTCTGAGTAACAGGTTATCTAAAAGCTGAGTTACTTATGAAATAGAAATTTATTCTGGGAAAACAAAGCACACTGCATTTTGCAGAATGGAGAGGGAGGAAGGGAGAATTGTGTGCTCTTCCGTGACCTTCAGTACATCAAATTCAAATGTTTCCAACACTGTTTATAATTCTATATTGGCATATGTTTAGAGGGAAAGAAACATATAGGAATTGCTGTACTGGATTAGATTAATTGCCCATTTAGTCCAATATCCTGTTTTCAATATTGGACAGTACTAGATGGATTGAAAATACATGAGAAATCTCACAATGCAACATGCATTCTGTCAGTTAATAGGTTAAGCCTTGGAACATGAAGCTTTGTATTTATTATCAGTCTCTTTTTTCTTTTTAAATCATGCTTGATGTGAATGTTTTCTCCAGACTCTTGTCTCAAAGAGGGAAGCAGACTGCAGTAATAGATTTATTCCCTTCAGACCAGGAGGCTGTCTTTTTGCTGAGACAGAGTGGCTCCCAGCTCCCCCGTGGGAAGGCAGCACTCCCCCCTTTCCTGGTGACCATCACAGCAGTGTGGTCTCATCCATACAGAGCTGCTGCTGATTGTCTCAATCTTATAGTCGGTATTTAGATGAAGTTCCCTAATGGATGACACACAAAAATCCAAGGCAGATAGAGAGGATATGCTATTCGTAATACCTGTGCATTGGCTGAAACCTGGAATTTCGAGTAAGTTATTTGATGAATAGCAATTCTGGAGCAAACCTCCCAAAATGTGTGTGTCACATTTAACTATGTATTGAACAGAGGAAGACGGCTGTGTCTCCACTTGCATGGTGGTGAGTACCCAAATCAGCACAAATAGAGGACTGAAGAACCTTGAATGGGTGGCCTCAGAGGTTTTTGATTCCTTCTACATTAGACAAATCTGAGCTCTATTTCTCACCTTCTCCAGTTAATCGGGATGCATTAGCTACACCTTTGGTGTACAAAGTTCACTTCCACGCCTTCTTTAGGGCAGAATTGGACACATTGACCTCAGTACTGTGGTCTTTTCAAAGCCATTATAACTACAGTGAGCTTTTAAGGGACACTTGAGAATTGTTTGGTGGAGACAAAAAACAAACTCAAAGTCCCATAGAAAAAGCTTTTCTTATTATACTGGAGCTCTGGAAAAAATGGTAACTTTAATTTACCTTTTATTTTTTCAAGGTCTCTTAGCACCTCACTTAAATTCACATATAACATAATGCACTGGATTTTTATGGTAGCAATATTTATAGTTCAAATCACTAACATCCCTAGAGCAGACATAGTACCTAATTAAGGCTGAGCAATGTCTTCTTTGGGGCCAGACTGACCAGAAATTCTAGCAGAGCGTGGTTGTGCCAGGGCAGGAGCAGAAGGGCAGGACTTTGCTGCTCCCATACTTTGTAGGGCAATTCACCGCTATGTCCTTAGATAATTTCCTAATTCTTCTGTGGTTGGCACTGAGGCCAATTCAGTTGAGGGCTGCAGACAGAACTTCTTCACTCTTCATGGGTACTTCTGAGAAGAACACCCTGTTTTCTGTGATCTAGAAAACCCTAGTGAAGAGCCATGTCCCTTACTTCTGGTTGTCTTTAACACACTGCAGAAGGAAGCCCTGTGTGCTATTGTCACTGGGATTAGTTATGGAGAACTTTGCATGGATAGACATGGGCAGAACTGGTTTGTGTAGGGGTGCTAAATAAGTGGCAGTAGTGCCAAAATGTAAGAAGTATGAATCATCCAAAATGGAAAACAGTAGCAACAAGCTCGTTATAAAAGACAAATAATCAGTGAGTTAAATGTCTGTTAATAGTCTGCTATTATAATACTAACAAAGGCAACACAAAAGCACAAATGTTATAAAAAAGAAGAAAAAAAGCAGATGAGTTAGGATTCGAACAGATTAAAGGAATCAAATTCCTTCCTGGGATTAACTCTGTGCTCAAGAATGGGTATGCCTTGTGGTGAGATTCAGTTGAATAACAGCATTTATTTATTTCGTGGACCATCCAGAACACATTTACAATGTGGTGCTGGAAAGCTCTCCTGTATAGCTCCAGACAACAAGCAACTGCAAATCAATGCTGAAAAACTGGATGTTCTTACTACGGAGTCAAAGATAGTGATCCTCATATTCAAGTTTTCCTGAGACATGCCAGCAGGAAAGACTTCTGTGCCCTTTCTCTTTTTGACAAGTGTTAACAACTTTGAAATGCAGCAGAGGAAAAGTCTTCTACCTGTAGAAGTTGCTTGCCCTTGTTGCAGGAACGGTTGCTGAGATTTGGTTAGAAATTGTTATGTATATAATACATAATAAGTGCTGTTTCTCCCCTATGTATTCAGGAGAACAATGGTGACATTGCAAAATGTGCTGCAGAGTATCCTTTGCCCTGCATAGTGTACCAGAAGAGCAGTGTACCTACAGACACCCTGCAGAATGGTTGTAGTGGGAACAACTGGGAGATGCCAAAGTGGTTGTATTAGAGGAAGCTGTTGAGACAGGTAAACTGGCTTGGTCTGTCTTCCCCATCTTTTTCTATCTTCATAGCCTGGCATCTAATCTCTGCTGTCCAGCTTGTTAGCTACGCCATAGTGACTTGTTAAACCTGTTAGGTGGCAGACCAGGTCATTTTCCCATCGAGATCACATCTTATCCTGTCAATTAGTGTGACTTGTCCTGTGACTCAAGTAAAAGAAGTTTCTGCTAGTGCATTTAAGGCAAATGCCTTACAGCTGGGGAAGTGTCATTACAATAGTTTATTAAAGGAAATAGCTAAACTGCAAAGACTATAACATATGATTGTGATGTGCTATTTTAGGGCATGCACGCAGTTGCTAAAGAGAATAACCCAACTTTGTAGTAACATTACCTATTCTCTGGTGATTGTTGATATGTTAGAGAGATTCTCTGCCTTGTTCTTATGGGGGGCAAGGCCCATTTTATTGCAATGCTTGTAGGGCTGTGGCTGTTCCAGGCATGGAGGTAAGGGCAGGTTATTGGTTTAGCTGGTTGGTACATAGTGCTATAAAAAAGAAATGGACAACAGCTGAAGGCAAAAAAAAAATCACAGGACCTTTTCAATCTTGCTTTGTGATAAAATTCAGTCTGAAATGTAGTGTTCTTGTGGCTTTGCTTAATAAGGTTTGTGAGATGTTATTTATCTGTCTGGTGATGTAGTACATACTCTACGCTTTGGAAGGTCTGCCAAGAAAGACTTACAGTAATATATTGGTGGCATGATACAAGCATACAGAGGAATACCTCTGAAGCATCATCCAGAATGATAGGCTGTTTCTCAGGTGTCAGCTGAGCAGTTTTAATAGTTGCTTCCATATGTTGTTATTCTGAGGTTGGATATGGATTCAGTTATTATAAATTGTAGTATTCCCCGGTTGCTGATTTGACTTCTCTGCTATGTCACCCATTGGTAATGGAACCTACTCCCACTGTGATAACTGAGTCATGACTAAGCAATACATACAGGTATCACGAGTCTTAAGTTAAACCTAATCTTGCAGAACACTGAAGGCTATTCCAAATGTCGTCTTGAAATACATGAGCTAGAGAGCGGAGGTATTAAGCCAGATTAGATAGTGATGTCCAGATAAATGTAAGTGATCTCTAGCAGTTAAAAATGAAATGTGCCCACTGAAACTTCTGAAAAGATATTTCTAACTATGTTCTTATATTCTGTAACCATGGATTGAACGATAAATCCAACAAAATTATTCAAAGTTCAGGGTTGCCAGATCCTTTTTTTTTTTCCCATCTATCTGTAAGGAGTTAAGTGTTAACTGATTGAACTCCTTTTCTGTTCATGAACAAGTGCCACAGGAGCCATAATTATTCAAGTATGATTTGACCGTGTTTGTGTAAAACTGTTGCTTTTTTTTTTTCTGGAGTGTACTGCATTATTCCGTCTTTGGGTAGCAGAAAATGGATTCTTTTGATTAGACAGATCAAATGTCTGCTGAGACCATATGAACATAATGCTGACTGCAGGCAGGATTTACCTTGGGAGCTAAGAGGATGAAACACCCCTACTACTACTAATTGGCATAACCTACCCACTCTGGGCTATATGAAATGATATTCACCACATGACTCTGTAGTCCTTGCCCTTCAGACTGGGGCTGTTCCCAGCTTTGCATACAGGAGGCTCTTGGGGCAAATGTATGCATTTATAATTCTTGTTCTATAACTGTTTTGTAACAACCTGTGCTTTGGAGAACAGTCTTGTTGGTCAAGGTTGTAGAGGCAGAACGCGACAAGGAAATAGACAAAGAAGGGCTATGAGAATGGTCAAAGCAAAATTAACTGGGAAAAACTAAAATCTAATCAGAAATGATTGGAGTTTGAAAGGCAGTGGGGAACACATAGCAAGAACCTCTCTGAATGCTGTTTTGGGTTTTTTTGGTGGTGTTTTTTTTTTTTTTGTTTTGTTATCTTCAGTCTGCTGCTTCAGCATCAGGATATCTAGTGATGGGGGCTGATTTCATATCAATCACCACAGCTTTCTTGCAGCAGGGACAGTATGTGTCATTGTAGCTATAAGAAATTGTTCCTACCAGGACAGAAATAATGGTTTACAGTACATCAGCTTGGTTTCAGGATCACACAAGACATAATTTACATGAGCTCTCGTGACAGATAGAAAATGAACCATAGGTGCTGCTGTACTCATGGAAGCTGAGACCAGACTGGAATATTTTTTTTTATTGTGAAAAGGCTCTGATTTCTAGGGTTTCTTTGCAGCTTAGACCTGGCATTATTTACTTCAAAAAGCATTTTATAATTGGCCCATTTGATTAATAGAAAAGTGTTTCAGATCTTCCTGTAAAGATTTAATCTTTGGCTGGCTCCAAGGGCAATTACAGCACATAATGAGTCAGAAAGGTCTCAGGCTTCCCCAGCACCTCAGCTACAATGCACAGACATGCGACAGAATTAGATGCATGTAAAGTAGAAACTGACTTTTTATTTCTGGCTGTTTCATTAAATNGTCAGAAAGGTCTCAGGCTTCCCCAGCACCTCAGCTACAATGCAGAGACATGCGACAGAATTAGATGCATGTAAAGAAGAAACTGACTTTTTATTTCTGGCTGTTTCATTAAATGCTATGGATCTGGTTGAGAAGTTTTCAGCAAGACACTGTAACAGGATAATGCTGTTTTTCAGCTGAAAGTTATTACAAATTAACCTAGCCATGAAAGGAGATAGTAGTGAGTGACAAACTTCTTATGGAAAAAATTCTTCAAAAGGACCTGTACGGTCCAGGGTTACATATGTTGAAAGGCACTGGATCATAAAGGCAGAATTGATATTTGCACACCATGGGCCTCAACAGAAGCCTGCTGAAGTCATTTTTTAGTAAAATTCAGCTGGTTTTGACTAGGGGATCTAGAATCAGAGGCAACAGCGCTTTTGGTTCTTCCTTCTGAAAATGGTGTAGAGAAACTGGGCCTAAAAAGCACTCAAGTAAAGATTCTGGGATAGTCACTTAGGAGGGAAGATTTGAAGACCAAAGATATTGATGTCTGATTGAGGGGATTTGAGGTGCAAGGATCATGCAGGGAAGCATATACCTATGTATGGAGACTTGAGCATTTTCAGGAGGAAGAAGAACCTTTCACTGCAGCACAGGAAAGTTTCCTGTAACTTGGAGTAATGGAAGAAAAAGACAAATGAAGAAAGCAGCAAGAAAAAGGCTTCACAGTGAGCAAGATCAGAAAAAGCCCCACGGTGTTTCAGGAGAAACACCAGTATCCTCATCCTAGGGGATATTTAAAACACAAAAGTTCTTGGAAACAACTGTGGAGAAGGTTGCTGCTCTGACACAGAGTGAGAAACTGAATAAATCCCTTTTATTTATCCTGCTTGGAGAAAACAATTTGGATTTCTGCATCCCAAGCTGACAGCACAAAGGCAGAGGACCTAGGAAAACACTGTCAGTGAATAAATTTGATTGGCATTTTGAGATTTTCTCAGTGTGAAACCCAATGATATCACATTTTAAAAAGAGATGTTTTAGAAAGGAACTGCTCCCATGTAAAAGCTCTTTATATAAATATATGGATCTGCTTGGTTTTTGAAGAATGTTTCAAAGACTGACAACTTGGACATGTGTTGTGGCTCTGACTGCTGGAAATTTTGTCTATTGTTGGAGTACCACAGCGCTGGACATAAGGTCACAGTGAAATCAGATTTGGTCTTAGCACTGTCAGTTATTATAAACCTCAGCAACAGATGAGATTCAAATGTGATTTCAGTGAACCTAGAGCTACAATTTCCAGTAAACTTATTATTTGAAGTCTATTAGCAGTTCAATGAGAGCTGGAGTGTAGCACAAAATGTGATATTTGAAAACCTTATTAGAGAACCAGTTCTGTAATTCATGGTGAGAAATGCATTTGTTCGAAAAGCGAGGAACTATTTTTAGCACCTGCACAAAATTCAAAAAGAAAAGAGATTGATACAGCATGTGCAATTAAACAATCAAATCTAGTGGTTAATTAAATTGTTCAGTTGTAAGATGCCACACTTCCTAAAATCTCAGAAATAATTATTGATCATCAAATACTCTGCCACTTCTGGGTTTGTCATCAGCTGAAACTGGTGAATTATTCATGGATTTCAATTTAATACAGTAAATGTTCTCTCTGGTGATCAGTATCTCTGTCAAATGTCTAAATGTAAGTTGTTTTATTTCTTGTTGTCTCAGTACAAGCCCTGGCTTGCTCACACTGCATGCTTGTCACTCCAGAGTAGGACAAGTCCTGCAGTCTTTTCCCAGACAAAATACACAATAGCTTTTGTGGAAGGTGGTGCATGAGAAAAGATGGTTATAAGGTATAGAAATTACAGGATAAGGTGTTTTTTTGAATTCAATAAGCTAAACAGGAGAAGAAAAAAATCCTTCACAATCGAATTTCCTTGGAAGAGAATAGTCAACAACAACTGCTTTAATTTACCACAATATTTGCATATTTTGCATTATAGTTGTGCAAACAGGAGAAATTTAATCCTGCCTGTAAGCATATCTTCATAGATGCATTATAAAACCTTCCAGAAATAATAAAATCAGCTGAAAATATATAGCCCTTGGTAGGCATATCAAATTTATTACTTCTGCTCCATTCAGTGGAATATTTATAATCAGCATATATTTGCACTTCTTGGTAAGAGCATTTTAGCAAACTTTATATGTAAAGACCTTTTTTCTTCCTTGTGTCAATTGGGACTTTTATGTCTGAGCCAATACACATCAGTACATTTGTGTCTCTATATGCATGAAGAATGAACACCAGTCAGAGAATGAACAAAGAAAGAGCAGGTTGTAGGGTCAAAAACTAACTTTATCAACTATTTTCAAATTTACTTAGGGATGTTTTCTCTCCGTGCTTGGCATCAATATTAAGGTGGGACCTGCTCACGTGCAATGACTGCAATAATAGTTTCTGTGGTGATGTAAAGCACGGTTTATTTTAGCTCTACGACATTACTCCTTGTATTAAAAGTGGCAAAACAACTCTACTGAGACAGAGAAGGGACTTTTTTTTTTTCTTTCACTGTTTTCTCTATTGCTGCAATACCCCTGTGAATCATGTAACTCCTATAAAACTAAACTTCAGGGATAATATTATTCTTGTTAAGCAAGACCTTTGATTTCTGAGAAGACAGATGAGGGTTTTGGCACATCCATGCAGCCTGCAGATACTTTGTGTGGAAGTTGAATTTGCAAAATTCCTTCCACCTAGGGACTGTAATTATCTCTTTATTAGAAGCTCTGTTCTCCCTCTAAGGAGACAGACATAGGTGGGACACGTGAACCATTCTAAAACTGTTGGTTTTGAAGTGAAAGAGTGCTGTCAGGAAAACATAGAAGATGTTGCTATCTTCCCTGGCTCCTCTGGGTCTGTGTGGACTATTACAGAACTGTCTACCTTGACTTCAGCAAGGCTTTTGACGCCGTCTCCCACATCATCCTCACAGGCAAGCTTAAGAAGTGTGGGTTAGATGAATGGACAGTGGGGTGGATTGAACAGTGGCTGACAGGTAGAGCTCAGAGGGTTGTGGTTAGTGGTGCAGAGTCTAGGTGGAGATCAGTAACAAGTGGTGTTCCTCAGGGGTCAGTGCGAGGTCCAGTCCTGTTCAATATGTTCATCAATGAACCTGAATGAAGGGATTGAGTGTACCATCAGCGAGTTTGCTGATGACACAAACTGGGAGGGGTGGCTGACACACTGGAAGGCTGTGCCACCGTACAGCATGACCTGGACAGGCTGGAG